>JANVCC010000020.1:25265587-25277538 GCA_025345505.1 Todiramphus chloris collaris
GGGAGGGAGGGATATCCTGAGAAAATACAAAGCACAGACCCAGAAATCAAGATCAGTATCTTTCACCTGCAAAGCAAGGGCTAAACCCTGTGACACTGGCAAATTTATTTATGCACTAAAAAGCCTAGGCTCCTTACACATTGTTATATTACAAAAACTTCATACTCAGAGTGGGTTTTCACCCTAAGACAGAATGGCATTCCTTTTCTATCCTAAGTGAGCCCTCAGTAAATAAACCTTGACTTATACACAAAGCTACCCCTTTTCTTTATGTCAAAGAGGAATCAAAAAGCAATGAAGAAAGAGATAAGAAGTACTAATACTTATAAATTATGTTTATTTTTATATTATGAATTAAGTTTATTTGTATGCATTAAGCAAAACTGATGTTTAATAATTACAACAGCTCCTCGAAAAAGAGGATAACAAGTAGTTGGAAATCCTACAAAAGACTCCTATTTCCAGCTTCTGAATATTTTGTTGCCTTAGCAAAGCTTCTGAAAATCTTTTACAAGCTATTATTATAAGAAATAATTCTGTATTAACACATAACTTTTTTTTTTGGTCCTTATCCAGACTGTAGAATTTGCTAAGTATGCAGGCAGGATGTGAAAATGTTAAAATCCCATTCTCCTGGAAAGAGTTCCCAAAAAGTTATCTGCTTAGATGAAACAAACGAGATGTTCTGACAGTTCATACTTGATATGATAATCACTCTACAATAATGCTTTTCTCCTTTTTTCATCTTAAGTGTAATTCTTCACAGATAAAGTATCTGTAGTTCTACAGAGCAGATAAAATTCCTCTTCATATTTTGGCTAGATAAACACAGTAGCATGACATTTTATATATATATATATGTATATATATACCAACAAAGTCTTAAAACTAATAGAACTGAAAGCAATACAGTAAAATATTTAATACTTTTATGAAATTCCTCTTTTCACTTACAATACACATTGTTAAAATAGAACAACAAACCAGCATCTTTCTTGGAAATTCATTGACTCGAAAACAGATACAAGCAATATACCTGAAATAATCAGATTAAATGGCAGGCCTCGATTATCAATATAATCTCTACACAAATAGCATCTTTGTGTGAGAAGGATGCTCAAATAGCTCAGGGAAGTGCAGTTTTCTTCATCTGTCTTGGATAACATTGGAGGTCTGTTAGACAGTTCCTCCAGTCTCCTGTCAGTCTGTTGTTCCACATTTACCACCAAAAACTAGCACTTGGCCAAATCTGTGCACCACATCCTGCTTTAGCATCAAACTACACAGATGAATTGCACGTTCAAGAGCACTGACACCCCAGCAGTGACTGCCTCCACCTCACCTCTCATTACAGCCAACATAGAGTACCCACATCTTGCCAGCTGGCAGCAGCACTTGTTTGGGGGGGGTTGGTGTAGCATCTGGCATTACAAGGCATGACTGGACACTGGATGACTGTACACCAGTCTTTCATGGAAGCAGGTCAAGCCACAAGAGAAACTAATTCACCCATGAGCTTTACGCTCAGTTTACATTAAGTTCAGCTAGCTTGTTTGCTGTTACCCAACAAAGACACATAAGCAATGCTTTTCAACAGCTCTAAAGGAAAACACTGCCATGTCTCGCACGATTCACACCACTGTTGTCGACCAGAGGCACAAAACCAGACACAAACTTTCCCAGGTGACTCAGAAGTGGATAAGCACATCTGTGCTGGCTCATACCCAGGGTTGTGAACCACTCATTTCTAGAAGTACTAACAAAAGTCTTATGTTTAAATTAAAATCCATTTTTCTCATACTGAGCAGCCACATTAACAGAAGTTCATTTAACTGTCTGAAGGCATCTGCTTAGAAAGGGAGAGACAATGTTCTCTTCACACTTTTCTCGTTCACAAGCAGGAAGGCAAAGATTAGTACATGCGATCAGAAAATGGAGAGTACATGGGAAAATCCCCAGCATTTGTCTCATACATCCACCTCCTGTTTTCAAGACACACTTTAGAAAATACTAGAATCCTAAACAAAGCTGGCCTTTAAAATATACTTTTAGAAGTCTTACTGTGGTAATAGATTGTAGAAAATACCATTAGGATACTGCATACTGTGCATGGCATTTCTAGTCTTAGCAGAGGAGGTAAAATTAAAATTAAATGCCCGTCATAGTCAGTCTATAAGCAAGTTCCAGTAAAACTCACATCATTTCTACTAAATACTCACAAAGGGTTATCATTTCCCCAGTAAAAGCTGTTTCTTTATAGAATGTACATTCTGTTCCCTGTTTTGATTTTGAGTCCTACAGCCCTTTATATTATTCAGGTTATCCTTTTTAATGCATTAATTTAACTTTTAATAGAAGGAGTAAGAAAGGCTCATGGTAATTTACAAGTGTTCATGGGGAATACTGTCAATGCAGCACATTAAGTTTCGGCTTTATATGATGGTGCTTGAGAACTGGCAGATTTAGAACTAATTTTATCTCAAAAATATACCCAGTAATGCCACTACTTTTCACTGAAGCCAAGAGTAATTCTGAGTTACTTGGAAAACAATAGCATGTAATGGCTTTTATAGATGCATACATACATACAAACATATTGCCTACAATTTCAAAGACTGAAAAGACTTGCAGGCTTAACTCCAAGCTCTTAGAGAAGTGTTATAAAAGTCAGAAGCATTTAGCATGCAAAATTGCACAAACTTCATAAATAATTGCAAAATGAATGTTTAAATGAACTGCCTGGAACTGCATTTAACACTCTTAATTGTGTAGTATCTGTTAAGAGTGAACTACAAGTCATAACTTACAAGAAAGTGACACACAATGCTCAGCAACCCTCAAGGGGGGTGAGATTGGAGGAAAAAGGACACTGTAATACCAAATAACAAAGGCTCAACCATGTCAGGTCTCATGTCATACTAAAGTAAAACGAGAAGGGTTCAGTGTGGAGCACTAACTGCAATAAGCAGAATTATCTTGCATATTAAAATTTGCCATTTCCATTTCTTATCCTCTGTGTTGCAAGTACTTACAGAATTCTAACAACAAGCAAAAACAAAACAAAACAAAAAGTAAAAAGATGACATAAAAAAAAAAAGAGATATTTTACACACAGAGGTTTTTCAGCACTTGTTATTGCTTGAAAGCTGACTTTTAAAAGAACCTTCTGGGCACTTCCCTTAATCTGGAAGGGCTCAGCATTGAACAGTGACAGTGTTTGGTGAATTAAAAAATAATAATCAGACGTTTTAGTTAAATGGCTACCATGCCATCAAAGCCAAACTGTAGGCCATGTACAACAGTATCACTTGCAGTGATCAGTGTAGCTGCCAGATAACCCCATGCAACTGAACACTGTCACCTCCACAACACTGCTGGCACAAAGGGCTTTTCACCACCAGGCATCTCTTCGGTGTCTTCTCATTACTGCCATCTGCAACTACAGGCAGCATCCAGAAAAGACAGCTGGTTTAACACCAGCCCTCAATAATTACAACAGAGCCTACCTGAACAACAAATGCAAAGGAACACCGATTGCACTGAGATGTCTCCTTGCTGAAGATTAAGAGCTTTTCTATCAATTTAAACCTGACTACTTTAACCAGCATGTAGGTACTGAAACAGAGCTTGTGTTTTAGCCCTATATAAAATCTAAACTGAAGAAGGATATTAAGACAGGAGAAGTAGTTTGACTGAATTTATACTGTAAAGGGAGAAGGGTCAGGAGCAATGTCCAGGACTCCTCAGGTTTCAGGATTGAGTGTAACCTGATCATTATGCATCAAAATTAGGTCTCAAAGGATCAGTACCAAACTCTATTTTGGGCCTCAACAGTAGAAGCATATATACTGTCATCAAGATTTCTCCAGGCAGAAACTGTTACAGGAATTTGCCTTTAAGGCTTTAATTTTCTTCAAATAATAAAAACAAACAAACAAGCAAAAGCGCAAAAGCTAACCACCCCCATCTACCCTCATATATTTACATCTCTATCTCTTTGCTTTTACAAAAGCCTTGTTTAGTAGTAACACATGCAAGAAATTTTGTACACTTGAGATAAAAACCAGCAAGGTAAATTCTACAATACAATTTCATAAAGCTATTACTGATGAACACAGCAATTAACTGGGTATTTTACCACAGTCATAGAAAGAACATGTAATTTTTCTGTGTCTTTTTCTAGAAGTATAATACTTCCACAGCCTATTTCTTTAACAAGTAATAAGTACATAGGTTATGCTTACTATACCTGAAACTTGCTTTAAGAAATCTGAAAGAAAATTTCTTGTTTAATAGAAGAATCAGATCCTTAGATAACTATTGTTAAAGAAAACAAAGATGATGAGTATTACTAAAGAAACGAAAAATTGGTAACAGAATGGGTGAGTTTTAGAACAGACAGGTGTCTTGATAAGTCATGTCTGCTAACAGGAGCAATTTACTGAATGCATTGAAGAATAAATTGTAATTTAGGGTATATCAAGACCAAATATGGTGGGTGGCTTTGTAGCATGGGTTCATGCTCAAATTTATTTGCCTTCATACATGTGCTTCTTTTTAAATGCTTAAATTATTGTCTAAAAGAGAGATTCTGCATACATGTATTTAGACTTCCCTTGATGTGCAAAAAGATAAAAGTGATTTGGGCTGTGACAGACAAACATTTTTGTTTCAGGGCTTGTTTTACTTTCCTTTTAAAAAAAACCCAAACAGCAAAACAAACCACAAACAAACCAAACCTACAAAGATATCCAAATGATTATTTACACATGGTTCAAACCTTTGCTACATACTTAGTTATTGTCGTGAACACATTTATTAGTTCACACAAAGCTGAGGGGACAACAGTAGCTCCTCACATCCATTCACATGGAAATACTTCCTCATTTGAGTCACTTACTAAAGGATAAAATAAAGTCCAGAAGTACTGAAGAGTCTCATAGATACTGAAGGTCCAACTGCAATTTCAGCACATGGAGAAGTCCCATTTAGTTTCCAGCAATATCCAAACGTTGCTAGGTGGCAATCATTGGGATCAAGTGTTCAAAACCAGGAGCCTGGTACCTGAAGATACCAGGTGAAGCACCACTGCTGTCCCACCTATGGCCCACCCATTATGCTGTGGCAGTGGCTGGGGCGAGGAAAGACTAGCTCCCTTATCTGCTCAAGCAAAATTCTCATTCAAACAACTTCGAGATTTTCCTTCAGAAGCTTTCAAGATGACCCCTCATGAGTTTCAGCTCTCCATAGGCACAGTGCCCGCACAATTAGTGACAACTTACATAAGCTTAAGGTATTTGCATCATGGAAATGCACATGGTAGTCTTCAGATGAACATACAGCATGCTTTAATAAATCTAGTATTTAATGAACAGATTTCTGTTTTATAGGAACTGCGGACAGGCCACAGGGGAAGGATATCAATATAGGGTGCTACATCAATTTTTTACAGCCTTGGGGGCTCACACAGATGACAGGGGGACTGACCTCATCTTGGAGGGTGGATGTAACAGTTCCTATAGATAATCATCTGTCAGATACACAAATTAAGCAAGAGAGATGCTTCCTGCTTTCTCACAATTTCTTTATTGGTGCCATTTATCATTAATCATTTTAAGAAATATGCTATTCCTGAAATAATGAACTTGTAACTACAATTTTCACATTACATTTTATTTGGCAAAAGAAGTTGTATTGATAGAAATACCACAGGGAAGTTATTGCTATATGACATGATTTCTGAAAAGTCAATTTCACATCTCAAGGTTTTTGAAATAAAATTTCATCTTCCAATACTTTTTCCACAAGACAGAATTTTTCACTTTTCCAGTTGGAAAAGGGCTGTCACAGATGAAAGGACAAAAAGAAAAAAAAAAAAAAGCAAAGAAGCAAGGTTATTTCAGTCTTCCAGTGTTATCTTTCAGGAGGAACAAACAGCCTCACTCTAAACACAATGCCCTTATGCCAATAAATCTGCACTTGAAATTAGAGAGGTGGAAATGCATTCTACATATGGTAAAGATACTAAAGATAATATTCAGAAGAAAAATCATACTCCACAGAATGTAATGGGTCTACTCACATCCTAACTAGTCATGTAAAATAATAAATTGTAAAATGTAGAACAGCTCCTGTGGCATAACTTGACGTGATAAACTTACAGGAAGAAAATTAGTTTGTGTAAGTGACCTTAAGTTCACGCTGATAGTGTTAGTCATCAGTAGTATTAACAGCCTGGTATTAATATCAACAGTGTTAAGTTCTGACAGGCTAACAAGGTGCAGCATCTCTTATTAAATCAGCTACTTACTAAAGCTAAAAAAGTATGTGATATTTGAATGAAGAAACTATGTATTAACACATTATATTATTATTCTTCTTATTATATGATTATTATAACTGTGATCAGACCAAAGCCATCCTTGGGAGTAGATTTCCCTGCCCTTACAGCTGGAAGTCTGCAAACAAGTCCTGCGATGTGATTGCAGCCTGCTCCTTAGAGGTGGTCGACAGATACCCTGGTGATACATGCTTATATTGACTGTCCTTTGGCTGTCTTCCGGGAAAGAAGGAAAACGTGACAAAACATCATGGTCAAGGCTGCTGTGGAAGACGAACTTTCAAAGTGGTGCACACATGCATGTTTATTTTAACAAAGCTCCAGGCTATGGAAGTATCTGCAGGGTCAACTGACCTCTCTCTCAAGAGGGTCAACACCTGAGTTTCTGGCTTTTGTCAGTTCCTGGAAAGGAAATGGTGTTGTGATGCTAAGAAGGAAAACAAGCATTGTGAAAATTTCAGGACAAAGCCCTTTTCCCAGAGGTAACTATTAAACCAGACAGATCCCAAATGACAGTATTTTAAGCATGTGTTTGTGACAGATCACAGCGGTTCAGTAGCCTTTTCTAATGGTTGCAAAAGCTAAATAGAGCGCAGTGAAAGAGAACCTTGTATGACTGGTGTTTCTGGTGTTCCAGAAGAGTTGTTTCTTAAATATTTTTTCAACCTCTGGTTTGTTGCTTCACCACAGAATAACAGAAGTAAAGTGGCGTGCACCTAGGAAATGCCCATGCCAAGCCTCCTGCTGGGTCTCATGTACTTCAGGCATCCTCAGCTTCCATTTTTCTGATGGTTCTTAAAATCACCAGTGAGGGAAATACCACAACACACTCATGTATCTTGTTTCACTACTCTGTCAGGCAGGTTGTTTTGCTAATAGCCAGACTAAATCCTTTCGCAGTAAATTATGCTTGATGAATGAATGTCAAACTGAAAAGGCAAGTTTTTGGCATCACAGAAGCTATTAGTATCTATAGCAAGGCAACCATTATGCTGTTGTATACCATGCAAAAGGCCAGAGGCTGGGGATGGCCAGAGACACAGCAAGATGTCACAGAAAAGATGATTGCATAAATTTTGCGTACCTCAGAAGCTGCTTTGAACTAAACAAGTCCCCGGGGATATCCCAGTCACATGCTAGCTGCAGAAAACCCATGATATCTGAAGGTAAAAAAGGGAACGAAAACCACTTCCTGCCTTTAAGCTACTAAATCTCACAGTTGCCTTGTTGATTCCATTTCCAGATCTCCCTAGAGAGCAACAACTTGTTTCCATCCAAGCTTAGAAATGCATGTAAAAAAAAATCTCACTTGCGCTAAAACCTCTGTATTAAATCTTATCATTCCGTGTAACCACATAAAGGACCTATGGTGCATAACCTACACAGGTCAAAGAAGATGACTTTCAAAACAAAGTTTTATAATGGTTATACCCCTGCCAAAGCTCAAGCTTGTGATACACCATTATGCATATACCAGGTCCAGAGTGCTTCATGGGGGCTGTGAAAGTGTTTTTTCTGCAATTGGGAAAGATACCATTCTGAGAAGCTGCCACTGCAGACATGAGAAGTACCCAAACTTCAGCAAGTTTATTTTGGAGAAGTGATTCTTTCTGCATTTTGAATTTTTTTTTCCTTTGTTTCTCAATGAAGTATTGACTACTTACTTGTGTCCTCCATGGGGCAGAGGGAGCCCACTGCAGAATTGCTTGTGATTCGGAAGAGCCTCACACAGCGCCTACGTAATAACTTGAGCAAATCAGAGAAGATTGCCCTACAGCTCCTTTATCCCAAGCAAGGAGAATCCTTTCCATTAGTCTGACTGGTTTTAGCATAAATCAAAAAGCACTGAATCCTTAATACTCTGCTCAAAAAATGCTCAGAAAGGCCAGAGGGAGTTTTCAATGGCAGGCAGAATGACAATGATACCATTTTATTAATTTCTTATACTTTCAAATAATCACAATGATGTTTTACAACAAATTAAAATGGAGGCTCTAAAAATTTGGAAGTTATTTCTCCAAACAGTATTAAAGTAGTATGACACAAAGTATCTGTGCCTTCATGTAGATAAACTCACCGATGAGACTGTGATGGGCCTGATAAACAGAAGAGGATTTGTCCCCAAGCAGCAGGACATGTTATAGAAATAACAAGCGAGACAGTCATCTTCACAGCTACTGTTTGCCAAATAGTTTCAGGATGCTTTACATCTATTTTCTCACTGTAACTACAGTAGCTTTGTCTGTTTGGGCAAAAAAATATTATTAAAACCTCAAATTTTAAGTGTTGTGAAAGAAATCTTGAGTAGTGAAACAAGAAAGCAAACTATTATTATTTCAAAATAACTTAAAAGGCTCTTTTTACCAAAGCAGGTGGATACTTAGGGTTGTCCACAGAAAGAGTATCTAGTTAAATTATTTCTTGTTTTTATGACATAGTCTTGGTAATTTTTTGAGTTAGAGAATGCACCATAGTATCCCAATACGTGTTATAAAGAAGGACCTGGTTGCCACTGGTATCTGAACTCCTCTGTGACAACTTTCATCTAGGCAGGAAGCCAAATCTGGTAAAACTCTGGATCAGTCTGTAGGAATGGCTGGGGATCAAGGTGTCACTGAAACACTCTCTGAGACAGCCCCACCATCGTAACCTGAGGCCCTGGGTCTGCATCAAGGGAAACCTGAGAGCCACCTCATGCATGGCAGCCAGGCAGACTGACGCGAAGATCAAGATTTCTAACAAGATTGTAAGCAGCTTTAATAATGTTTCTCCTTTTCTTTCACTGCTTGTATCTTTTATGAGTTGGTTCTGTACACTAAAACCACGATATAGCTTTGCTCTGCATGGCACCCAACAGGTGAAAGAGTGGGTCCTCATTTGAACTGCAGAGGTAATTTTTTTCCTTTCTGTGATGGTGGCTGTAGGAGTCTATAGGTAATCAACCTTTGTAATTCTCATTTCTCACAACTCTACTGTTAAACTGAATAAAACCAGTGGAAGCTTTTAGTGTTACATATTACCTTAGAAAGGACTGTTCTCCAAGACAGCGGGCAGCAATAAATAACATCTGCCACTACTCCTGCCTTTTTGGCCCAATATATAACACGCTTTCACCAGTGTTACAACATGTCACTGGTCTTTCTGGTTTGTATCTCTTTCTAAGGGCTGTATCATGACAATTCTGTCACTCTCTACCAACATTCTTATCTTGCCCATTTCCTAAGTGGGTAGTTCTTGCAATCATTTGTAAGAGGCAAAAAACAGCAGCAAAAGAACTCATTCTCCTTTCCATTGTCTTTTTTGCAAACGTGGGAGGAATTTTTCTTATTCTGATACCCCCTACATGCACACAACAAAAGCTTAATTAAGAATGTCTCTGACTCACAAGCAGTTCTATTAAAGCAACTCTCCCATCTATGTCTTTCAACATTAAATATATTATTACTAATTTCCTTTCAGAGACCAATAATAGGTATCTTTTGTAAATTCTGAAGTACTTATATAATTTATTATCAGCATACTACTTCAAAACCTCAATTTAGCAAAACATTTCTGGATATGGCTGCATGAAAAAGCATATTCACTGTGGCATGGACTTCAATGGAAATTTTCCAATATTTGAAGCACTACTTACCTGCCCTGCTAGATGCTAATTCTACGCATCTATTGTGTGGTAAAAATGGAAACGTGCTAAATAGTATGTTCTGTCTCCCTGACAGGCTTATGGGCACAGCATCAGGAGTTAACTGTAAATGGTGAGTTTGAATATTGTCAGTAGAGCCTGAACATGTTATTTAGGATTTTATTGGAGGGGGTGAGGGTGGGGGGGGTTGACAGAAGACAGAGACAGGGGGATGACCTATCCCTGCCCATGACCTGTCATTGGCAGAAGTAGTATTTCTCCGTGACAACATTAAGTAACAGAAGTATAAACGCTTCTTACTTGCTTTTGGATTTTAATACATGCTATTTTACCATCCAAACTCTGCATAACAATAACAAACCAGAGTAATAAGGTGAGACCACTGTGTTAACTCATCATACAAATATGGGGCATACTGTGCATTTGCTACCAGCTCTATCCTGTGCTCTCATTTTTAATATTAGATCACTACTTACAAATGTACTACTGATTTTTCCTTTTGCAGGTCTTCAAGCAAAAGAACAATAAAGGGATCTCTCTCCTGCTTCCTATGATTTCCAGCAGTTTTGCAGCATTTGAGGTTTTGCAAAGCATGCTAGCTGAAATACATAATTGCATGAGGACTTTGGCTCTTGTTAAACTAAGCAACTCATATCTAACTCTCAGATTATGGAGAAGAGCTGGAAAAAATGTGACATGAATGCATCAAAAGACTGAAAATCACAAAAAAGTCTTCATTGAGGACACGTCCTTAATTTTATTACTGAAAAACTTACTTGTTTCTGTACACCGGACACATGATTTTAAATCAGTAGGGGTTTGTGTGGCAAAGTTTTGGTAGCTGGGGGCAGGGCTACAGGGGTGGCTTCTGTGAGAAGCTCCCAGAAGCTTCCCCAAATGCAACAAAGCCCATACCAGCTGGCTCCAATATGGGCCCACTGCCGTCCAAGGCTGAGTCCATCAGTGATGGTGGTTGCACCTCTGCATATTTAAGAGGTGGAGGAAAAAACCACAGCAGCAGACAGAAGAAAGGAATAAGAGTATTTGAGAGAAATAGCAGAAGGTGTTTTTACCATTTGGTTTTATTTCTCATTAACCTACTCTGATTTGACTGGTAATAAACTAATTTTGCCAAGTTTTGCTGTGACAGTAATTGCTGTCATCTGCCTGTCCTTATCTTGACCCATGAACCTTTTGTCATATTTTTCTCCCTCTGTCCAGTAGAGGAGGAGAGAGCGATAGAATAACTTGGTGGGCACCTGGCATCCAGCCAAGGTCAACCTCGGTGTCTTCAGAGCTATTTCTTACTGTATAAGACACACACATGGTTAGAAGACAAGACTCTCTGTGTTTGAAACGAGTTACAAAAACTTACTTGTTCCTAACTTTTGCTACCTTCATGATATTCCAAACTTCCTGCCTGGAGGGTTCACGTATTTATTTATCTATCCCCAATTCTTCAACCTTTGGTTAGACAGATGTATCAGCGCCTTTCACATTTTGAGTGATTCAATGAGCATGTGGCTCAAGCTTTCACATAAAATGAAAAGTGCTTTTGGCTTATGAATAGATGCTTATCTGGACACCTAATTTCCAACTGAGTCAGAATTTCAGAAAAGTTTTTAAGTGTCAACTGCTTGAAGTAATCTAATGGGACGCAAGACATTTTTCCTGACCTTGTGGCAGATTAAGTCTCTAATAAAAAGTATAGTCACAGAGGAAAAGAATTGGCAAACAGCCTTTCAAAAGGCAACAGAAGTGTTGATTGAGAGGTATTTTATTTTTCATCATTCCCTAAATTGATGTAATATTCAATCAAGAATCTTGAAGAACCTACTGATGGAAGCAGCTGGCAAGTGGGAAGGGTGGGATGTTCTATGATGAGGTGCCTTACCATGGGAATTGAAAAGAAAAAAAAGACAAATTAAAAAAAAAAAAAAAAAAAAAAAAAAAAAAAAAAAAAAAAAA
>JANVCC010000020.1:25277638-25428943 GCA_025345505.1 Todiramphus chloris collaris
GAAACTCTGAAACTCTGAGAACATTACGATGAGAAGGAAAGGGAGGGAGGGAGGGATGAAAGTGAACCTAGGGCTGATGAAAGAGAATACATCAGAGAATACTCTTTTTTCTCACTGTAGGACAAACTGTGGGCAATGCGGCTCACATCAGTCAATGGCCCAAGATCCAAGGCCAATGTGTGTTTAGGATTAGTGTCAATTGCAAAATTACTTTCCCTTTTACCCATTTGCTGTAGAGAAACATTAACCCTCCCTGTTACAGAAAACTCATACATAAGAACTAGCAGGTATATATAGACACACAAAGAGTTAGCTACACAAGCATGCAAGATCCATACTTTTTTCCACAAGGATCTAGATATCTGTCTTGCAGTGCTCTAAAGGAATGGATATTCTCATGCCTAAAGAAAATATGTTAGACTTGTTAAGGTTTTCCCACAGATACTAAACCAACCAAGTTCACTGAAACAACCAACATCAAAACCAGATGCTGCTTTAGACCTGCTATTTTTTCGGTTATGTGATAGTGAAAGCCAATTCACACTATGCTTATGCAGAACAGCTACAGAAAGCCAGATTAGCAAATTAAGACAGTTACATATTCTATTACATTACTATTACATTCTATTACAGTTACATATTCTGTTACATTACTCTGAATGATCTGGGTTTTTTTCTCCTTTGGCAAATCATCTTTTCTTACTAAGATTAAAAGCAGTTCAGTACTCACAAATCCCCACAGCATTCACTGAAGGTTGACTTTCAAAATACACATGAAGACTCTATACAAGAATTAATCAATGTGTGTGGGAGAAAACCCGCTTCTAACATTTCTTAAAACTGTAAATCTTCCAAGAAAAATATTTGTTAAACTCTGGGCTGTGCATCTGTATACTGTAGCTGAAAGAGAAAAAGGAACTCAGAACAAAAAAAAAAAGAATTTTTTTTCTTTTTTCAGCACAAAGATGAAATCAAATGCTACTTCAAGATCCAAACAACTTTCTCCCTATTTAGTCCAGAAACTAAATCAGACAATGAAAACAGAGACAAAACAATTCTTGTAATGATTGCTGTCTAATTTTTCTTTTATTATTCCAATGCTCTAACTGTTACCCATTCAGGACTGACCCCACCTTCATACCAGCAGTACTACCTTTGGATATTCTAAGGCATCAGGTAAGCTCTCCTGCCACTGATAGCACAATACTCATCTGGAAACCTGTGAGCAGCACAAGGAGGGTGGGGTCCAAGTAAAACCTGTGGAGAGCCAAGGGAATGTCAAGGAGACTGCCTGCAGCACAAAGGACAACTATTTGTACATCTTAATGCTCTATATGCACAGTCACATGAGGATAAGATCTATCCTTGGTTACAGCCCTACAGTTATGCCAGAGAACAGAGACACATATAAAATCAAGTGGAATTTGGCTCAATTCACTTACAGTAAAGATAAAAAAAGAAACCTTGATTGCCTATGTGAAAACTGTAAGGATACAAAATGTTCCGGCAATTGTAAAATACTAACCTCTACAACTTCTTCAGTTTATTGGTTTGTTTACTAATGGGTCAAGAGACAGCAGAAACTTTAACAAAACCTAAAACCTTTCCTTAAAAAATTCCAGTCACAGCCCATGATCTCAAACCCTTTATGCTCTCTTCAGTTTCCCAAGCACTTCTGCTCATATTCAGACACTACATAATTCATTTTAGCTTAGCCTTATCAGGTTGCTGAATAAGAATGTGAAAGTCAGATGGCTGTAAGATGGAAAAAATAGATTTGGTGCCTCCTTATTGCTGCTGTCACTGACTTCACTGTTCCCATGGTAAACTTAAATACCACCACAGGAAGCTGTATCACCTATCAATTCACAAGTTGGGAAGTGTGGTGTATGAAGATTTGATTTAACAGATCCCAGAACTGTCTAGTTGAAGGATGTGGCAGTTGCAAGCTCAAGGCTGGATTTATTTTTTAATTTTTTTTTCCCCTCCTTTCTCCTCCTATTTTCTTACCAAAAAACCACAAAAAAAAAGAAAAAAAAACCCCAAACCCAACCAAACCCTTTTATAATCTCAAGCATAAGACAGTATTTCCAAGTGGGTTTTTAAGGAGATTTTGATTTCCCACTTACATTCTCTAAGTATGAATTATCTAAGAAGGTGTCAGAAATTCCTCGAAAAAATCCTTTTAACATTAGTTGTCATTTGAAAAAGAACTTCGAGAGAGAGGCTCCCACATTTCTTTTTTTTGTAAAATACAATTTTGACAGCTCTATAGCTGGAGCCTCTGACTTGACTACCCATATGACACATCACAGCACTCATGAATTAGTATTTTACAATCGTTTCAATTCAGAAAAAAAATGACACTTCCTTGTTAATAAGAAGACAAAAACACCAAAGAAAGAAGTCATCCCCCTACTAGAAAGAGATTTTAACATTAGAAATTGCATAGGTAAGAGCTAATGTCGCCTATGAAACCTTTTCCTTTAGTCAATCCCTATCAAAAATATATTCTTACATGTTGAAAAGATTTCTCTAAATGTCTTTTCTTTAATAAAACATTACCTTTTCCATTAGTAGCCAAAGAAAAATATATAATATATTTTGAGAAATATAAATACTGATAGAAAAAGTTGATTTTTTAAAGCTGATTTATACTGAATAAAGCCATACTTATAGTCTGTCCTTGTCTTTATTCCACATCCCAAGAACAGCAACCAAAAGATTTTAAAAACAATTTTAAAAAATCATATAAAGATCGTTTTTAACAAGTAGAAAAGAAATGCAAGGAAACAGAAACACAGCATTTCAAGATTTGAGTAGTAGAAAAATCTCTTAAAATAAAAGGAACTCTTCATTATTAGTCCTTTGTTTGTTATAAAGCTCCCAGTGACACCCCATCCAATACACAAAACCAAACCTTTCTTTTTGGTGTACTTGGAATCCTTGACCTTGAAAATCTAATAACACACAGCAAATCCAAACCAGTCAATTGCAGTTAGCGCTTTTGCAATCCTGTACTTTTTGGGACCACCATAACAAACTCACATTAGAAAGTACACATTTTATAAGATGCAACGAAACTGTCTGAACTTAGCTTCACTAAATGTGTCTTAAATCCTATATCCAAACCCCAGAGGTATTCAGAATAGCTGCTTATATGTAGGAACTTGGACCACCAGGTCCACATAGCAGAAACAGTTTGCTTATTCTCCTCCATGCAAGAATATCAGCTTCGTACACACAATATCCCTCATTTAACGATGGGAAAATAGTCACAGAAAAGGGCCAAGAAAATTAGATGTAGCTAAGCAATTTTCAGTCAGCCCACACAGAAAATTATGGAGAAGAAAGCATTCCTCTGAGCAAGCATTAGCACTATTTTTAGCAGCATCTAAACTTATTTAAAACAATTATTGCAGTATCTATTCCAGCAAGCAATACAAATTACACTTGTCCCTTAGATAGAAAGACAGGCACAAAAATCATTAATATGATCCTCCTTCTGCACTGTATTTATCTTTACCAGAAGCAAGGAAAAGAGGATAGAAAGTACTCATGGAAACTAAGGAAAAAAAAAAATCTTAGTTTAAGAGAGGCCATTTTAAACATTACGATTATTGTGCCAGAGCTGTGCGTTAAATGAAAATGGATTGTCGATGATTTAGAAAGATGTAGAAAGTTGCATTGCAAATTCAAAGTAGTAAGAAATTAGTTTGACATCTGTTCATTGAATAAAACAGAGATCATCAAATCACTGCTACCCATTATCAGCAAAGAAAGAGGTGTGGAGCTCTTAACCATTGCACCAGAACCACTTTTTGAATCACACTTCCCAGAACATGAAACCATCAAGATAAACTGACATGGGTATTTACAACTTTTTAAACTAATCGTGCAATAATGAGATACAGGAAGTGCTTGGCTTCAGACCAGTGAAAATCTCTAGTTTTATTTCTATCACATTTTTCCATTCCTTTCACTCCCATAAACCTGTAACTTCATGCTGACATTTCAGAGCATCACCTGTCTGGTCATATATGCAACATGAGGCTGAATTCTTCCTAATAACTACTGAAATACTAATGATAAATTACCCTTTGTAACATGGTATTATACCACTGGTCCCAAGATACAAACTTTTTTTAGCCTACCACTCATCTCTTTAAGGAATGCTACCTCTAAAAGCACTGTTCCCCCCTCAGGTGCAAATTGAGTACATGCAAAAGTATAATGGTCTTGGTCAGAGATCGATCCTGATAAAGTGCCAGGACTTTTGAATGATATTGCTGCAAATTCACACAAAAAGAATCGTTCTCTACACACATAAAACAATACTTCTCAGAGAACAGTTCTTTGGAACAGGTTTTGAAGGTGCTTTATATCTAACTCAACAAAATTAAAGCAAACATCTTGCAGCAAGTGTGAAACTTCTTTAAGAAATAAAACCAGAACATTTCCTTCTATTTAAAATGCAATAACAGATTATACTTGACTAGGATAATAATGACCCTGTTGCTAATTAAAAAAAATTATTTACATTTATATGTAATGGTGTTATTTCTTTCATTTAAGTTTAACTCCCAAGCTTTTTCATTTAAGTTTAACTCCCAAAACCATTTCTCCTACAATCAGTTTTTTCTTCTAACATTCAAACTTCAATTCTCCCTTTCCCTCCACCCCTGTGTCTCAGAGGAACAACAGCTGGAACTGACAGGGATGGTTTTTTTCTACTCTATGACATGTTTCAAGGATTTTTCTATTCATTGTCTATGCACTGATCACAGTGACTACGCTGGCTCAAACTTTGGGAATATAGTCCAGTAATGAAATGAATCTGTGAGAGGTAAAGTTATGAAAAAGCTACATCAATAAAGTATTTTATACTAGAATAATGTTATTTTTAATTTCAGAATAACATACAAGTAAGGCTGAGAACATCAAAGCAAATAATTACTAAGGAAGACTAAGCCTTAATAAAGATTCAATAGATCTGTATATTAAAGACAATTGACTAATCCAGAAGTTATACCATTCATATTATTCTTATTCATAAATCACAAAAACTTATTTAGAGCATACAGCCTTGCCCTTGCATCCTACTTGCCTTGATAACCAGCCTGACTTGGTTAGTAGAACAGCAGTGAGCAGCCCCAGTCTCTGAAATAGTGTTATTTTTACTGCTATGTTTCAAATGCCTTTACCCAGGAGGCACAGAGACGTTCACTTACAAGCCTGTGGCCACCCAGAAAACCTGTGGCAGATGACCTATGCATGGGGCCTTCACAGTCTTCACCTGGGATGGGGCTTTGAGTGACCTGGTCTAGTGGGAGGTGTCCCTGCCCATGGCAAGGAGGTTGGAACTAGATGATCTTTAAGGTCCCTTCCAAATCAACCTGCTCTATGACTTCTAAGCACCTAGAGACCAATACGGTGCTTATGACTAATATCAAATAATTGCTTCCTTGAATCTTCCTGCGTGATCACTAAATAAGGACATTTTGTTTTCCTGTGAGTTTTTCCCCACAGCATGAAAAATACAAAGAGCATTAGTCCATGCTCAGTAGATTTGTTTCTGAACTATATTTTAACTCTGTACCATGTTACAACTATTTTTACAGATTCCACCACCTCCCTGTTGGGCAGAAACTGGTAATCAGCAGTAAGTTGCAGATAAAAGCCAGTGAAAATCTTAGAAACGTCTGTGACACCTAAAACAGAGCTAACAATACCTACGAAGTGTTTTAATCTATGATATAGACGGATAGATAAATTAGATAGATATAGCATAGATGTGTTTTTCAAAGGGAAACTGGTATCAGCATGTGTTAGGCTAAATGAAATAGACAATGGGATCTATACACATCACTGTTTTGTTCATAAGAAAATTACACATGTAGCAGGTATACTACAAAATTAGGCATCTTAACAAGTTCGTAATCACCATCTCTCTGGTTCATTTTGTACCCTCTTTGTCTGTCTTTTGTGATTCCAACTAAATGCTTGTGATAGCTTTTTTTTGTGCTTGCATTCGAAACGATATAAAATTTATAAAGAAACTTGTCATGCGTTTACAAGGCATAACATCATTGTTTCTTCTATAAAGCATTATTTGAAGATATCATCAACCCAAAACATAATAAAATGTCAAGTGAAAAATACTATCTCCCTCTTACACACCTTTTCATGAAACACAGGGTAATTCAGGCTGGAAGGCACCTCTGGAGATCTCTCGTCCAAACCCTGCCGCAAAGAGCTCCAGCTAAAGCAGGTGGCTATGGGTCTTGTCCAGCCAAATCCAAGTATATCCAAGGTTCATGTAAATTCTCTAAAAATTACTGTCCTGTTAAGGATATCCTCCAAATAAGCCTCTGTTGGTTTACTTAATTTCAGCTACAGATTATCAATGACAAAACCAGAACTATACCCCCAAAAATCTGAGTTTAAACAACTTGATCCAATGATCAGACTCCAACTTCTCCTCACCAATTTAAACCGTAGTAATTAATTTACTGTCATGCAATCTGCAATACAAGCATCTATGTGCAAGTTTCTTAGGTAGTATCTTCTTTTTGTATCATGGAAAGGTCCTATAGAAAAATACAAATAAAAAAGCAGAAGCTAGAGCAAGACCAGTAAAAGAAGCAAGGGATTTTACATTATAATTAAAGTGCTTAACACACAAAATGAAAAACCAAAAATGACTTATTACTGCTTAAAGCTAGGTATCCAAAATATATCACTTAGTATAAGGATGACCACTATGATCTGTGAAATACCTGTTTTCATATCACATCAGCATCCTAAAAATTGAACCATATTAAAATATATATATATTATACAATGTCTTTTAAAGAGTACCTTCCAATGGAGTCTAAATAAAAAGTAGAAACCTATGAAAAAAATCTATTTATAAAAGTTATGATTTTACTAATACTAACTTGTCCATGACTGCCCCATTCTTTCCCTCACCCCTCCCTTATCTACAGCCAAGAAAACAGCGCACATAAAAGCTGGCAAGATTTTTGTATATGGTTTACAATGTAGTAGGTAGTCAGGCAGGCAGATAAATCAATCAACTTTTTAAATTTAATGTGTATGGTTTACTGTGAAAGGAGATATTTTTCATGAGAGACAGGACTTCAGGATTTTCTGTTTTATTTTTGGTTATCACATCTTTCTAACACATCATGATTCATTCACCAGTCTTTAAGGAAAATCAGTGCACATGAATATTTTTAAGCACGTTGCCTGCACAGTTTAAAATTCATTGCTGCAGTAAGATTAGATCTCTACGGAAGGCTCAGCATTTCTGCCCATGTAATAAGTATAAGGAGCTGTGGAGAGCCCTACAGCTCAAACTGGACTCAAGTTCTGAAGAAACAAGTTGCAAAGCAGCACAAGGTATGGGGACTTCTTCAGAATGGACTGAACTTGTGTTCCTAAATGGAGTTTTCAGCACAGAGATGTGATGTTTGATACACTAAAGTAAGTTTATTGAAAGACAGGCTAAATATTTTTATTTAACGTACATATTATGTGGCACATTTTTATGGGCACATATAGCCCATAAAAATGTACACAGCCAAATCTGACATCAGAAGAGATGTTCTGACACAGTTCTGCTGTGGCCTCCTCAATCTGTGAAATTTATAATCACATCTAATTTGACAAATTTGTAGGATTGCAGGACTAAGTAAAGTTACCAGCATAGAGGCTCCCTCTTATAACCTTCGCTAATCTAATTTCTATTCTGCAAGTGTGATACCCCCTTCATTACAATTTTTTACCTATTCTGTCAAACACAGGCATAACTTTTGTGCCTCTTGTACAAAACCATGACCAAATATCCTAAGAGGTAGCAACATGTAGACATGTTTGTTTTCTGTGTTGCAGAAAATCTATTGCTCTTGGTGCCTGAGGTTTTTCAAGAACATTTCAGTTTAGTGACAGTCCAATAACTAGCACTTTGCTTCCAACTGTTGCTGAATTACTAAGAACCGGAAGTAACATTTAGGAATTTTTGCGAAAGAAATTTCTGAGAAAGAGAAGTTCCTAAGAAACAGCCTCTCTAACCAGTAAAGCAATATGCTAATGTTTAAAATTATAAAAGATAAAGAAACAAGTCAATTATTAAAGTAGGAAGAACAGAGAAGCTATAAAAGTCCTGGGCATTTGAAAATAAGAGGCTTCATAATCAAGGCAAACAAACCTTTGAACACGTCAGTTCAAACATCCCATCCTTCCTGGCTCCAAGGTGAACAAACCTTTCAGTTACAAATGTAAAGTCCATATATACCCCATAAATTATAAAAGATCTCTGAAGACTTTATGATCTAATATATAATTAGAAATTTCAGGACCTAACTTTGCCTTACAATAGTAAGCAGCAACCATGGCGTATTTTATCATACCCATAAGCTGCACAATGTGATATTCTTTAACTCACGCTACTTGTTTGAGGTACCTCAAAAATTTCAACTTCAGACAGTCAGTTATGCTTAGTATGGAAGTGTGTTTCCAGAAAAACCATTTAAGGTAAATTTCAATTATTTAAACATCAATTAACATATTTTTGTTAAGTACTTCATAGGTACAATGAGATTTAAATATCTGGTTTTATTCACCCAGTCATAAATAAGTTGACAAACTGCTTTCAAAGAATGCTACAACTTATATGGAGACACCACCTGACAAAAAAATTAAACAAAGAACAATTATATGTAAAAAATATTAAACCAATTTTAAATTAGTAGAAGGAGCTTTGTTTATATTTAAGACATTGTGACATAGACATATGACAATATAAGCTGTTATTGGTTGCAGTTTTGTACTGTCACTTGCTTTAATGGGCTTCCTTTGCAGAGTGAATTGAATGTGGAGTTTGATTCTGAAATAGGAACTCCAGAATGAAAAATTACATTACCCTGCTGGAAAAGCTCACACCCACAAAGCACTAATGAGCTTATTACTTGTTTGAGGTGACTACGCTACCTTTTTAGTTTAGCAGAACTCATGTAAAGATTCTCTGAAGATTTGGTCCCGAACAGTTCTATGACCTAGTTTTAAAAAGATGTAAAAGGATTATATTTTTGGCTCTTTAAATCAAGGTTTTTTGGCATTTACAAACTTTGCTGAATCGTTTTGGCTGTGGTGCCTTTCCTTATCTGCCTAAGCAATACTCAGCAGTATGGAATTCGCTTCCAGTGCAGGCTGAAAGTTTTTGCACTTTGCAAAAACCGTTATTTCTTTCGTGAAACATCTTTAGTTGTCTTTTACAAAACAATTTTGAAGTCTTTTCAATGCATCCACACAATGTCCATCAGCACAGTTGAAATGTACCCAAATGTGTCCAAGAAAGCCTCCAGAGAGATATGTGGGTCTATCAAAACATGACCTAAAAAACAACACACAATGGAGTTCTGTTGATTAATATGTGAATATAAGACCTAGAGCTTTACACACAAAGGAATGAGCACTGAGTATGAACTGCTAAGGCCATTTGTCTAGAGGTTGACTTAATGAAGGTTTCAAAATCTGCAATATCAATGAAAAGAATCAGGATTTATTATTGAACATATTCTAACTACAGTAACAGTATAAGGGAGATGACTGAGTCTCAGAGTTACCGCTCAGTAGATTTAATAAAAAATAGAGCTAAGCGGTTTAATTACACCTTTCAAATCTGCCTGCACACATATACCCCATACTTCAACATTCAAGCTTAGTTTCATCCCTTCTACTAAAAATATCTTTTATTACAGAGGAGTAAAAGCAAAAAGCTTATTCGGAACAAAAATTATAATTTCAGACAATGCATGGTGTGAAATGACATGTACCTTCCCATGTTAATGAGTATTTCAGTAGCAGCACGGCTTACGTAATAATCACGGGGTTTATGGCAGCTGGTTATTTTGACAAGAAAGCTGAAGGAGCTGTATGAAAATAGCATGGAAAGGAGGAAAGAAAAGCACTAGGTCTGACATATAGATATCCTTTTACAAAGCATGCCAAGTCTGTCCTTTGTTACTTTTCTTGGTTTTCATATTGAAGGCCCAATTTTAAATTCTATGAATAGATAAGAAAAGGATTTGCAGCAAAAAGTCTTAAGGAATCCATCTGCAAACCTGCTTCTCTCCCACTGAATTGGAAATTGTTAAACAGTGAGTTTAACAAAGCCCAACTTTTTAATACATCGTAGCAAATGGGGAAAAGATAAAAAAGGTTTAATCAGCACAGTTCAGCTGTGGTGTTGGAAACTCTCAACTTCACTTTTGATTTCAAAATGTAGGGACCAATCCTGTTCTAAATATCAAAGAAAGCTTTACTTCCTTTTCAACAAGAAAAAAGACTAAAGCAATAATTTGCAGGAATTTACAGTAAACCCCAGGAGATGAAAAGACAGTTTTACTGAATGAAATGTTTTCTTCGAAATATGTATTTTGAAGTTTAATCTTTACAAAAAGCATAACAAAGTCGGACCATCAAAAATAAACCAAATGTCACAGTTTGCCATCACTCTTTATATAAACCCCAGTACTGCATCCTTCTTAAAATGGTTGTTGATTCTAAACAAGATAACCACATGGTGGCAGAAGAATCAATGTCTTGCTCAGAAACTGTATTGCTCTCAGGAAAACATGCAACCTGATGGGCTTGCACTGCACAGGAAATGATTTGCCACTAGTAACTATGATGAAAACCGCGCTGGTTCTGTGTAACTCAACCCTCCGGGCTGCTAAAGGTATGTATATTCCCAGAGCGTTCCAGCTACCGCAAATAGAATTGTTACTTTATAGATTGAAAGCCTACTCAACTGCAAACTTGAATTTGAAATAAGATTATTTGGCATCTAATTTTTAATAAAGTTTCAGGAAAAAAAAAAACCCCAAGAAAACAAAACAACAATCATCCAGCTTAAAAATTATGAAGAACTCACACACAGTAGAAGTAACAGCATTTACTGAAAATTTTACATACCCATCCATAATTTCTAAAAGGCTTTTTATTACTTTTAAGACAAAAAAACTAGAGCACTAGTTAGATTAATAAACAGGGGCTCCTACTACCAGCCTGTTTTACTTTTCTCTCCTCTATTTCATACTATAGGAAGACCCTTGCAGAACTGAATGTACCAGAGCTGAGTGGGGGCTGAAGGAGCCGTGGCCAGACTCCGCACAGTCCCAGGCTGCAGAAGCAGTCCCTGCCTGGCTGCTCAGGCACAGGTCAGCATCACGGCAGCGAACTGACACTTGCACCTGCACAGTGAAGGAAACTATTTCCCCTTCTTGACTTGTGCACAATCCTGCCACGAAAGCTGAAAACCAATTAACCTGCTAACCTGAAAGGATGATTCCTGAATGAGCTTGAAAGCTTTACCAGCTCACCGAGCTCTAGTGAAACCAGGCAGAAAATGTACTGAAGAAAAGCTCCAGAGAATACCTGCTGCAACATTTATAATATATATAAATATCACAAATTAAAACAAATTACGCTGTTTTGCAACCAAACCCAAGAAGCCAACTAAAGGGATCTTTCAACCTTTTTTATACAGCTCACTAAATGTAGCTACTACTATTTATAACTTCAAATAATTGCCCATAATGCTTTTACCTCTCAACAGCAATTTCTTTTCTGCTCCTTGGTGTTTACTGACAGAACTGAAAATGCCCTCAGCTAGATTGCAACAAAATAAAAGAATGAATGCTGACAGATGAAGACACCACAATGAATGATGGTGATGATTTCTTGTCATATTCATAGATACAAGTCAAGTTTGTAGCAAAATGATAATCACTGAGTTTCTTCAGTTTCCTTTAGCCATTTTATATAGAGGAAAAACAGTCAGAGTGAAGTTCCCTTCTTACAGTGAATGAAAAGTGTGTTTACAGTGGCATTTTATGTCAGACTTAAGTGTGCCTTTTTGAAGCAAGTCTCCTGATCTTCCCTATCTAGCATGGCTGGCTTCACATCACTGAATGCTCTTAGCACAAATTTGACTCTTTTTCAGCAAAACTAAGCCAGACAAGAGCTAACCTAAAGTAAAACCTTCAAAACACACATTGTGGACACTGGATCCTCAGCACGGAGGCTTGGCCTTACAAGCCCAACCCCATGGCGCTGAATGGTGTGCTAATGCAGACCCACTGGGTTTTGGTATACCTGTTGGGAATTAGAAATACAAGCAGCCTCGTTGCTGTCTAAATCTATTTTAATGCTTCCTCTCTTCTGAGATATTTCTCTGTGTCTGTCATGGTACATTTCTATTTGTAGTACCTTAAAGTATAAGTGTATTAAAACCAGAAAAAGCGTGTGCAAAATATTACTAAATGCTTTTTAAAATAATACCAGGTTTAGTTATTGGAATAATCCATGACAGGTTATTCATTTTAGCAAAATAAAATAAAAAACCACAAACATAACACAACAGGAAAAAATCACTGAAAATAATTTGGGCAATACAATTTTCCTTTCTTTCTTCAAATCACAACTACTACACAATACTCAGGAGCAAGAAACTACAATGGGAATCTGCAGTAAATACTTCTGGAGAGGATATTTGCATCATCTGTGTCTGAATGACAAACTGTTCATATTGGCAAATGGCACTTAAGCTAGGTTCTGAGACATGCAGTTAATGTTTTTCTTCCTGTGATTTTCTTTCAAGAGAAAATAAAATTTGAAAAAAAATATACAACACGGACTAAGCATGACTAAAGTAAAAGGAAAGCATTTATATTAAATAGTTTTTCAGCTCTGCTCAGCAGACATAGCCATAGTAGAATGTACCAACTTCCCACTGTATGTAATTGTTTGATTAGTGTCATCATAAGGACTAAAGTTCAAATTTACAGAAGTTCCTGGTTTTAAAATTGATTTTTGTGGCACTGTCAACAGAAGTTTGAATTCTAATTACCCTTATGGAAAATTTATTCCCTTATTAGATTATACAATGAAATGTAATGCTTCGGCTTCTCTGTAGCTTTATTCACTCACACATTGCTGTTTGCTTATACATCTACATTGCATCCAGGACTGAGATGGCATCGCACCTCAACCACGCACATGCATTCATAATTTAGCCTGGAAAAGATCTTACAAGGTCATCTGTCTGGGAGCCCATTGAAAGCAGGGCTAACCTCAAGGTTGGTCAGAGATCATAGCACTCATCTGTGTAGCTTCTCTCCATTTCTCGCTTGCAGCCTTATGACATACATCTGAATAATTCACAAGGTCTCAGATTTCTCTATCCACAGTACTGGAATAACAACAGTACATAATTTGTAACTTGTGAAATATTTTGCTAATGCTTATACATCTCTTTGAAACTTACAGAATAGCACAAAGTGTATGAACGGAGGAAAACATAAAACTGTAGTATTTGAAAAAAGTACTTGAAGAAGTATTTAGATATTCAGGTGTATTCCCTAACTGAAAAAGCTACAGAAAAAGAAAAGTTATCTTAGATTCAAATTCCACGAAATCACATGGCTAGCTGAACAGCAGCAATCCAAGCAATGCTAATACTGGTCACAGAGAGCTATTTCCTATCCAAATTATGGCAGGGGGGGGATAAAAACATGAAAAAAAAAAACCAAAACACTGCGGTTCTTGTTACTAAGTCATTTTCAACTGTCATAAATCCATGCTGCCCATGGAAGAAATGATCCTCTCCCTTGTCAGCTCTCCTAAAGCATCACCTCTAGCTCTCACGCTGCTGTGTGACAGGTTTGGTTAGGGCATCAACATGCTGAAAATCAGCACAACAAGAAAGTCCAAGCAGAGCACAAACTCATGCCAGATTATAGTGCATGCTTAAACACAGTCTCATTTTAATTTCCCAGAACTATTCAACATTAGGCTGTACGCTATTTTTTAAAATTTATGCCTTCAAACAGCAAACACAAGGCTGTTCTCAAGATTCTCCAGAAAGACACTGGCAATATGCCCTTACAAAAAAGCATATTGATGTTTGGTTTACTAGAACAAACATCAAGGACAGCAGCATCAGTCCATTAATTAGAGATGCAATTACAGGTACATGAGTTTTACATAATGAAATGCCCTTAAATTTGCATAGCCTTTTTTATATTGAACTATCACCAGCTGACTTAACATCTGTAACTCTGACGCCCCACTGTTCACTTCTCCTCCAACAGTGTCCTGGAAAAGCAAAACTCCTACTGAAGACTACAAGGTTTTGATGTTTGAGCTAATGGTTGGGGTGGCCCTTGCTAAAAAATCAGCATTTCCCATCTTTGCTTTTCCTACCCTGAAGAAAGAGCAGTAATGCTGCTTTTTTCAGATCAGCTCTGTATATACTTGCTTTCTTTCACCCTTCCTAAAGCAGGAAAACCCTAGCTTGTCCTCCTCAGGATGGCAAAATATATTTTCACCCATGCTTCTGAGAAGATTTAAGCTAAACACAGAGTTACATTTTATGAAGCTTTATCTGCCAGCACTCATCTCGGAAGCCAAGAAAACCTGATGTTGCCCTTGAGGCATCCAGTGATAGCTGAAGCACTGTAACCTCGATCCTAAACAAAACCAGGACCCTTGTTCTACGTGACCATGTTATTTATATCCAGTGAGATCTGTCTGGACTAGCATCAGAGTATAGATTTTAAATTTACTTAGCCAAAGAAAAGGAAAGTAGTCTCAAACTACAAACTTCATGTACTATCCAGCCTTATGAAACAGCCCCTTCCTGGCATCAGGGCCCAAGGCTGTTAAACAGCTGTTTAACAGCAGCATGGGAGAGCTGCTTTAATCTTCTTCTGATGATACTTCAAAGTGTTTTTTTCAGCAGTCCTGAAAGCCGCAACTGTAGCCCTCCTGCTGCAGGTAACTTCTGAAACTCATTGGTGAAACTAAGGGCCAATCTATCTTGTACGCTTACAATCAATTAAATCTAACAGAGAAAGAAATGATAGTCATAATCTTGCTCCAGTTTATTTACTTATGGTATTCTGACTTTTAGGGATAGATCGAAACCTTGGCACCAGTTTGGAAAAAAATGATGCAAAGCTGCAGTTCCCAGAAATCCTTTATTGTTTCAGTGGATTCAAACAACTCAAGGCAAAAGGAAAGCTGGATTTCTTGTGCATTGTCAATGACCAATGCTTTCTTAAAGGGACAAAGAGGAGGACAAATTCTACAGTTTGACAAATAACTTCTACCTGTAGACTGCACCGGTAACTGCCAATCAGGGGCCTAAACCTCCTGCACCCTGTGCTAAGGAACAAGCACAGCTTGTTCGTTTGGTCCAGCTCCTTCTGTTTTCCATCTTCCACCCTCTTTTAAAGTTCCCACCCCCCTGCTGCATCACATTCCACACGTCTATCCCAAGACACTAGCCAAAAACAGAGGACAGAGTGCCAACACTGTGAAAGCTTAGATAAAACGGCTGTGCTCTGCTAGCTGCTTCTACAAACGGGGCTTCTGCCTCTCCTAACATTCACGCCTGGATCCCCCCCATTTTGAGCCACTGAGCAGTCATGTTTCTCTTTGCTCCTTTGTTCACTCCCAACTTCACATTGTTTTTTCATGCCACTTCTGGTGCACAGAACATGGCCGAGATCCTGAGGACCTAAATGTTAGACTTGAATCCCTATGCTATTTGACTCCAAGAACCTAGGCACCTCTGAAAGTAGACCAATGACGGGAAACACTAGGCAAAGGGATGTGAATGAAATGAGGCTGCTTCACTTGAATGTTCTCCCTTTCCCTTGTTTAAAAGATGCTGTATTTCCTATTTACTCCAGGAAATATTTACGATGCAGATGTGAATTGCTCTGTTTACTGCAGTCCTTTAGTGCTGTTAGACTGCAAATTGTTTCGGGAAACCAATAATGGAAAAGTTTATTACAATATTCTGCAGACATCTCACAGGCCATCTCAGCTAACATTATCACTGTTTACTTGCCACATTTGCTATTGCAGACAGCTACTGTAATTTTCTTTGTTTTAAAGTGGAAAGACATTTCATTTGGCAATTTCCACCCTTTCTGCCCCAAGTCTTACCCTATGCCGAAGCATAAATACTAGGTATGACAGGAGACTGCAGAGGGAGCGGCATGGCTGAAACCAGGCTAAATCACCTCCCTCACTCACAAGCACAGGGACAGGATTATTAGGAAGGAAAAATTATCATCTTGGTGATATAGTTGCTTTTTAAATCCCCTCTCTCCTCTGCCCCCTGTGACACATTCTGACTATTCTTTATAGCCTTCTTTCTGAATACAGATAGGAAGAGCAAGCTGTGAACACTGTCACCCTGTCACAAACAGTTAGCTTATTTTTTTTATACGCGATATCTGAACTAGTTTGTGGAGAAGCTAAGGCCCACTATACCGTCAGAGCAAGAATTGTGCCTTGGTTTTCTCAAGACTCCCAAATTCAGGTTTTGGATCAAAGCAGAATGGATGGGTGCTGTCGCAAAATCCTTTTGAAACAGGGTATCAAGATGACATTAAATTGCTTGTGATACAGTAAAGAAAACAAAAATAAAAATCAAACGTTTACCAAAAAGAATATCTTAACTTCTGAATTAAATTCTTAAAGAAGCACTATCCAAATTTCTCAGTGTTTTCCCTTTCCTTGGTCTATGTTCACCTGTTTGAATTTGGCAGTTCCACTCCCACTCTAGATCTCAGATTGTCCTTTTTTGCTTGATATTTTTGTGATTGCAATTAAACTGAATTTTATGACTGTTCTAACACAGTTTCAATTTAAATCACCCTGATGATGCAAAAGCATCTATCCTTGTGTAGGGAATTATTGCTAACACCAGCAGAGATCTCAGAATAGGTTAGTGAAAATAGTACCGCAGGGCCATCAACAGAAGTATACTTTTTTTCCCCCCTTGTATCTATTTTAAGGAAGTGACTATTATTTTCATAGGTAGTTTGTGAGGGGGAAGAGCATCTCCTGAAGAATCAAAATGCCAACCAGTTGCGCACTATGACACTTGCCTCTTCAGCACAAAGAAGCCTATAGTGGTCAAGGAGTGACAAAACCTTAGAAAGACTAACCAGAATGGGTGGTCCCAAATCTTCTTGTGCCTGAGTGCTCTGCCAGGGATTTTTTTTTTGTTGTTGTTCATGTTCAGACTAATTGAGAATGGAGATAATGGAAAAAATACACAGTTTTTTCAAAATGAATCTGCCTAGGTTCCAGCAGCAGTTACAGCTGCTCCTTATCTTGTCTATGAGTTGGATGAGGTATTCTGTAATTTGTACATGGTCATATAATACCTTGAAATAGCTTTCAAATCACTATCAATACACTAAAATACAGTTCATGAACTTGCTTTGTATCAAGACAAAGAATAGAGGTCAACCCATTCCGCAAACACACATAGAGAACAGCCTACATTATACATTTTAATTATTCATGTAAAGCTTGCTGATCTGATGAAATAGGTCTGCAAAGCAACATACAGGCTAAGTGTTTGCACATGCTCCCTCATTTTTACCAGTCTAAGACAGGAACTGAGTTTCATTTCAAAAAAAGACATATTAAGTCTGTGAGGTATTACGTATCTTTTACATCCTGTATCTCTGAGAGACTGATTAACATGGATGGAGTTCTGTACTATGATAATTAGACCATCTTGGTTCTTAAAAGTTCATTGAAAGCTCCTTCAGAAATCTTTCAGAGATATGAGGAGCGCTGGGACTATTTTGGTGAGATGAATTATTTATTCCAAGAAGCAAATATCCACTACAAGTACAGTTCCTCCTCCTCTTCCCATAGCTCATGCCCACAGAAACCCAACCTCCTCTTCCAGTGTTTTTCAGTCTGTTCTATGCCCTGCTTCTGTTCAGAGCCACATTATGCTCAAGCACAGAGGTACTGTTGTCAAAACCTCTTTATAATCAGTATGAGTGTTTCTTACTTTCCACTATTTTAAAAGAGGTTATTGACTCAGGTTTCATGAAGACTGACAGAAGAGCTATCAAACCCTTCACTGCTCAAACCTCACAAGAAAGTTGTGCTCACTTGAGGCAGCTTCAGACTCAGCCATAGGATACACCTGAAGCACTTCCAGGAGGACCTCAGGGCTCTCTGCATGCTCATGTACTAGGCAATGTGAGGAAGACACAAGATTCACCAAAGCTTTTTCACGATTAAATCATTTTGTTTTCAATGGTTTTTGGGTTCCAGGATGCACTCCAAGCCTAAACTGAGGTGGTTCAGGTGAGCAGCTTCTCTGTGTGTGACTGCAGGCAGCTGCAGGGGCTGTGCCATGATCCTCATGCCAGAGAGAGTCACCACAAACCACAGTGATCCCATAGTGACATACACAACCTACTGCTGCCACCCAGCCCTCCAACAGCACTACAAAATAAGCAGACGAGCAACCTAGTATCTTCTGTTCAAACAAAACAAAGTCCAGTGCTTCCGGAATGGTAAAGGAATAGTTTTGAGATTCTTTCTACAATCTAGGGGCAGAATTAGAAGAAAAAAACCAACAAAACAACAAAAAACAAAATCCATTTCATTTATTGACAATCAAATCAGAGTAGGGTAAAGAGAATCAACTTTTAAAGCGACTTCCTCCTACCCCTTGCTTCTTCCCAGGCTCAACTTTACTCCCAAATTCTCTACCTTCTCCCCAACTCCATCACAGGGATCCGCAACCTGGGGAATGCTGGTTGCGGCCAGTTTGTTATGCACTGTCTTTGCAGCTCCCTCCTCCTCATGCTCTTCCCCTGCTCCAGCGTGGCATCCCTCCCACGGGACACAATCCTCCTTGAACTTCTCCAGTATGGGTCCTCCCCATGGGCTGCAGTTCTTCACAAACTGCTCCAGCATGGATCCTCCATGGGGTCACAAGTCCTGACAGCAGCAAACCTGATCCAGTGTGGGCTCCTCACATATTGTCACTCCTCTTTGGCTGCAGTTGATGTTGAGCAGTAACTTTTTGTCTTTCTTAAGTATGTCATCCCAGAGGTGCTACCGCCATCAATGATGGGCTTGGCCTTGGCCAACAGCAGGTCCACCTTGGAGATGGCTGGCTTGGCTCTACTGGACATAGGGGAAGCTTCTAGCAGCTCTTTACAGAAACCACCCCTGTAGCCCTATCTCCCGCTACCAAAGACTTGCCATGCAAACCCAGGACAGAGTTTTAATTATGCATCAGATCTCTTTCCCGATCCTGCATGTATTATGATACTACTATACTATACTATTGCATGTAATCATACTACCAAGCAAATCCTTGCTGCGGAAGACACTGTCCCTAAAGCTTTCAACAAATGCTTCTAAAGAATGCAGCTGTGCAAATGTCTGCACTGAGGCATGTTTATGTGACGCTCCTACCAGTTTGGACTTTCGTACAGAAATGAAAGTTTTGTCTTAAAAAAAAAATAAATCCCTTATATTGTATTATGTGTACAAAAAGACAAGCTCTTCATGTGTGGGCTGCTCTCTTTGAACAGCGTCCTACATAAACCACTGCATATTTCTCCTAAAACCAGACACTTATCTCCAGAAAAATAGATGTCCATTTCTTTCACCAAATTAGTTTGCATGACTGTGAGCAAAGCCATTAAAAAAAAGTATTATTTGCTTAACTGCAGGAAATATATTTTTTATTATGATAATCATTTGATATTCCACTTTCAAGCTTGCCAATTCATCGTTTACCAATAACTTGGGTTTAATCAGTAGCATCTACAGCATTATAGTATCATTAATAATTGTATTAAAAGCACCAAAAAGTAGTTCATATAAATGTGATTTACTAAACTCATTTATATCGCCAAGGATGCCAGAGGTCCAGGCAAAAAAAAGAAGTGAAATGCTTTATGGCAGGCCATTAATTCCAAAATACTGTCAAAACATCCTCATTCTAGCTTTCATTATTAATTTGTAACTAACTGTTCACTTGCTCAGCTATAATCTTTCATGGCTGTTTTTTAAACAGAATACGAGGCACCAACACAAAAATGTAATGGGAACTTCCCCTGCGGAGTCACCTTTTAAAAATTTCCTCACATCCCACTCTCTGACAGCTCATCCCTGTAACAGATGACTCCAAGCTTTTTCTTACCACTCAGTGATACACAACCTTGATGGTGAGAAAAGGGAGATCCACAGCTCACCATGAATGCAGAGGAGGAACACGGGAGATCCTCTGCTCTTTCCCGCTTCCTTGGGTGGGAAAGGAAATTACTGAGTCCTTTGCTTGTGATTTCTCTGGCAGATAGGAGCCAGCAGAGACAGGAAACTGAAAAAACTGTCTTCTTCTCCCACCCCACATGTACCTGCCCTGCCCCATGTCTAAGTGCTGGTGGGGTGAGCTGCTGATGCTGCTGCTCCCAGATCCCCGCAGATAAAGTGTAGTGCCTGCAAGGAACAGTCTAGTCAGGCAGGTCAGACAAGCCAACGCTCTGCTCTGCCCTGGGTTGTCCTGTATGGCACGGGCATCCATCCTTTCCTTCCCCTTCTTTCAAACTCAGAGGATCAGACAACTCTGCCAAGTACACTAGAGAACATCAGCAATACCTATATTTTGGTCCAAGATGCCATATACCATGATGATACCAAGAGATTACTACTTTTTCCTGACAAGTCCTGTACAGTGTTACATTACCATCTCCTCGTGAGCTTTTACAGTCTCTGCTACCAGTCTCCAGATGTTGTGCTTTTTGGAATAGAGGTTGCAAAAGAGATGCTGGATCCTCAATGTAAAACATGCACACTGATCCTTTATTAAAAAAACTTTTTGTAAATGTCCTATTGGATACTCCATTTGACATAAAGAGTAATTTTATTTTCACCAGTTTTTAAGGGTATTAAAAAAGGTATTCTAAACGTTACAAAAGGTATTACAAAATACCTTTCATAAAACAAAACAGAAGACATTCACTTTTGGTAAAAGCAGAAGTATAAAAATCTCACCACTATATTAAACAAAGAACTCTGGCAAACTACTCAGTCCTTCTGGAAAACAAGAAGTTTTGCCTCTTTTGGAGGAAAAATACAAGAGAATATCCAGGGTTAAATATTTACTCAACCAATATATTTAGTGCACAAATGTGATAAAACTGGATATACATCCAGGACTGACGTTTGGATGTGTCATGGGCAATAAGGGTGGGGTGGAGGTGTGTGTGTGTGTATATATATATATATGCTCACACGCACAGTATCAGCAGTCCAGAAATGCATCTTTCTTTTTTTTTCCCCCTCTATCTTTGTCCTTCCTCCTCCATCACAAGTTTGCTAGAATAATATGATGTATTAGCCACGTTCTGCAAATGCAAAAATGCAAATGCAAAAAACCAAGCAAAACTATATGTGCCTATTTCAATTAGCTGCATACTCATCACATTATATTTAGTATATGCAATGCAAAAATTATTTCATGTAATGACCATCAAGATGCTCATAAAATAACAAGACATTCTTGATACTGATTATTTTTCAGAGTAGAAAGTTTCTCCACTGTCTGTAAGGACCGCACACCTAGCACATTAATTCCTCTGTTTTATAATTATGCTGCCAATTGATGCCATTTAAAGAGCCAAGATCATAAGAAAAATATACAAAATAAGATCACCCACAGAGAAACTGTTACACTATTTGACAGTTTAATTCCACTCTTTTCTTCTTCTTTGGCAGAACATTAGCAAGTAAAAGTTCATATTAATAAAAAGGAAGAATCAGACTGCTGTTTGTACAAGTATGAGAAGAATTTGAAAGGTAGACTGGATTGGATAAGAGTAGCTCTAGATAATCTCGAAGTGTTCAGCAGCTAGTATGTTCCAAAGAATGCCCAAGAGTGATTTTAAAGGAAGGTATTTAAACAACAGTGGCCTGAACAGTTAAAAAATCCCAGCCAGTTTTTGATGCAACTAAATACGAATCTCATTATAGAAAGAGAATAGATAAATTAAACAAACAAACACAAGTTAACAACAGTGCTACAAGGTTTTTTGTTTTGTTTTGTTTTAAACAGCAGGCAACTTTTGGAAAGGAGCGCCTCCACACATATTTGGGCTTAATTCTAGTTATTTATGTTCTGACCATCTGGTCTATTTGACCAAAGCTAGGAAAACCCAGCTTAAGACCACACACTGAGAAAAGATGCATGATTAAAACAGGTAAACTATTTTTCACCTTTGCAAATGACAGAGAGGGAAATTTTACTACTAGTAGCAGTAGTAAATAATCAGAACTATCTGCACAGTGTTTTCACAAAGTTTTAGCTAACATTCCCCTTCTCACCATTCCAGTCAGAAATAGAGAGCAATCCTGTTCCTGTGCTAGTGCAGATACTTAGACAACCTATCTTCAGCTGACTCCATCTCCTTGAGATAACAGTCAGCTTTTTATCAGCACCAGAAACTCCGATGCAATGTAAGCATTTTATAATGCATGAAGATATTCTTTGAATATTTTCAGGTAGATGTGAAAATTGAGCCAAACTTGCAGCCTTTTTATGCCATGGTATTTTTGTCTTAGACTCTGAGAATTGGCCAGAGTACCAAGGTCTGATTTCATTAAGCTTGAATAGTTTTTTGCAAAATCTAGTTTATGACTATGTGAGAAACTGCTTTCTCTATTTGTATATTAATGAGCAGATCACAGCGAAAGGACCTTAAAGGAGGCATTGTGGACAGTGTTTATTAAACAGAGGAAAAAAAGCTGGACAAAGTATTTTTTTCCCCGCAAAAAAATAATTTACCACACCTACTTACATTCATCATAAAACCACAATTAAATTTCTAGAATACTCCTAGAAAGAATAAAGAATTTCAAATGTTTCTCTCAATAGCTGAACATATTTTAACCTGGTCTTTTTTCTTATTGTATTGTAAATTATAAAACTTGCACAGACTATGATCCAAACTATAAGAAAACAATCACTGAGCACGCACGCACACACTGGTGTAATCATCACCCTGACTTCATATTAACCTTACTGGCAGTAATGACCCCACCACAGATACCTGTGTGCAACTTGATGCTATTCAGACAAAACCAACCGCAAACATATCCAGGTGTTTCAATTTCTTTCATAGTTTGGCACATTTACTAATATCTCTCTTGAAATACAAGCTTTAAGTAAAGGTTGGTAGAAAACTATGAAGAGAAACAGTTTTGCTTTCTTTTAAACAGTTTTGCTTTCTTTTTCTTTTTAATATCGTTGCTGTAAATATTTTGCTTGATTTTTGAACTGATGTTAATAAAGCAATGAATGTTTCAAATGAGCAAAAAGATAATGGGCTTTGCCACATCAACAGATTGGAAACAGTGGATGATGGCAAAACAAATATCCCAAGGAATACAGAAGCACTTTACCATCTCTTGTATAAAAGTTAAGCTTCAAGCACAGCTGCAGACCTACTGGTTAACCCTGACCTTAGGGATGTAAAGGTCTGTTCTGCATCTCACATCCCTTAATTAAGCAGTGAAGCAATTCTCTGATCTAACACCTTCACAAGTGTTATTTAAGGATGTTAATGAAGAAATCGCTGCTCAAAAAGTGATAGTATTTCTCTGCTTTATAATCTCTTCAACCGAGACAAATCTCTTCAGTGCAAGTATCTTTTTGGCTTTATGTTTTTCTCTTTTCATCATTTTGATGTAATGAAATCCATGCTTCATAGAAATGCTCCCCAATTTATGGAATAAGTCTGAGTAACAACTGGTGAAAACCAAGTGCTACTTGGTGCTACACCAGTAATGAGGTGATCTCAAAACTTTCAGATGTTCCTTTATATACTTATAAAGGAGTAAAAGTCAATGGTAAATCTGCTTAGAGTATTAGATGACATGGACCCAGGACTTCCAGTGAGTTTCCATAAACTTTCCAGAAAGGAAGTAAATTTATTATATATTTTAGATATTAAAAGAAAAAAGAATGCAAATATGGCATATATCATATCCACACAGCTAGAGCTCTTACCCATGTAAATGACACCTATTACATAATATGTCTACCAAAATTCTGTATAGACACCCTGAAGGGAACCAAGACTTCAAGCATGACAGCATCCACTGTATCAAATTTACTGGGACATAATTTTATTTTTATGAGACAAATAATTACATGGCATTGTAGAAACATTGTTCTTTTAGTTAAAATAGTTGGCAGTTAAAATCATCTTGCAAAGACAGTTACGTTAGATTCTAACTCTTTAATATAATAAAGGTCTTAAAAGAAGGTACTTTTTGCCACAATATCTTGGCTTTTCTAATTATTTCTTACACTTTGAAGGAAAAGAGTAAGCTTTCTGCTATTTTTATAAATATCTTCTATGATTTTTATTTTTAAAATGCTTCTTATGTCACTTACTTTAAAAACTGTAGAAGGATGAAGAATTAGCTGGAAGGAAAACTTCATGAGTCCCACTGAAGCAGTTTATTCTGGAATACCATTTATAGAAATGCCATTTTGTCATTTTTACCCTGAACAGAAAGTGTATGTGATATTTCCACCCTTATACAACTGAACTCATTATACTGTTTCCATAACAACAAATAGCAGTACATGAAATTAGATCCCAGTAAGATTCTGAGAAAATTAAGTTATGGTCTGCTAATGTGTCTCTTAGAGACTCGTACAGTGAATGAGAAGCCAAATCTGCAAAGCTGGCAATGTGGGTACCTAATAATAGTGGTACAAGAGGTTACTATCTCATGAAAAGAATCAAGGAAAAACTGCCTTCGTGTATACCACCTAGGTAAGAAAAATCTCTGTTTGACACAGAGGTTATACAGATGGATGAGTTTAACTCTGTTTATGTGAGAGCTGCCCAGATAACAGATGCTTCAGAACAGAAAATAAAAAGTAACCACTCTATGGGGAAGACTGTCAGACAATAGCTTGTCAGTTGGAAAATGTCTTCCTAACTTTCACAGTCCTTGTTTTCTGTTACAGATAATACACACAATTGAAGTCTTTAAACTTTTATAATTGTCTACAGAGAAGACTATATATAATTAATTTCTTCTACTGCTTCAATTTCGTAAAATGAAAGAAGTGAAATGAGCCCATAACTGACCTTCTCTCAAAGGAATTTGGTGTTAACACAGCACCTACTGAACTCAGTGCTAAGCTCTGGTGCTGCTCTAATTGCAATAATTTTAACCTTGTGGTGACCTGTAACACCATTGCCACATACAATACAGCCAGGTGGAAAGTGTGTTCCAAACTAAAAGTAGGGAAAGACCCTTCTTTCCTCAACAGAATCTGATTTCGTATCTGTTCAACGATGTCAGAAAACAACACACCTAAGAATTAAAATATTGCTAAAAACTTGTAAGACTGTAATGACCCTAGATCATGATGCTTCTTTCTCTCTATCTTCTCCTCAATCCTTCATCTTTCAATGGCAAGCAGCTGTATGGCATTCCTCTGACTCAGAGGAATGGAGAAAAAGAGTGATGGAGTTGCCTGAATCACAATAAAATGCATCATTCTTCAGAATTGCTGATTTGCTTTCTGGTATAAAACATGAATAACTTTTCACACAGCAAGCAACGTCCTGCATTACCTACCTACAGGCCCACTAGTATGTGAGGAATAATTCAAAACTTGACTCTGTCTTAGACAAACAGAATGCTTGTTTCAGACACTTAGACACCAAATGTTTGACTTGTGAATGATGTAAGCTGGCCACAGAGAAAATACTGTCTAAATTTTAAGCTAGATACTAAGATTCTTGAGGGCAAACCTTTTCCAAAAGATTTTTCCCTGTCATCCATAATGCTCTTTTACATAGCCCTAATAAACAATCAGAATGCAGTAGAGGAGTAAATGGATATCCTGTGGAGAAACCAGCACTCAGAATATTTGTCTGTAGGGGACACATAACTAGCCAAATTCAAGGACTGAAATCTAGGCATTCTGCCATAACGTGCATGGCCTGAGGACCTAACAAAAGCATACATAAATAAATACATAAATAAAAATAACGGAAATAAAGGACATTGTCAAGGCCAGAATTCTAAAATTAGCCAGAGTAGCCATGTCTTGGTTTGTATTGCACAAGACCTTTTCTGTGCCAAGCAGAGTCTCTTTTGCTGGTCAGGTTCCATATCAAAGCAGATGAATCCTCATTAGTATATGGAGACAAATCATTACTGTCTTTCAGCACCTGCTTTCTTCTCTGATTTGAATGAACATGAAGGCAAAAAGGGCAGACTGTTCGTGCTTCTGTTACAACGTTACTCCTACTTCAAACCAGACGACGTAGAGCTGCACAAAACGGATGCCTTACTACAACATATGCGAGACATCTTTCTTTGTGGGAGATTGAATTGTCATAGCAATAAAGTTTTCATCTACACCCTACTGAAAAACAGTTCTTCAAAGCAGAACAACCCATCAGTTTAGGAACACAAATGAGATTTCAAATATGTACTTTATGTCTTTACACTACATTACAGTTTTCTAGCAAGAACTAAATTCCATTTTAAAGTTTCCATTCCTTTATTGTGTGCTGCTCCTGAAATTTGAAAGGACTCATTGATCAAGTATTAGCTCTAATTCAAAATAATCCTACTAGCTTAGTAATGAACACAAAAATAGAAGCTTGGTCTACAAGAAGTAATCATGAACATATAAATTGAAATATAGTTCCTTCAGTGAAGAATCTCATAATTTGCAAGAATAAATACGTAGAAATAATCCCTGCTCTGAGTCTGTTGTGATGACCACACTTAAAGGTGTATCTTTTCCCTGGTCCTTAAACATTCAGCAATCACAACATAAAGTAGAAGTATATTGTATGCATTCAAAGTAAATGCCTTTTACCAGTTTACCCATACTGGAAAGGTTTTAGTAGGACAGCTTCCATGTAGCTACAGAAGTATAGAGCACAACAAAAGTGGTTTCTTTTAGGCTGAAAGTCATCTGCAGGGATAACACGATGAGCCCTGGACACCAAGTCAGTGCATGGGAAGGATAGAGGAATTCCTTCATTCAAATTTGAATCAGTTTTGATATCCATAGCTGGATGCAAGTATGGATTATGAGTATTTAAAAAAAAATAAAATAAAATTAATCTTTCAAGTACTAAATATGGAGCAGGGTTAGCTTCTAACTTCAATAACCCAAACAAAATTTCAGCCTTTTGAAAACAAAGACAGTAAGGTATCCTCTGGCTGACAAAACAGACATAGAAGGAAAAATACTCACCAGCAGGACATCAGAAAACAAGAGTGCCTGTGGTGAAAACAGCTTTCTGTTTATGAACAGAGCAGGCCATTGACACTGGGAAACTCCTGTCAATTTGGCATGTGGATCAGTCAAGTTGGATAGGACAGAAGTAATGGAGAGAACTGCTATTCTGTTTACAGGGCCTGTGCAGCACAGTTTCACTACAGTCAACTAAGGGACTGTAGACACAAACTGCTATGAAGTAAAATATGAACTTAAATTAACAAGTCATCAGTACTCAATTAAGAAATTCATGTTTGCTTTGGGTGTAGCAATCAAGACATTGCAGATAACACTGTAGTAGAAAAAAAATGCTAAATAATCAGTTCCTACTCCATTTCATGTGAAAAACATTTTATATGCCCTTTAAACAATCACTGTAGTTAATGGTGAAGAAAACAAAAGCAAAAAGATCAAATGTCTGTAAGAAAAACATGCATGCACGAAAAAGCACTTAAGTGATACTACTTTTGATATACTCTCTTTAATTTTACAAGAAATTATTCCTTCAGTCTAGAGAGGATGAAAGAGTAGCTGTTACTCAGTAGAGAACCATGTATGTACATGATTGCCTCATGGATTCTTCAATAATATATACTTCCTCTGCAAAAAAATAGTTTCTACCCCTTGTAAAATAGATAACTCTCTCTAACTGACTAGACACGGGGCCCACAGGTCTTTCAGACAGAAAGAAAAAAACCAACAAATTGTTATAAAATGCCAAAAACCCAATAAACAACAAAACTCAACATATCCCCTTCTCCCCTGCCCCTACTTCTTTTACTGCTTTAAGTTTCAAGTTCAAGAGTGACAACATCATGATTTCAAATACCTTCTCATCTACAGATCACTGTAACGGATACATAGAGCAGGTATATTCTTGGATAAAATGCTAGTAACTTAAGTCAAGGTCTGTAAATATGAGCACTGTCATGCTTCCTCTTGAAGGATTTCAAATAACAGGCCACTCGCTTATTTAACGAAACACTGCAAATAGCTTGATAAATTTTCAAGATCTTAAAACAAGTACAGACAATTAAGCTGCAGTTTTGATTTTTATAGGGACTTTTCAAGCATAAAAAGCATTGTCACTCCTTAATTAAGGTCAATTTAGGCCTTGGAACCTTTGAGAAAAAGCAACATCTAAACTAATACAAGCCCCACTCTGCCACCCTGAAGTAAAAATAAAAGAATATAAAGGCCAAAGCATGTGAAGTTTTTCTTTAAGGTCCCACACACAAAATTACCACTGGTCTTCATACCGTGCAACTAAAACTAAATCTCTAGAGGATAATAACTTGACATTCTGTTCCTAATAACCTTCATCTCAGAGAAGATTCCACAATTTCCACTTCCCTGAAGCATCCGTAATTACATTGAAAAGAGAAATAAACTTTATTACTAAACTGTGTATTGTACTACAATTGGCACTGGCTTTCTCTACATCTCTTCTTTGGGAAGACCAGAAATTGCTGATGGAAAAGACAGATGTTTTATTTTTAGAGTTTTATTGAATATAGAAAGTATTAATACTTAAACTTAACCTGCCTTTTTGTAACTGCAGTAAAGGCACCCGGTGCTGCTAGTGCCTTTACACATTTCTGGCCTTAATTATGTGCCATCGATATTAATGTCATTTGCTAAGAATACTCTTTATAGTAGTTTCCTGTTCTGCTACACTAAAGATGATTAAGTCTAGCAAGGAAGCTGTAGAATAGGTAATATTAATACTGCATTTATCTTGAAAGTGACACATCAGCAAGCTAGAAAATATTAAATGACCATAAAAAGGTACTACTAGATAATAAATTTTATGGTAAGAAATTAAAAGCTGATTGCAGGACAGCATTACCAGGTGATGACTTACTTATAAGACTTTTAACAGCAACCCAAATACCAATAATTAAAATTAATTTAAATCCAGTGAGAAAGTTGGTGAAGGAAGTTGCAACTCCACAAATTTTATGAGCAGAAGATTAAGGGTAGCATAACCTCTTCATCTGAAAAAGCACAGTTTAATTTTATTCTACTTTTTCTAATTTGTTTTCTCCAATTTGTAGAATGTACAGAGCACAGGACCTTTGTTCAAACGAACAGCTTTTCTGGTTCAGTAGAGAGTTTGATTCTCAGATGAGAATATTACTCTATAACCAAGAGAGCAGAAAAGAGAAATGTGTACCTCTCAGTGATTCTGAAGCCAAGCCTTCTCCCTCATGGGTTCCTTCACAGCAGTGCACAAATACATTCTCATTTGGTGAGGTTACAACAAAAGCAAAAATACACTTTTGGATAATTTAACCTAAAATTTATGCATGCAAGTTGGTATACAGAGATATATTTTCCCATTTTTAATTAATCCGAATACCCCATAAAGTTAAAATATTTTTGATTCTCATTCCCAAGTAATAATATAAAAAACCGATTTTGAGAACTCTAACAATACAGAAGAACCTGTTCATCCTCAATGAAAGTTCTGATCATGGGTTCAAGTGAATCTCAGATCAATTCTCATTTCTCCCAGTACTCATTCAGAAATGATAAATTATCAAACAGGGTACAGAAAAAGTCTTCTCCAGAAGTTGCCTGTAGTAAAACAGATTTGAAAATACTTTAGCTGTGAATACAAATGCTGAGTATGTAATTTAATGTAAGTATTATTGTTTGCTACAGATAAATAATTCACTTTTTCCTGGACTGTCTCCTCAAAATGTATTTGCAACTGAATGATAGAAATTACTGACTCTTCAGGACCATCATAATGATACCTTTAAAGATACCTTCAGGAGAGGAATTTCAGTGCCTAGAGGATCTCTCATCAGCAGGAATACAAAAATTTCTACAGGCACGGAAGAAGAAAGCTCCCTGGTCCTTTCTGCCTCTACTTTTTGTTTTCCTGGTGCATTCTGTAGGAGTGAACATAACAAGAGGGTGAGCAGAATATGTGTTCAGTATTATTCCTCCTCCAAGCCTGAAAGCTTGGACTTTCAAAAATGGCTGAGGTTATTAAGTGCTCCTAAAAGCGAGTGCACTTGGCACATTCAGCATATCTGAAAATTGTCTTCTGAAAACAAAACTATGTCAGAAGCCTAATATGATGCCTTTTGGAAGCAATGGGAGCCACTTTACTATTTCATTCAACTTGAGATAATGTTTTACAGGAAATACAAGGAATTGCAGGTGAAACAGCTCACCTGCAAAGTAGTCCAGGAAAAAACTACTGCAGCAAGTTATGGTCACAGAAAAATTAAATTGGAAATAACTTCCAACCCACTTGATACATTAAAATCTGCAGATTTGTGTGCAATTTATGGATGTGACCAAATATTGTGCTAAGTATCAGCCATGTTGGCTATGATTTCCTGTGATTAGTTTTAAAAATGGTTGCTTCTTGGTTTTACTGGAGATCTTTCAAACTCTTCTCAGGAAGTGTTTACAGAGATATGTTCCCTAATGGCCATTACATACACCCCTGCTATGCTCTTCAATCATTGTTTTATGATAGTAACTAGTAATAATCTCCTGATATATAGAAGTCCATCAAAGACTTTGCTATCTTTCTTTCAGAACTATTCTGCATCTCTAACAACCAGCTAGACTAATAAGAATATCAACATAAAGAAAACATATTATGAACTTAGTTGTTTAACAGTATTTTTAATACTCCTAGGATTGTTGCTCCATCCCTTTCTTAACATCATTTTATATGCTCATCATGCACTGCAATGGAGTTTGTCTTGGTAGTGCCTGATAGCCACCTTGCGTAGGTGAAAGCCTGGTGTGCTAATCCATGTTGACAGCACCACTCTGGCTATCAAATACCAGCTGGCTATTTTGCTACTTTTCCTGTCCAGATACATATCAGAGGACTAAGGAAAAGGTAGTAGAACATCCCTCTCCAATCACTTCATCTTCTGTAGGAATCCTACTAAAAATATTCATCATGCTTAAAAATACATAAACGCTTCCGAAATCTAGAGAAGAGACAAACTGCACATCCCCCATGAAATTAACTTTCACTTGACAGTAAAACTGGGCAAAGTCTTAAGAATTCAAGGTCAGATAGAAATTTAAAGGTGGAAATGAAAGTCCTGTGGATTTGCAAATGTGACTAAGCAGATGTAGTCCACAAATCATTCTTCCTAAATCCTAGTTACCTGAACTATGATTTATCAAAGTTGGACCATACAAGTAAGTTAATTCAAATTACATTTAACTGAAATGAAGGAAGCAATTCACACCTCATAGCTATTGTTTCAGACTCTCTTGCAAACTCAGGAAATAATTTCAACACTTCTGAAGTTCTTTTCATGTTTGGAATGTTTTCTTTGTAACTATTTGAAAAGCCTCAAAAACCCATGCTACACATGTCAGTAGGAATTATGTTCTATCTACTCATTCAAGTATTGTGTGTTTGACCTCTGAAAACTTGATTATTATACAAATAAAGACTACATTTCTGCAAACTTGTCACATAATGCTATTTTTTCATGCAAGAACCTCAAATTCCTGGACATTCTAAGGAAAAATACCTCCTATATTACTTCTACGTAAATCAAACGATAGAAATACAAACAACAGCAACTACACTTTATTTCCATCACCTATGTTTTTCCCCCTTCAGTTTATGGAATTTTGCTCTAACTTCTATCATTGGTAACCAAGGAGCTGAATTTCACTTCATGTTTCTAGTTTTACTATGTGGCTTTACAGTCATCTTAGGTCCCATGCTTCTCACTTTTTGGTCTTTCCCAATACATAATTTGCCCCCACAGCACACTCAGGAGGAGCAGAGGAGAGAAAAAACTTATTTTCAAGAGTACAACCAAATATAATTTAAATGATATGAAGAAACATTTGGTTTTTTTGCCTGAAATTATATCTCATTACTATGCCAATTTAAATCATGCATAGGAAGTCCACATTTTACATTCCCAGAAATTCATGACATTTTTCAGCAGTCAGCTCTATTAGACTAATGTAATAACACTGCCAGCCACCATGCATAAGTCATAAGTGGTATGATTGGATTTCTCTGCTCATTGCATTTTCAATTTAAATAATAGTTATATTATTCAATTGCAAATATATATATATATTTAAATCTAAATACTCTATCACTACATTTTGTTGAAAGTGGGACAGCAGAATCAAATACTAAGGAGGAATGGAATAGATTGTTTCTATTATATTGGTATACAAGCAAATTCCTAGATTTCCTGAGGCACTCTACCTTACTATATAGCACTAAAAAGAAAAAGTCTTATCCTGTTATGCTACTGTTATGGATAGTATAATTATCAGAAGTATTTTGAATTGGCAAAATTAGACAAATTTTTTCTAAATGCTTAGTTGCCAACTTTTAAGAAAGCGAGCTTTGTAGTAGTCCAAAAAGGATGGCAAGTACAATGTAAGTTCTTGTCTACATGGAGAAACAAGATGGAACGACTGCTTCACAGCAGCTCCCACAGCACATGCTCTTATTTCAGAAAAAGTGCTTTTCTTACACATTAAGAAAGAGTAGAAGCCAAGGCACCCTGAGGCTTTGGCTGTGTGCAGTAATACAACCCTCATGAAGAGTCAATGTGAAAGAGTTACTGTTCTTCAATACGTACACGAGAGTATTTCATATGGTTTTAATCTCTCCTCCCTTTCCTTTCAGACAGTAGGCAACTCTTAAGCCATTTACAGGGATTGATCAGGTTGAACAATGTTGTAGATAAGGGAGAGCACTAGGACTTGAACAGAAAAGGATTCAACCTTCTGATCCAGGACACCTTTCCAGCATGATTTCAGACAGGCCATACAACATTACTGTAGTGATGTAGTTCACCATCTATAGAGGGAATCTATCTAATGGGGGATAATCTTGATGTTTTAAGATACTAAACAGGAAGGCCAAAAAGATTTCTATATTAAACATGAAAAAAAAAAATCCATTATTTAAAAACAAAGCTAAAACTGAGTGTTGAAAAAGAATTTAAGTGTTCATACTAAACAAAACCAAAATAGGTAAAAAAATAAAGATTCCCCTCCCTGAAAATGGTATAGAATGAGATTGATCTTTGTTCTGCAATCTAAAAAAGAACTGGCATTTCAGTTTATTTCGTTCAATGTTTAAAGTGCCATTTAGTCTTATCTTCTCCCCCCCCCCCCATTTGACACTGAAGTGGACTGAAAAAAAAGGGATAAAGAATTAATTTCTTTTAAACCTTTGTCAAAACATTTAAGTTCGTTTTTCTCCAAGACCACCCCTTAAATTTAAAGGCAGAAAGAGCTCTTTTGCTTTTATATAATCAGTTCCAGAGGCATTTGATTTCTTTTTCTCCAACTAGTGAAACCATGTATGTACATTCTGAATCCAAGAGTACCCAAGGGAGAAAGAGAGCATAAGAGTTCTGTCTGTATATTAAATAACTTTCTCATTTCTCAAAATTGTTAGCCTTTCCAAGCATCTGAAACAAAAATCAAGCCGAATCCCTTTATTTTTATGCTACATACAAGCGTTCTTTCTTTGCCTGGCTTTTTCCAAAATCCTCAAACAGAAGAGTCCTCAGAGCATGGGCTGGGTCCTTATAGGAAAATAACAACAACAAAAAGAAATTATGGAGTACTTATGTACTGCTTTCTGCCAGCAAAGACCAGGGCCTGGGCCACAGCCAAGGCCTGGGCCATGGTTATGGCCCCCTAATAAGCTGGAATGACCTCAGGTGGAGTGGGTTTATAACTCACATCAGTGGGTTCCTCTTCCCCAAGACCTTGCCATATGCACATACAAAGCAGTGACTCAAGCAAATAATGTTACAAACAAGTGATGCATATGGGTGGGAGGGTTTCAGAATTTCTATTTAAATGGCCTTTTTTTTTAGAAAACTGGTAGTAATTCAAGAAGTAATTGGAAATTATTACCAGAAGGGCAGTCAAAAGGATTTAAACAGACTGCACGTGACAATAAGCAAGCACTTTGGGGTTTTCTCGCTTTGGTGAAAGATCAGTAATCAACTCCACCCCTTTATACTGTTATTTGCAAGCACATCTGCAGATGTTGGAGTAGCCACCAGAGGGCTCTCACTTTTTTTTTTTTTTTTTTTCCATTCAGGTTAAAACAAATGTTGAGATGAACAAAAAATCGAGATTATTAATGTTCCCTTAAAAGTTTAACAAGCAGAATTCAAGGATGGAAAATAAGAGACTATTATGATGCTCCTAATAAGATACTTGGTAGCTGTAGAATCTGAGAAAAGGTAAAAATCCCCAGATTTTGAAAGCTGCTTTAATGGGTCAGAAACTGTGTGCAACCTGCAGGCATTTCAGTGAAATGAAAAGCCTAATTCCTAACTGTATTACCTGGTGCACTGTCTCTCTAGGGAGTGCCTAAAAAAGATTCCAAAAAGATGTCTGGAAAAAAACAACCAAACAAACAACAAAAACCCACCATAACATGACCAATAAACCTCAACAGTGCAAAGGAAAACTTCACAGCGAGGCCAATGATGGTCTAAAATATATCTTCTGAGGACCAGTGCTCCCATCTGCAGAAAGAACCCTGCCTTTCCAAACAATGAAGTTAAAAAAAAAACAAACCAAAAAAAAAAGTTAACACCAAAGCCAGTACAAGTCTAAGCAAAGCAAAGCAGTGGAATCACACACGCACACTCAGAAACGGCATTACAGCAGATATGTTTAATGGTATTCCGGTTCACGAACTGAAGGGAACTGTTTGGTGCTTCTAAATTGGAAATCTATGTGAAAGGTCTGAAGATTAGGAGCAAAGATAAACCAATCCATTCACAATAGAAAACAGGTCGAAGACTGCATGACAAAGTTGCACTCCCTGAACTCCAGGTAGGGTGCTGTGGGAGGAGTGGTAGGGAATCTATGGAGCACTTTCAGCTGAAACAATCTGAACAACAGTGGGGATTAAGATGGACAGACTGAGAGAGTTGGGGTTATTCAGTCTAGGAAAGAGAAGGCCACTCCGGGCAGACCATATTGTGGCCTTCCAGTATCTGAAGGAAGCCTACAAGAAAGCTGGGGAGGGTCTTTCTAGGCTTTCAGGCAGTGATAGGACTGGAGGGAATGGATTAAAGCTAGAGATAGGTCGATTCAGGTTAGACGTTAGGAAGAATTTCTTCACCATGAGGGTGGTGAGACACTGGAACAGGTTGCCCACAGAGGTGGTGGAAGCCCCATCCTTGGAGGTTTTTAAGAGCAGGCTGGATGGGGCTCTGAGCAACCTGCTCTAGTGGGAGGTGTCTGGAACTAGATGATCTTTAAGGCCCCTTCCAACCCTGACAATTCTATGAATCTATGATTCCTGTCTCTCACTTCTATTTAACACATAGGCACAGCCATTAGAGATGCAATCTGAAAATCATTTCCCCAACAGTTGGAGAGCACAGAAAGCTGTAGCATTCTGGAGCAAGTCAGTACTAACAGGAGAAAAAATAGCTGAAGAATAAATACCTTTAGTGCTATACATTTATGATTCACTGTGTGGGGCTAATGAAGGCTGTAATTCAACATTAAAATGGATCCTGTACAATTTAAAACAATTGTTAGTAAAACCACAGTAAGACTGTGAGAAGGCAGAATGACTTGCTGATAAAGGCACTTTTAACCCAGTTTACATTCCCTTTGTATGAAAAAGTACTTTATCAAAACAAAGGCAGAATGGAAGCAGTTTGTAAGATGGAGAAGCCATTTTCTAAAATGTAGACGCAGGAATTCATAGAAATATAGCAAAATAAATGAAGTATTTTATTAACATACTTGCAAGATATTGAAGCAATATGTACCTGATTATTAAGGAGAAGCTGAAAATACACATGCATATACGAACCAAGGGATACTAAGTGTGACACGGTGCAGTTATCTTAATTTAGTGGTCCATCATCTGCAGACTGTGCAAAAAAACCCCAACAACCTGGTTGAAAAATATTCTAGCATCTGTATGTTTATATCTCCATAATCCTGGCAATCAAAAGGGAAAAAATTCAAGGTCTGGTCTCAAACTATAGAAATCAGATTATAAATTAAAATTATAAAGGCAACACCGGATAGAAAAATATCCAAATGGTTACCAGGTGTCACAGAGAAACAGTAATTCCAGATAGAAAAAGGTGTATAGCATCTTTTAAAAGTAAACAAAGTTGCAAATGTCTCATGCCTTCAAGCTTTGGTAACACTAATGAAACTTTCCAAAGTGGTACCGTAGGGATTTCTGTTTGATACCAAGTGGAAACAAACAAACAAAAATATATAGTCCAAGGAGATAGTGAAACAACACATAATAATGCTGGACCACTGCAGACCATAACTCTATGCCAAGTGTGACACACTGTCAGTGTCCAGATGGACACCAACTTTAGGAGGAGGATGCTACAAGATGGAGAAATTTGTCACTGCTGTAAGCGTGCATATTTAGCGATATTTGTAGCATCTCAGCACTATTTGAAAGAAGCAGAAGGGTCCTTTGAAATGCTTCCAGAATAGAAAAGAACCATAGTAGACTAATAATAACAGTCTCTACAGTAAATACAAACCAAAAGAGTACTTATTAAAGACTTAACCAAGTCTAGTCAAGGTCGCACATTCTAGCAATGATATTTAACAAAAAAAAAGTTATGTAACATTATTCCCTTGTAATTTCAAACTTGCATCTCAAAACTGATATGCCTAGTTTCCTCTGAACGTTCCTAGCACAGTTCAGTTCTCTGCTGGCATGGGACTTGTGGCTGACAATTTTCAGCCACACTGGTCTCATTTCAGCAGTGCTAGAGTAAGGGTCAAACTAGGTCATATACTGGAAAACTAGTCACAGCAACTGCTTTTTTTACCTCTGCTTTTCCATAAACAGCAGAGAAATTTGGCACTAATCCAAATACTTATTTATAGACATTTATTTTTAGGTATTTATTTTAGTCACTGGAGAACAATTGCAGCTAAATGTACTTATTACTATCTGGAAATCTATTTTTTGAAATATCCTCTGTCAATATAAATTTCTGTCACTCTGTCTAACTGTATTTTGCCCTTTATGTGTATGCTGTGTGTATTAATCCCATACATTTCCATCGCATCTGGAAGCCATGTGATTTTCCTAAGTGAAAGATGCAATCCTGAAATCTTCCCTCAAGTTTTATGTAGAAAAACCCTAATTGCTCTGCATACTGGTTTTCTTAAATAAACTCCAGGTTAAGAATCTAGTCTCAGGATTTTTTCTACTATGACTTGAGTTAGTCATTGCTAGTATAGCCAAGTTTCTTACAATCCCTCTGCACAGTAACACTGACCTAGAGTCTCAATTCAGAGTCATTCATTTCCACTGCTGAATGAGAAAGGTTGTGGCTTCAACTCCATGCTTGTTGCTTACACAGGCAAAACAGCATTAAATGAAAACTGTGCACCCTCTTTTCACAGGCCAGAGCCTTTCTACTGAATTCACACTTAAAATTTCATACTTCTGTCAGGGATGATTATTTTACTTAATAAAACAGCAACTTTTTCTCTTTACATTTTCTGCATCTTTCCCCTTGCCCTCTTTTATTCGACTGATTTGCCCCATGCTCAGAATTAGACCTCAGTCTCCATATGTGTTTGCCAGTTATTTATTGACATATGTTCAGGTTAGCCTCTGTAAGGTAAGAAATTTTTGTTTTATTAACTGAGCCAGAGATCAGATGATTATATAAGACAGCTACAAACACTTGTGCTTGTGAACTCCATAACACCAGTGTAACATATTTCAGACAGCTCTTACATTTCAGCTATCAGCAGAGATTGTCAGAAGTTTCTATGCTGCTTGCAGCGCTCAGAGGGACGCTGCTATTGCCCTGAGCACAGGCCTGAGGAGGCACATCACCATGTGCCCATGCACAAATCAGCTTAATTCTCATGACACCTCACAAAACCTTCCCAATTCCTCTCCCCTCCACCCTCCCCCCCCCTCCCCCCCCAAAAAATAAATCAAAACAAAAAACACCAGAGGGAAACATAAGGATAAAACAAAAAACGAAACAACTACCCAAAACCAGAAAAACAATTCCAAGCTCATCAGTTCAAATCACTGAGTATGCAGGGTGTCAGACAGACATCCCATCTTTCTCAGGTTTGGAGTGCTGATGCAGTGGGTGAGAAGTGACCTATCACCTCACTTCCCATTTTCTAGTGCAACATTTTATGTCACCTTTTCAATAGAAAGTCATATAATTCCTCACTTTGTGATCCTCTGGTTTTACAATAATTCAAACAATGCAGTGACACAAATGTCTTCAGAAGCACAGTGCAGGCAGAATGCAACACAAGCCTTGTACAATTTCCACACCCCTCCCCTGCAAACACTGTAATGGCTTTTCCATTATTAATGATAACTTAGAATGTTCCAAAATGTTGTAAGGTGGTTACTGCACCCATATCCTACCTAGGCCATTAACTGTTTCTCTGATTATATCACAATGCATCTCAATTCCCCATCTACCTCCCTGCTACAGTTGCTTCATCAATATTCATAAGATCCCAGAGCTTGATATTGATTACCGCATCTAATGGACTCATTATGCAAAGTCATTGTGACCTCTGAAGCAATTCTGCTTTTGGGACTTATCTAGATGCTTGCTCAAAATGTTTTGAAACATGGGTACCAATGTAGGAGCAACCAGAGCAGGACAAAACCCACCACAGCTTCTTTAACTGATGAAACTCTGATAGGATGGACTTTATCTATGCCTGTGTATGTCACACAACACTAAAAGCTTTGTCACATTATCCCCAACTTAACAGGAGCCCTTGTTATCACACAGCAGAAAGAAGTAGTTAATATTAACTGATCATTATTAACATTCATTACGGAAAATCAATCTGATTGTACTATAACCTCCTGCTGCAGTCAGCAGGGTTATTCTGATATTTACATAATATTGAGTCGCTGCTAACCAAAATTATGGCAGTTATATAACATCTTTCAATGTCATGGTGATTCTGCAAACAAAATCTATACCATTTATCAGGACCATGAAAAAGAAATATTTTGCAAACAGATTCTAATGTCAAATCTTTACTGCTTCATATGTCCAACATTAATAGTGACAAGGATTCTTCTTTGGAAAGCTAAGAACAAAACAGTACAAATACAGTGCGAATTCATCTTCTACTCTCAAAATCTAAATTTTTCTAGAAGAATTATATTCAATAAGAACTCACTTTGAAAAAAAACAAACACAAAAAACCAAAACCAAACCAAAACAAACAAAACCCCCCAAACAAACAAAACACATCAAAACACAACACAGAACAGCAACTCTCCTTTCATATATTAAGAAACTGAAAGAGGATAAACCAAAGTTAGAGAAACCCTGTAGTAGAATTGAGGAATAATGTGCTAAAACTAAAGAAAGAACTCAGAATAACGACTGAACTAGAAGGGAGACAACTATATCATTACTTGGAGGCTTAAAAAGAAATAAATCTCTAACTCAGAAACTATCACCTGGATTAAAGAATAATTTAGTAAATACTATTGCTACAACTGCAGCTGTTGTACTATATTTAAATTTGAAATTATGACTGCGAAGTTTTCTGCTAACTATACCTGATTAAGATAGAAAAAAATCAGTACATATACTTCTTCAGGGTCATGTCCATCCTCCCCCTTTAAATATATTTTGTGAATCAGTTACTAGATGTGCCAAAGTTAAAATCATTATTGGGCTGGTTCTCTTCTGCACTTCTGTGTCAAGAAGCAAAGTTTTCATTCAAACTTGGATTTAATGTTGAAATGTAATTTGAAGGCTCCCAAAATAATCATAGAATCATAGAATGGCTTGAGCTGGAAGGGACTTTCAAGATAATCTTGTTCCAACCCCCATAACATGGGCAGGCACACCTCCCACTAGACCAGAGCCTTGCCCAGCCTGGTCTTAAACACTCCCAGGAATGAGGCATCCACAACTTCTCTGGACAACCTGTTTCCAATGCCTCACCACCCTCAGAGTAAAGAGCTTCTTCCTAATGTCTCATCTAAATCAACCCTGCTCTAGTTTAAAACTGTTACCCCTGTCTTATCATCACATGCCCTCATAAAATATATAAACGTATTCAAGTAGGTTCCATTAAAAACCTTTAATGCTGCACAAAACCCCCAGTTTATTCAACTTTAGAATCATAGAATTATTATGGTTGGAAAGGACCTCTAGGATCATCAAGGCCAATCTTCATTGCAACATCTCCCTAACCACTAGACCACAGCCTCCAGTGCTACATCTACTCATTATTTAAACACCTCCAGGGATGGTGACTCCACCACCTCCCTGGGCAGCCTGTTCTATTGACCAACCACTCTCTCAGTAAAGAATTTCTTTCTAATATCCAATCTAAACCTCCCCTGACACAACTTGAGGCCATTTCCTCTTGTCCTATCATTAGTAATTTGGGAAAAGAGACTGACACCAGCTTCACTACAACCTCCTTTTAGGTAGCTGTACAGAGCAATAAGGTCTCCTCTCAGTCTCTTCTTCTCTAGACTAAACAAACCCAGTTCCCTCAGCTGCTCTTCATAAGACATGTTTTCCAGACCTCTCACCAGCCTCGTTGCCCTTCTTTCTCTGGACCCACTCCAGCTCCTCAATGTCCTTCTTATACTGTGGTGCCCAAAACTGGACACAATACTCAAGGTGTGGTCTCACGAGTGCTGAGTGCAGACACACGATCACCTCCCTACTCCTGCTGGTCACACCGCTTTTGATACAGGCTAAATATATTGTAAATTTTACGTATTAATACATATTTACACACAAGATTAGCACATTAGTCTATTCTTTAATGTGTACATATGATTAAAGACACTTAGACTATAACCACATGTTGATTTTGGACTTGTCCACTACAAGTATGTTAAAGCAGAATGGCTTTTGACTACATTGCTTTAATCATCTTTTCTGAAAATTAATTTAACCCAAATATAAACTTCATGCATTTCAAATAATTTAGAGATTCGTTTCCCCTACATACAGGAAAATTTGTGTATCTAGAAAAGGTGAAACATTCTTATGAATCTGCATTCAACTAAAATGATAACTCTGAAGAAAAACTACTAGCCATAGTAAGTGCATCTATAGCTAATCTCCTTGGTTTAAAACATGATTCGTGTAGCATTCTCATCTCTAGAAGGAACATACAGCAGAACATAAGCATCTTTTAGTCACATATCACTTTTCCTACATCTGATACTCTTCCTAAGTAAAGATGGAGTGAGATTAGAGCTGGTTTTGGCCTATTTTATGCATTACTATAGCTAGTTGCTTCAGAATTAGCTGAAAACTAGAAATGATAAAAACCAAAGTAATGTTTGCCATAAAGTCTGTATTACTTTAATTCCTCATATTGAAAGTAAATCTACATTATGCTGCAGGATAACCTTAAAACACGGCCCTAAAATAGTGATTGCCTAATTAGAGTAATTCACATTTGGGCAAGGCATAAAAGCCCAAAATTTTGTCTTCATTCAGAAGCCTCTATTTTTTTGAGCAATATGATCTAAAAGAACAATATTTTTCTTGAGACACGGAACCAAAATTAAAAATTCAAAGCACATGCTCTCACTTTTTCACACCTGAAATATCTGCAATTAGCAACTCTGTCAGCACAAACTTAACGTTGCAATAGTTTCAAAGGTAGAACTAATTAGGAAGGAAGTACAATGAACCCAAATGATACGACTCCAAAACTCTAAACCTTCAGTTAGTATTTAGACTCCTGTTTGAACAGAGAGCATGTATACGTACGAACTGGCACCTTTGATTTACAAGAACAGCAAAAATTAATTTCCCAAATCTAACTAATATAGATGTGTTTGCTATTTATCACATTATAGTCACTATCCCTACTTACAGGCAAGAACACTATTGTGTATCAATGACTTAATTCCAACATCCTTCTCATGGCTTAGTCCCTGGTATCACAAGCAGTTATACAGAACCTGCTGAGAGTACATGAAGGGTTTGTAGGCAAACTTTCAGCACACGCTCAAGCAGGGATCACAGAGGACTGAATGAACTAGCAGCTATAGGTAGACAGAGGTTGGTCCTTTTTTCTTGAAGCCAGTCCAATGAAGGAAACAGCAGACCATGACTATGTAGCAGAACTATGCACTGCCTCCTAAATAGGGCAGCCTTCAAAGAGTGCGATCAGCTGAGGGTAAGGTGCTACTCACTCAAAGGACTCGGATCTTACCGTCAAAAATTAAACTTCACTACATACAAAAAGGCAAGTACAGTTCATTAATTTGTGGGTTTTCTTTTTCAACTAAGCTCCTTTATTGAAAAAAAATAATAATCCAAATTATTAATCATTAGGCAGGCCTATTTATTATCTATCCTTCCTACCAATACTTTCTAACATTTGAATTCAAGGCACTCCATTTACATCATAAATGTATGCTAAGTATCTAAATAGCTTCCATGCCTCATTCTAAATATAAACCTACTCTGCGTCTGTCCATACCCTTGGGCAGAAAGGCTCCAAATGTTTGGGAAGCTGCAATGTACAATCCTGCAATAACCAGTAGCTATATGAATGAAGTTGCTTTTGCATGGGCTAGAACACTATCAGCCTCTCTGACACCCTCTTCAGATGGTCTATGAATACCAGCAGAATTACCCCAAGTCATATATACACTCTATGAATGGTACTAAAAACAATCAAGAGAAATTACAGTATGCTTCCAGTTACAGTAAAACCTATTACTCCAACCGCCGCTGCCTATGATGACTGCTGTTGAGGCAGCTCCATTTAACAACTAGGCAACAGGTGATCAACCTTTAACTCTTCAATATTTTCTCCTCCCTCTGGGAAGCCACATATCAGACATAAATTACAAAGGCAACCAACAAATCCAAGTCCTGTTTGGCAAAGCCCGAACAGCCTGCAACATTAGTTTAGTCCCTTGTAGACGTGCTGAACACCTGTAAGATCAAGTCATGCAAGTTCAGTTCTATGACCTTGCCTACAAAAACACCACACCAGTTAACTGCCAAGGTCAAAATTGAGCTCTGAGGGGCAGTGTAAAACCAAGCAGGATCTACAGAAACTTTCCCAATGGCAACAACAGAGTTACCTATGTGGCCAAGATCCTTCATCCACCTAAAATCAGATACTGTCACTGTGAAGTATGATCTACAGTTTGAAAACAACAATCAAAAACCAGAATTTATAACTGTATGACATACCATTTTATCCTGTTACCTTTAACGTAACAGCTTCTAGACATCAGGATCATTTCAATGAAAGAGTTGTTCAAAAGAAAAAATAAAATCTAATCAAAATATTAATGAGTCACATAAATTCAGAAAAGTCTGCATTGTGCAATCAGCACAACCGTGACACCAGCACAATGAATCTCATTGAAAGAAATGAATTGGCATGGATGCTTTCCAGTATATATTCAACCAATTGGTTAAATGTATATGGTGATAATCCTATTAATCCTACTCACAGAATGTTAGTGATTGGAAGGGACCTTGAAAGATCACCTAGTCTAATCCCCCTGCCAGAGCAGAATCACCTACAGCAGGTCACACAGGAATGTGTCCAGGTGGGTTTTGAATGCCTCCAGAAGAGAGACCCCACAACCTCTCTGGGCAGCCCACATATCTGTAAGGGTACCACAGAAGCTTCATCCTACTTAAAAAATGTTATTTTAGTTTTGTTATCACAATAAGCATATACCAAAGTAACAAATACTGTTATAAAAAAAAGAATGAGAAATCAGCTAAACTTCAATAGAGAATGGTCCAAAACTGACTGAAGGCTTAAAGAACAGATTTGATGGTCTCGCTAGATGGATAATCCATAGAAGAATACAGATCCATAGACTGGTTTTGTTCCGTGGAAATGTTTTTTTTTTTTCCATGAGATATACAGGAGAAAGCCCTAGCAACAGACATGGTTCCTAAAGCTCTCAATCATCTTCTGCTAGGAATTGCAAATACAGATCAGCTATTTGTATCTTATAATTTGTAGAGTTTATGTGAGGTCTTCGAGGTGGTGGTGTGTCATTCAGTGTCAAAGTCTGGACTATTACATTGAAATGTGTTCTCAGTTCAGTGAAGTATACCCAACTCTCAGACTATTAAGCCACTCAGATCATAAGAATGCTCCAGAGGGGCACAAGCTTAGCTTCAGGCAACAGGGCAAACTGTCTAACCACCAGATCCATCCCTGACAGCAAAGTGATGAATCAACTGCTACAAAGTGTACAGGAGACTACAAACAGCCTGTGAATTTAAATTATATTTGTTTTGACAGTCTTGCAGTCAAAGTAACAAACATTTTTTCAACAGCTCCTCTATGGAAAAAGGGGAAAAAAATAAAAATAGGAGATGCCCTTGACAGAGGAAAGTGCTTCCATAAACCCTGGCATTACCAAAGTCTGCTCTCCTACCAGTTTGAGATGAAGTCTCTCTAAGCACTTCTGAACCCTCCACAAAGGTCTTCCCTTCTTCACCAGCCATTTCTTTTTCACTAATCTTGTAGGAGCATAATTACCTTTGACACTTCTGCTCCATCACATCTGAAATAAGTCAACAGGTTCCCAGAAGGAACAGTATCTTCTTCATTAGAAAGAAGGCAACACACAGACAGAAAGATAGAAGAGTTCTGAAACTGTTTCCAGGGCGAATATATGCTGGGGAATAGAGGAAAAACATGAGAGGCAACAGGCCCACGGAACAAAAAATATTCCATAGAATATTTCTTTTTCAATCCATCTTCAAGTTTTAACAAATTATCTCCACAGTGGTTTTTGAACAGCATGTACCTAAGCATGAAGTCTTTCAGATCTCCTTTATAAGTTCCAATATTTAGACAGCAACTTCTAAAAATAAAACTTAAAAAAAAAAAAAGTTTTTGTTCTAGAGTTATTTTCTCAAAATGCAAAGCTGAGTGAAAACAATATTGACAACAAACTCAGTTTAAAAAGCCCCATGCTACTTAAGAAGGTTTAGTTAAATCACTGTTATTTATTTATTTTGATAGACAAAAACCCTTCTGGAAAAATGGCTGTGAGAGGATTGGAAGTAAGAATTTGGACAAAACTCTATTATTTTCAGACACTCCTATGTAAGATATATTTTAGTCAAAAAACTCTTATAGAAAAAAAAAAAAAAAAAAAAGTATTTCCTGTCCAGTTCTGGCAACTTGCCTTTCAGTGACCAATAATAACAGCCCAGTAAAAACAGAACGCAACACACAGGATCCAAGTGTTTCCTCCAGATGCACCTGCAGATTTTGCCTCATGTAAGAAAGAGTACTGTCTCTCCTGAATATCTTCTTTGGAGGATGTTAATTTTAAGTACACTTAGTTCCATCAACTGGATCTGATTTTCTCAGCACTTCTATTCCCTTCTACATGTAAATCCACAAGGAAGAGCATTCTGCATGGAAATAACTGAAAACAGAAAGTACTGTTTTATCCACAGCTCTTGTATGAAATTTAAGTTAAGCCTCACAAAAGCAGATGTTTTTGAAACTGAAATGAAGTCAGGGATACAAATGACAACTTAGATTAAAATTTAAAGGATCTGCATTTTCTGTTAAGCATGCAATAGAAATATTCTGTTACATTTCCACTTTCACTACTGCTAAATTTCACTGCAATTGAGAAGTTATTCAGCCAACAGAAAAAATGTCTTTGGCTAACAGAGAAGACAAGAAGACATGATAATTAATTGTATTAAGTTTCATTGCGGTGATCCTTGCTGAAGATGCATGGGTGAAGGTCTCAGTCAAACTACTCTACAACTTTTTGCACTGGGTTTATAAAAGTGGTTTTGAAGAGAGCTAGGAGGAAGCATACAGCCCTTGGGCTGCACGGCTGCTGAGCTAGGGCACCTCCCATTCCTGATTCCTGGTTTGCAGAATACTGGGAAACAACAGAAGCAGAAACATGGATGGTTTGTTTAAAGTAAAACATCCTCCAACAAGAAACTCTGTTGGGTTATTAGGCTTAGGAAGTAGCTGAGCACCACCACAGTGTTATTGCATGTGAAAGGATGAGACAGAAGGGCCCTCAGTCAAACACAAGAGGGGTGTACAGCACTGGGAAAGGACTGCAGTACAAAGAATCCTCATCTTCCACAAATAGAAACTGTGAAGCATTCTTACAACGATGACAGATACAAAAGTTTAAGGTGAATGCTTCGTGTTCCGCTCTAAAGCTGCACAGCTGTTTGCATACATCTGTCCAGAGAGGTGCCTCTAAAATCGTTGATAACATGAAATGTTGTAGACACTGAATTCAGACCATCTGCTGCATTCCTAGCCACCTCAACAGGTTTAGATGGGGACCACAGACAAACAGAGTCTCTGGATGTAGGTGAAAAACAATTACAGTATTCTGCAGTTTCTGCAATTACATACATAAAAGAACCAAACTATTCCACATTAGCGAAGTCACACTTTCTTTTCCAACTTTCCATCTTCAGTCTGTTTTATACAATCTACTAACACTATGATTTCTGCTTTTTTTCTGGAAAAGTATACCAACATCTAAGTATACTTATGCACTATAGTGTTTACTTATGCAGTACCATTCTCAATAAACAGGATCATACTGACAAAAGATAAACTTACCTAGGCAGAGATCCACATGTAAACCAAGTAATAGAAACTGCTTTAAAATTCCACAGGCACTTAAAATTACTACTATTACCATTTGGAATGAGAAAAATGAGCTATAATTTCTAAAGAACCTCATCCCAAAGGAATCCTTTTAAGAAAGATCATGATTTGTAGACTCTATTAGCACTTTCCTATGCATATCAAATTTATTTAACAAGTCATAAAATAGATGGGTAATACAACATTGATGCAACCCAAATGTATTCCCCCTCCCCCCCGAAGTAACTGGCCAATTCATAAATTTCACATAGTATCTAGAGGTTCGAAGTTTATAAATTCTATGCTGTCCTATTCTTATTCATATTCAAGTTAATCAGTATCTTAATGGTAATAATAAAAGCATATTCTTTAATACTAACAACTTTTAAAAAGTCATTATAGACAGATATAAGCAACATAAGTTGCATACGACATCACTGCCGTTCCTTAAAGAGTATATTTCACATTGGAAGAAAATGACAGGCTTATCTCCAGGTACTAGTAATAAACAACCACAGATAATATACACTCTCCATTTATAGTTATATGTAGTTGGCTATAATCTAATGGTGCTGCATATAAGAGTGTTCAAGTATCTCACCAAGAAGGTGCTCTTATTTATTTGGCTCCCATCAACCAGTGTGTGGATTTCCTCAGCCATACCCAACACGAGACAGTGCTTGCGGTTCTGAGCTATATTTGCTCCTTTTCCTTCTTTTGACTGACAGCGAAGAGCACTCTGAACTGCAAAAATACAACCTCATATGCAGAATCACAAATTATGTAAGACTTACCAACTGTTAGTTTAATTAGTACAGGCTAAGGCAAGAAATAATCTAAGATTTGAGTACATTGCATGCTTAAAGGGAAGACAGTGGAATTACTTTTCAAGAAATTAAGTATCCAAATAAAACTTCATATGGCTAATTTCCTCTACTTGCTCAGAAATGGGTAACAGTGGATGAAGTTCCCTCCTTAAACTATATCTGCACACCAATTCTGAAACCCAAAATAACACAGTAAGCAGTATGCAATTTTCTCTAACATTGTGGACAGTGTTCCAGGAGAAGTTGTATCTGAAGGTCAGAGGATTTCATTCCTCCACAGCTCATTTCTTATTCCATGTTGAATATATCAGCAAGGGTGTTGTTTATAACAAAGGGGGTTCTTTGTTTGTTTTTGATGTGTCCATGAGGAATTAGAGCTAGACCACCAACTGCTTTCACATAGGCCACCCAAGTATTCCCTCAATACCAGAAGCAGAAGGAGATGCCTTTTCAAAACTTCAAGATTTCACTTTTGCCTAGAGTACCAATTCTAATTTAACACAGCAAAACACCACCACAGATACAAGAGTTTTACTGTAAGTCAGAACAGAGAAGTTCTGCATAAAAGCAAGAACTGTTTAAAAACAGGCCAAACACAGAGCCACGATGGAATCCATGTACTGCAAACAACGTTGACATCATGGTACAGTTCGCCCTAGAGAGTCAGTTTTCCATGCCCTAGGCAAATGCTCAACTGCCTTTTATCAGCACTATTAGTCATTACCATGACAGCAATATAGGATGAAATCAGCATCTGTTACACTGCATAGTTACCTTAAATGCCATCCAGCCACTGAAACACAAAGGGCTGGAAAATTACTTGGAGCAATATTGCACTTTTGCTTGTGTGACTGCATTTTTCAATTGATGCAAACACATTAAGACAGTTAATCTATTACAAATCAAAATCCATTCTCTGTACTATTAATGAATGCAACTTTGTTCAGGTAAAAGCATTAATTGAAATACTCTGAACTAAGCATTAACAGTGTATGAATTCTGAATAACAAGAGCAAATCAAACTCCTCCAAGGATTTTCCCTTTTAAAAGTAATTCTTCCATCATCTAAAGCAACTTATTGTTGCCTCCTTTTACAAACATATATTATGTTCTAACAATGTGTCATGGATGAATCTTAATAATTTGAAGCTCCCTCACAAATGGAGCTAAGCACAAGTCCAGGAAAGACCTGTAGAATCAGCCTTCTACCTCTTTAAAAGCATACACGCAGCCTATTTCAAACATGACCCGCAGTTTGAAAGGATGTTTCATCTATTTTCATAACCAACTGCTCTCTTCTACCAAAAGTTTTTAAGTAATGCAGTATGGCAATTGTCCTGTCTGTATCTGACATTACAGAGACTAGAATAAGGATAAAAGACTCATCAAGAGTGAGCTAGTTTGATAGTCTACCCTAAATCTGTAATGTGGAACATTTTATTAAAAAATCTCAACAAATTAGCACCCTTTCATTAAGCTGATGCTTTTTCCCTATTCGTGTCACACAGGTGAGACACAGGATGAAGGATCTGATCTGCAACCTATACATCAGCAAGCCTCTCTTGCCCTCCATGGACAAGAATCACAGCGCTGGATCCTGAAAAGAGATTCAGTCCTAATTCAATAGCTTTAAAATTAATCCCTTTCATGTCAATATTATTGTATGACTTTATATTCAAACTTGGTTTTCTTCTCAAGGAGGTCACAGGTGAAGCATACCATGGGTTCTAATGTATTTCTGAAGTGACAAAGCATTAATGGAAATACTATAAAGACTCCCTAGCACTGATCCTACGGGGAAAAAACATGCTTATCTTTGTCTCATCCTTCAGCAGCAGCTGACAGGTTAGGGAAGCAGAGCAAACCAGAATCTTCGCCAATTGCTTTTCCTCTAAACTGACAGAACAATTCAATGTATTTCCTTCACATATATATGCAATTCAGAAATTCATATTGTAAAGCTATTGCACTTCAGTTTCAGATTATTCATAGGCTTTGATTTGAGAATACAATAGGGAGCACATAGCTGATAGCCCCTCCTTTAGGAAGCTGAACTCAAGCTACAGTGCCCAGCTCCCAGAACGCAACTCTGCCTTGTAATCTGTCATAGTGAGATGGCCTAAGTCAAAAACATAAAGCACTTGTTACTAGCTGGAGGCTCTAAAGTACTGCAATTAAAACAAACAAACAAACAAACCAACCAAACAGATATATCAACATTGCTAAAGATATTTTCCTCCAGAATCAGAAAGGTACTTCCTTGTTAATAAGACTTTAAAAGACTACCCTCATGTAGTATCCAACACAGAGTATCCATTAGTTTGCTATAGCCTTTTTCTTCACAGTGCCTGACTGAGTTCAGGCTGGCAGCATGGGCATCGTAAGAATTAATCCCAGCTCTAATATGCTCCAGTCTCTTTGCAGCCCTATCTGCTTGATTCAGTTTTCCATGTCATGGAGATTTTGATCCCTGGCAGACCTATTTAATGACAGTGTTCACACACAAAAAGAACTGAGATGTAAAGTAAATTGATGACTTCTTCAAGGTTACGAATGTTTTTTTGCCAAGGCAGCTTCCTGAATCCTGTATTCACTAACCAACTCACTAGCCTATGACACTTCCAGTCTGGCAGCATATCTGTTTCTCCATGTGAAAACACATCTTATATTGTAAAGCTCATGCAACATATGAAGTGTTCTGTGATGATAAGAAATACTATATAAATGCCATTATTGCCACACACAGGAAATCTTGGCTGTTTTCCTTACAAAGGACATAAATGATACCAGGAGAAGGAGTAAGACCATGGTATCAAGATTATGGTTTATACAGCATTTTAGTTCTATATTACATTCCTACTGTCTGGCAACTTGTTTATAAAGCCTTTTTTTTCATACCTCAGAAAAGACATGTGGATAACACTGAAAAGGACTTACATTAAGTTTTGCTGAACAGTCATTTGCTACTTAAATTTTAGCAAGCTTTTCATACTCCTTGCTTGCAGAAACTCCCAAATGCCTTCTGGTTTATCTTTTTCCTTTTTCTTTTGTTTTCAAATAGCTATTTCTGTGTTTTTACCACAAGGAATATAAAAATTACCTCTGGGTCACAACCAGAAACAAGAAGTAAAAGCATATAACCTGGTGTTATAAAACAGTGCTGTTCTTCAGCAAGGTGTTCTAATGTTGAGATGCAGCCATTTCAACATTAACAATATGACATTTCCTCATTCAAATGAAGATGAACATGGTGTTTGAAAACGAAGATCTGAGCTGAGCACTGGTATTTAGGTGAGATCGCACCACAGTGCAACAGGAACAGGGAATACTGACAAGACAAGTTAAACTATTTTGTGCACTCTAGCATCTTCCAGTTCAGTGATAAAATTTATTATCCCTAGGAAGATTCCTGATAGGCAACAATGATAACCTAGAATTAAAACTGTAAGTAACTTAGCACGTATCCTTTTTATGTTCAAATGACCAAGTTAGTATAAATAAATATACCAATACTATTACAATCATTATTGATTATTAAACTGTTTGATAAAACCATAATGGAGCTCCTGATGAAACATATCAAATACTAACATTTTCCAGGCATTCACAAGAATTATTTCAATTATAAATTAATTCTTTAAACTACATATGAGCACACATATATATGTGCTCTTCACTGATGCAAATAATTTAACTTAGTCTTTTTCATCTTCTTGATGGTAAGATTTATGTTGGCTTTATAATATGAATGGTCTTTTAACAACAGTAGCTCCTACTTATTCTGTTTTTCTCATGGTTTCTGTTTATCTTCTCAAACGCAAAATGTACAAGAAGTGGTGTTTTGGATCAGCAGCTCCATACCTCATTATTACTATATAAAGGCAGCCTAATTTATCCTTAAAACTCTCAATAAAACACAAATATTGCAATTTGCAAGGACTTTTTTTCCTGCTAAGAATGTAAGTAATAGACAGCCACAGTTTCTCTGCCACACCACAATAGTGACTTTGCCCCACGGCAATTACAGATTTGAGTAGCCCTTCCAAGACAAATCAAAGAGGAAAATCCACGCCTCTGTTCAACTGATTCTGTCATCTATTCAACTGCTTTTACTTATCCCAACTATAGCAAGCTTTACAGATCTTAGTAAGGAAGGATTTACAGGAAATTACAGCTCCGAATACCGATATCCAAGTACGAATCAGTTTTGCCAGGGCAGGGACTTCAGACTTTGGCCTGCCTACACTTCTGGAGATGAAGCTGGCAGGAAGTGGAAGGGGAAGCAACGCACTTCAGGCTGGGATAAGCAGCTCAGCAGGAAGCGAGGGAAGGCAGTTACAGGCCAGTCAGCAAGATAATGAATTCAATACAACCTTGCAGTAACCAGGAGAAAAAAGTCTGACTTTGATTTTTAGCTCCATATTCAAACAATGCGATTAATGGTCATCTGCTCTCTTCCTCCCATTGTAAGAAGGCATAAAAGAAGCTGTGTTTGGTTTCGCATTCAGAACAAGAGAAGACACTACTCATATGCACTGGTGCCGAAAGCTGTGCATAATCAAACCCCGTACAAAGAACCATGGGACAGATTAAGGCTTTAGTGCCTAAAGAGACAGATACTACGTGAGATTCTCACAAGTACGTAAGCTAGATAGCTGGCTACGTCCCTGGGAAGCTGAGGAACAAAAGGAGAAAAAGCCTTGCTTTTATAAAACCTTTTTTGAAACGTTTTTCTGTCAAGAGATACTTACCTCAGGAGACCATTTGCCTAACCACCACAACTTTTAAGTCCTCTAGAATGAGCTAACAAAAACAGGCACTAACCAAGGGAAAAAAAAAAAAGAAAGAGAATGCCTTTAAAAAGAAATACATTAAAAATTTCTTTATTCACAATTACTGAGTTTTTGTGCCCGTTTCTTAGACCTTCTGAAATGCTATTGATTAGATAGGTACACAAAAGTAGGAGCAAATTTCCAAAAAGGAAATTTTATTAATTTCCTTCTTAATGTATTAATTTCCTTTATTAATTTACTTCTTAATGTATTAAGACCACTCAGAGAACCATTTCAAACTGGAATTACCTAGTCTTTAAAAGTACACATTCACCTCATCTGTAGTTAATGTACACCAACCTATGAAGTCAGTCCTCAACTGTTACTTGAAGAAGAAGGACTAGAAGGGAAAAGCAGGAAAAGATTTAGTTGGATGCTATAAAAATAGGAAACTAGTAATAAAATTTAGATCCTACTAAATTTAACACCATTATTTAACTTTATTCTGAGTAAACCTTAACAGTAACTTCCATTTTCTAACTAATTAAAAACCCTAACCGTATGTCTCCTAGGAGCAGAGAGGAGAAGAATGAATAAAGACAACTCAACATTAATACCAGCAAACTAAAGAAATGCATTCCAGATGTTTACAGACAAGTTCTTTTCCTAGTCTTTCTAGTGTAGGTATGAAACCGGAAGGTGGAATTCTTTCCATGTTGTCTTCCAAATCTCTTACTGATGTAAAATTCTTCCAGTGGAATTGGGTAGGCCTCATTACAATCACAGAGTAATACTGCATGCCTCCCATTATCCAGTTTCTCCACCCAAAAATGCTGCAACAATTTCAGTTTCACCTCTGCTACAGCAAATCTAATCCACTTTTCAAGTCTTTTACAGAGACCTTCAATGCTCATAATGTTAGCAGTAACAGTACCGCTAAAAGGAGTAATTCTTAAACTGGTATCTAAATACAACTCTGAGAGATGATAGCTGGGACTTCAGCAGTATATGGTATTGGGAACTCAAAAAAAATATTGTGTATGGTTAAACGTTTGGGCAAAGAAGTTAAAAAGATGCAAGTTCTCAAATACAACTTGTATAGCCTGTATGTCTATCATATACACAGCAAAGGGAAACTGCTTCCGCTACTCTTACTACATATTAAATTAGGAATCAGGACTCTTGTTTCGGGGGGGGGGGGGGGGGGGGGGGGGGGGGGTGGGGTGTGGGAAGGGAGAGAAGCATTAACACTGCAGAGAAACTTCTGTAGAATGTATTGGACAGTGTTAGTTGCATCAGCTTTTCACAAGGTTATTATTGGAAATGACTTCAGGATTCTTAAAGGCTTTCTTCTCTGAAGGCAGCAGCAATGAAATTAAATACTTTCCAATACTTTCCATAGTTAGTTAAGTGTAGTGAAACCAGCATAGAATAAAGATATTCGTATTTCCTACTCTTCATCTTTCACTGAGTTATCACTCTCAGTTTGTATGACAGCAGTGTGCCCAACAACTGAAATTATCCATCCAGCTGGTGGCAAGAGTTCCGCTCACTCCTGCTGAGGCTCAGGAAATGGTTGATAAGTCTAAAAAGAATATAGGAGCATAGGCCCATGCTATTTGATAGCTCATATGCCAACTCAGCCTTTCTGAAGCTATATAGAGATAGAAATCTGTAAATAATGAGGACTGTGGTGCTACAAAGAAACAGAAATATGAAAAGCTGGATCACATCCTAATATGCCAAATGGCTTGGCTATCCTAAGTGGAAAGACTGTGAGCACACAGTCCTTCAGAGAAGACATTAGATAGTACCGAGTATATGAAGTCTCCTTCACGGTCTCCCCCTTAAAAAATTAGGAAAATACCTGAAGAATAAGATGCGATTTCCTACATTACTCAAACATTCAAGCACAGATAAGGGAAATGCTTAATCTATCAAAGAGAAGCTAAATAACTCTTAATGATGTATATGCTTTTCTGAAATGAACACAATCAAATCCTTCAAAGCAGTATCGTAGCAAAACAAGAAATGTTGTTTCTGATACTGATTATATTCCACAAACACTAAATGAAGAAGTAAAATATATCTTATACATGTTAGACATCTAATCTTCCCTGAGCATATGTAATTTATGCTCTCTAATAATAAAAACCAGGGAGGACAGCCTTATTTAAAGGAAACCAAACAAACTATAAAGATTTTTAACCTTCAAATCCTGAAAGTCATTAGTAGATTTCTTCAGCTTTTGTTTCGGTTTGGTTTTGCTGGTTTAAGATCAGTTCTGAAATTCACTACAGCATTACACATTGGGAGGAAAAGCTATTCATTCTGGTCAATTTGCCACTCTCAAATTTAAAAGTATAACTAAGAACTAATAACTTCTGCATTTGCACACAAAGGTACTATATTCACTAAAATATCCTGAGAAAGGATTTGGAAAAAGGATTCCTGAGTACAGTTTAGTAACTCTAGACAGCAAAAAAGGTTTAAAAATAATGAATCCTTAAAAAACCAGCACAAACACACACCCCAACTAAAAGTTCAGTTAGGATTCTGAAGCCGGGATAAATTGTATGTTAATAACTGCCAAGTATATTACATCATCCTGAGTGTACTTTCTGCTCTTTCAAGGAAGAGTAAGTAGGTAGTTAACTGAAAACAAGATATAAATCTAAATCTCAAGTCCTCTTCCAATATTTATCAAGCTCTTTCAATCAGGGAAAACTTCCACTTAACTAATATTTGCCTTGCAGCCCAACAGGCAAATGTACTCCTGTTTTCCAGAGTCCACTGATGCACAGAAAAATCTTGCCAAAAGTCGAGTGGTATATGTACAAATCACTTCAGTTACAGGGTTTAAACAGACAGTCCTATCCTCAAAAGTATTATTATGAAATGGTTTCATCAGTGATTCCAGAAGTAGTAAATTTGCCCCAGTCTTGACGTGAATTCAGTATTACAACTGCATTTTCCTGTTGACTTCAAAAACTATGAGCACATGGAAACTGCATGCTCTAAAACAAACATCTGCCAACATGGATATTAGCAAAAACTGCTGTACTTATGGAATGCATAGAAATAAATTATTAAAAACACCTTAGAATTCTTTATAAATTTTAACTCTATTTTCCTTGTGAAACACTTAAAAGCATTTGAAAGTAAATAAAATTATTTAGTTCACAGACTGATCTAACACCAAGGTGAATTAGACACTGAAACACAATTTCCTGTAGCTTAAAAACCAAAACTCCCACTATTTAAATTTTACTTCCTGCATTTGCAGGTAATGAGACCTTTTTATTCCTTTTTTTTTTCCCTGTGTTCAGCAAGTATTCTCTGTGATTCTCACACTGACATTTACATAACACTAAAATATTTGTGAACTCTGTTTCTGAATATAATATTTATAAATTAATATATACATTAAATAAAATGTGAATTGCACACATGAGGGTACGTTACTTGTTTACTTAACTGAAATGCATAGGACTGTTTTTGTAAAAATAATAACTCATCCACTAAGGCAAAGTCTCAAACCTGATCTTAATATTCTGACCTTTACATCTACAACTTTCTTCAGATGTGAAGACAATCCACAGTAGTCACCAGACTTCTACAAGACCCAAATAAAGTCCTTGTACAGGACTGATACTAAACCAGTATGGCTTCAGTTCTTTGCTGTGCAACAGTTAAGTACGACATCATCTTTATAACAAAGGTCGGACTAGATGTTCAAGCATCTTGACCAAAGTCTGAAAGCAATTATACATTCACACAGTTTCATTTTTCTGAAGTCTAAATGGGAAAAGAAGTTCCTTGCTGCTTCCTAGTTCTTTCTTGACTCATGACACTGCTGTGCAAATGTAAACAATTACATTGTTCTGAAAAGGAAGAAGTACAGCTGCTTTCAGTATTTCAGACAGAGCTGAACTGATACCCTGGGCCACTTACCTACTATGGAGAATTTATGAATTGCACTGGAAGATGTTTCCTTTATGTTGCACAATTCAGAGCAGAGCAGACTTCCAAGATGATGGGATGAAGTTCAAAATGCAGTATTAAAGATTTTTTTTGAAAACAGAGTCTAATAAAGAAAAGCACATGCTTAGGAATTAATCGGAAAGATCCAGTTTCCTGGTACTGATCTGGGAATGATAAACAGAGAATAAGTAGAAAAGGTGTATTTCTCAGTGTTCCTTTACAACACTGTAATAATATAAATGAGATTTTTCTACCTATTCTGTCTTGGAAGAAGGAGCCTCGCTGGTGCAAACTGGAGTTATTAAAACTCCTCAGATGTATTCATGTTGAGTATTTTGCCCTTTACTAGTTGTTTCACTAAGACTTTAGTGTGTGTTACAGAAATAAAATTTCTGAGAAATATACCCCAGCCTTAGTATGGTATAAATCCTTGATTTATACCATACGCAATAGCTGAAAACTCCAACATATCAGGCAGTTTGTTTGTTAAATCTGCTACTGCAGATTAAAATCTGTACATTATTCCTGACATCACATACAATTCACTTTTTTAGAAGAACACATTACAGAAATATGGCAGAAATAATAAAAGCAAACTAAAAGTCATAGCATGTAAAAAGAGAAAAAGGACTAGGCAGTGTTAAAATCAGAGTATCTATCTCATCTTGTCATACTTTCCTTAGTACAGTCCTTCTGAAAATCCACAGAAATTTTGAAAGGGCTTGATCTTCCCTTGTGAACTTGCATCTCGCTTTCTTTGAAGCTTTCTTTTAAGAACTCCAACGTGCAAGCAATACACAGATGATCTACTCAGTCATTTTTATGTCCAGAGACTGCCTTTTGTAGTGGCAAAACAATTTTCCCCCTACAGACACAAAGCATCCATGAAAAGGCTCTATCAGAGAAAAGGAAAGAGTAAATTTGGACGACAGATAAAGGTACCTATGGAAAATGAACTGTACTACTTCATTATTTTAGAGGTACCTCCTACTACACACAAAACAGTTTACCAGAGTACTTCTGTTCTTTCAGCCAAATTGTATCTGTATGAAGGTGAAGCAGGGATAAGAGGGCTGGTGGAAGGAAAAGAACATTACCAGGTCTTGCAAACCATACTGTTCAGAGGGTAGCACCAGAATTAAAGTAGTATTAACACTGCAGATGCCTTTGCAGAGAAATTTCCAAGAACATGTTATGATTAGGAAAATCCTTAAAGAAGAAAAAGAATAATAAAACAACACACACTATTATAGTTTAGGATAGTGGAATTTCAATGCATTCATTCTGTTTTTGTGTTGCAAAATCCACAGATTTATGTAACAATATGCCTTAGAGATCTATCACAGACTGAAGGTCTACCAAATTTTAAGCACAGCTGCTGTTATAAGAAAAAAGTTTCTGACTAAGTAAGTGTAACCTACAAAATTTGCCAACAAAGCTTCTGACCAAGAGAACTACTGTCATTTTGTTTGCAGCTCTTTTTATCCACTTGTATGGTAAAATATTTTTAGTTATGTGTTTACTTCAGCTAGTAATACTCATTTATAAAATACTGAGATTATAGGTTGCTATATTCTTCAACAGTATAAAGAATGGCTTACCACTGAGAGACATAAACACACATACTTAACAGTACCAAATGTGCAGTAGCAAAACAGAGTCCAAGAATCCCTCTTAATGATCGTCATGTTCACTAAAGACAAGGGTTCCCCATAGGTATTTTTCTTTAGTACTCTTAACTTTAATCTCCAGTTATTGGGACGCACACTGTACTGCATGATCGTTACCTTAAAACAAAAGTAAGAGTAAAATTTTGCTGATTTGCAAAATATATAATATACTAACTTTTCTCAAATGCTTTGTGTTATCTTTGCCGGAACTCCATACTATGCACCACAGGTTTTTAAACGTTAATTACTCTTCCTAAATTGAAAATTCAAAAGACTGAAATGATTTAAGATCCTGTGGAAAATGAGCACAGCTAATGGGACTGTCTTTTTAGAACATCTGCTTACTATTTAAAAAAAAAAAAAAATCTAAGAGCTTGAAATTCAGGCTTTTACCTAAGAAATAACGATGGTACTTTTCAGTTAAATAGTTGCTTCTTTAAAATAGCTTTTTAAACATGAAAAATTATTTACCTCTGTTTAATACAGTACAACACCTTTTAATGCTTATTTTCAATGGATATTTATTAAAATGCAACTGTATGCAAATTTTGAGACTCTATTAAGTAAGAACTTTCTTAAATTGACTTCTGTTTACAGCTGTACTCAAATGTTTTAGCCTTTCAAGACTATACTAAAAAAAAAGTATAAATTTTAAGACTCCAGACACAGACAGTACTGTAGAACTCATATATTAAGAATAGAAGTAGATTTTTAGGCTATGTGAAAGTAGTAAACATTTGGTTAACAGTGTTCACAGAAGACATTAACTCTTCAAAAGTTTTCACAATCTCGCTAGTACATGGAATGGCCAGGAACATGCCTAGGTGTGTCTTTAATGTATGTATTACCTCATCTATTCATCCTCTAATTGATTAATCAAAATACACTATAGCAAGACTTTTTTTCCTCAATGATACTAACAACGAACAGACGACTATTGCTGGGGAGAATAAGGGTAAAGAGGGAACAAATCAATTCAGAGCACACAACTGCAATGACAGAAGTGTAGAGCAAAACACTAACAAATCATAACAGAGTACAGGCTATGCATTTTATAAAGTACAACAAAACAATTATATATAAACAGTAATATTGTACACATTTTTCACATAACATCATTCTATACAACAAACATTGGATTAATCTATGTTGTGTCTTCTATTGTGAAATAGAGAGCCACATACAGACTTCCAAAAATGTATTTCTATTTCAAATCTTATTACTAGTTCATGTTTCACTTACGTATGAAAACACCATTCTAGGTTTTATCTTGATGCTTTTCTCCAGTTTTCTCCCAAAAACACACTAGGCATACAAAGTGCTAAAATTAAACGAACCTACTCCAAAGGCCCTGCACAATTTTGTTAGTAAAAAACCCAACATATTGAAATCAGAGCTTTTACTACATAAATGAAGAATAGAGGGACAGCAGTTTGGAACATGGTATGTATATGAGTTTCATTACTTTTCTATTCCAGTCTAATGCAATTTTCATTAAACAAGTACAAACTCTTACAGTACAATACAAAAGTGCCTTTAAACCAAATCTTCTACTGGTGGCTTGCTCCCTGGGAAGCACTTGTTTTGGCAAAAAGCTAAAAGCCTGCCAAGAAAAGGTCATCGATCTTTGCCTGAAAAGCTTGAGCCAGCTTTATACAGCAAGGGCTTATTACAAACACACAATGCTTACCAGATGTTCAATCAGCTAACTGGATACAATCCAAAGGATGGCTATAAATCCATAGAGAGATGTTCGTTATGAAGGCATTTGCCACACAAAGTCAAAATTGCATAAACACCCTTTGGAGAACCTCTTCACTGAGCTGTGCAGTCTAAAAGGATCATGCACCAACACACTAAATTGTCATCAAGTGCTGATTTGCATTTGCACAGATACCTTTAAAAATAATTTTGGATTTGAACAGTTAGACCGCAAGGTTCATTTTCCCAAACAAATGCGTGTGCTGTGACTGCTCTTGAAAGTTAACACTGATTTCAAAGAACTTCATATGGACTCACACTATGACTTCAGAGCTCCTCATCTCAGGCTTTCCAGTTATTGACATTCGAGTAACAACACAAACATCTGCTTTCAGATGCCATGCTACCAACAGGTGAAATATTGTCTCAGAATAAACACTTCACCTACTACAACAACAAGCAAATACGCACGGGAGTCAGATGAATTACAGTTATCTACTGACATGAACTTTGAACATGAACATGAAAGTTATCTATTTGAGATATGACAAAGTTGTCTGGCTAATCGTAATAACCTTCCAGTTTCCATATTAGTATAAAGGTAATTTTGGGGTTTTTATTTGTTCGGTTTGGTGTGTTTGGTTTATTTTCTTTTGTTTGATCAGCTTTTTGTTTGGTTGGGGGTTTTCTGTTTGTTTGGTTTTGTTTTGTTTTGGGGTTTTGTTGTTGTTGTTGACATTTGTTTGTTTGTAGCTGTTCTAAACAAAAGAACTAGAAACTCAAGACCTGGATGGGCAAAGATTTCTTCCAGTTGTAAACACAGTCATAAAATAGATTAATAGTTCCAAGAAGAGGAAGAAAGAAACCTAGAAAAAAATGTTCATTTCTGTAATAAACATCCACACTTAAGCACAGAGGTATTTCAAGATTAAATGAAACAAGACCCAAGAGAAAAGACGTATCAGTAATAGTTTTTAATTATGCCTAGGAGGACAAAATGAAGGCATAGCAGAAGAACATTTTGCAAATCATTTTAAGCTTCGTTTTATTTCTTTGATTTTACCCTTTTTACTCACTTGTGTTTTGAATGAGTGCTGTTCTTTTGGTACTGAAGAAATTAAAAGCTGAATGGGGAAAAAATAATCTCCCAAACCCTACCTACATGAAACCAGAGCTTCAAAGAAAATAGGTTCTCCATTGGTACACTGCATAGTAAGCTTTGAAAACAAAGATTCTGGTCACATATGAAATTGGATTCCACACTACTGCTTGCTCTTTGTTCTGTTAAAGCAAGGAAACCTACAGAAGGAAGACCAAAAATCTACTGTAGTATCCTACATTTATGCAAGCTATGAATAAAAACATGAGATTACGTCTTTAGAAGAAGCAGAGTCCTCCTTACTATGACGGAATAGAACAGAGCAACAAATGTGTGACTGGTTTCTCTGATTGGGCATTTTGCTTCTAGGGGGATCTGCCTTTGTGAAAGCGCTTGTATTGAGGCTGACTGAGACAGAGTTACTTTTCCCCACTGCAGCCCTCACAGTGCTGTGCTTTGCACTGAGAGCTAAAAAGGTGTTGGTAAGACACCCATGTTGTGGCTACTGCTAAGCAGGGCTCACACAGCACCAAGGTTGCTTTTGCAACATTCTCCCCACCTCGCAGTGGGATGGGGTGGACAAGATCTGGGGAACACAACCGGGACAACTGTCCAAAGGGCTATTCCATACCACATGATGTCAGCTCAACAATAAAAGCAAGAAAAAGAAGGAGAAAGGGGCATATCCAATACACATTTGGAGCCCTGCTTCCTGGAAAAAGGGCCAGACATCACCTGCTGATAGGAAGTAGAGAATAAATCTTTCTTTTCTTTTGCTTCCATGCATGTGGCCTTGCTTTGCTCTTCATTAAACTGTCTTGGTCTTAACCCATGAGTTTCACCTTATTTTCTCCCTCCCTGGTCCATCTGGGGGCGGGGGTCAGGGAGGAGTGATACAACAGCTTGGTGGGCACCTGGTGTCCAGCTAAGGTCAAACCACCACAGAGCTCTAACTAGTAAACCTACCCAAGTCATTGAATGAAGACAGAAACCATCCAGTCAGCACTGCCCATTCATCACTGTCCTGTTCAGCCAGTTTCAGACTATTTTAACTCCCCTAAAAAGCCTCTCTAAAAATGTAATGTTCATGTGGCTTGCTGAATCTTGGTAAACAGCTTCTCCTGCATTAAACAGCATTCTTACTTCACAGATAATTTACATTTTAACCCTAGAAGACTGCCTGCCCCAGTGCCACAACAGATCTGGTTCATGTAAATCCTTTCTGCTCCATTTACAGCTCTGGTGAAGTTGCAGAGGCTTGTTGGACATCCTGTTGAGGGCCAGCAGTGCCTCTCCCCAGACTCTACCCAGCTCTTCTTAAGCCACTTCCAACACATCACCCTCCTCTCAAACACTGAAATACACAGGAAGCTAGGGATGTGTATGTGTTGAATGCTCAATCAAATTTTGGGTTGCAAAATAAGGTCATCTGCAGTGAAGCTATTGAGGGAATCTGTGATTCTTCTTTTCCATGTTTACTGTAAGCACATGGGTTATTATACAACAGGCTCTCCATCCCTTCTCATTAAACCAACAAACCAAAACCAAACCAACAAAAACAATCTAGAAGAGGCAACCTTTGTAAACAAAGTGTCTAAGTCAGCACAGACAAAAAACTAGTACAATAAAGAAGGTTGACTCCTGTGTTAAAATTTTAATGCAATTGTGTGCAATGAAAATCTGGTGATTAACTTGAAACTTTCTTTTAGAGAATGGTGCTACTGCCAGAAGGAATAGCAAAGGGCTAGAGATATATCCTGATTGAAGAGATGTAGCAGTGGGAAAAAAAAAGCTCAATTTATACTTAAAAAAAACCTGAGAAATGTTTCTATTAATAGGTTATCTGCTCTCCACCTGCTGGAATAATATTCATCTGAAGTCTCTCTACCCAGTTATACACTAGAAATTCTGATCAAACATGAGGATTTTTTCACAGTCTGTTCAAACTCTAAAATCAGCATCTGATAGCTACCAGAAACTTTTCATGGTTTTCCTGATGAATCTTAACAGCACCACTAATGTCACTAAAGGATAATCCTGCTTCTACTGATATTACTTTTTGGTTTCCTGCAGAACTTCTGCCGTAACATACACCAGTCATCAGTAACTGTGTCTGCAAAACTTAACAGCCTTCAAGTAAATGAACTAAGAACTGGGAAATCTCTTCTGAACTCATACATAGAATAACAGAATCACACAATGGTAAGGGTTGGAAGGGACCTCTGGACATCACCAAGTCCAAACCCCCTGCCAGCACAGGATCACCCAGGGCAGGCCATACAGGAACAGATCCAGGAGGATTTTAAAAGTCTCTTTTAAGGAGGAGACTCCACAACCTCCCTGGGCAGTCTGTTCCAGTGCTCTGTCACTCTCACAGAGAAGAATTTTTTTCCTCATGTTGAGGTGGATCTTCCTGTGTTCCAGTTTGTGACCATTGCCCCTCATCCCATCACAGGGAACCACTGAAAAGGAATTGGCCCCTTCTATTTGACACCCACCCTTCAGATATTTGTAAACATTCATAAGATCCCCTCTCAGTTTTCTATTCTCCAGACTAAGCAGCCCCAGGTCTCTCAGCCTTGAGTTACATCTTGACTTAGATGTTAAATACATAACTTGATGTAGTTAGAATTCTAAGGACTTTTTTGTTGGATATTTCAATACAAATGACCAAATAACCAACATAAACAAAATGCTTTGCATTCACAGAATACTGCCATAACTTCAGCTAACAGGCTTTATTGTCAAGTACAACCTTAAGATCTTCACCCTATGAAACTTAAGTATCTTATGAGTAGAGGATTCTGAAGATAAATATAGTAGAATATGTAATCCTTTTTAACTATGTAACTTGTAGACATAACCACGAATTTCCAACAGTCTGCTTTCTGGATTGCCTACCACCTCCAGCATGAACTGTGGTGTTTCATTGCAGTTCAACTGCCCACTCTATAATGGGGAATCTGTAATTATGTAGAAAAATAACTGTATAATGTAAATTGGGACACCTAACAATCATAAATAATCATTACGATTAGACACAGTACACAGAGTTTTGAGTATTTTATTACATGTTACCTATAATAAATACAGTTAAGAAAAAAACCTAATGTGCCAGGGTCATTCTGAAGTCATTCTATGGTTGATTTCAACACATAAATGGTAACTTAATTTGTGAGTTGGTATAAAGCTACCATAAGTAACTGCATACATTTGTGTCACACACAAACCAGCAATTCCAAATAAAAAATCTACAACGACAAACACAGCAGGGGGGTCACATGCTCTCATATACAGCAGCATCTGTCTTTCAGTCTATAGAAAAACTGACTTAGCTGAAAATGTTTGGAAATCATTCCTCAGGCAATTTACCTCTTACCCACTTGCTGGACATTTGTTATCCCAGTGTATAAATGGAATAATTCTGTCATCATATCAGTTATGTTTTAAACTTTAAGTCTGCATTTGGATCTCGATCAGCTACACCAGATTTCCTAAGTATTTCTGAAATAATTCAAAATATGTCACTCACAAAATGCTATAAACACTAAAACAGATGAAAGAACACTCCCAAAGTATGTCAATAAAACAGTCAATGAGTGCACTTCAGCCCAGAAATAATGCATATGCTACAGCAACTCTGAATTAATATAGAAAAATCAATATGACCTCAGACAACAAGCGGCACTGAAGAAATGAGGAAGACAGCGTGTCTTACAGCCTCCTGTTCACTGAAAGACTGATAAACAGACACACCTTTCTCCATAGCCCTGGCAGAAGCTGAAGACAAAAGACTAAAAACCGGTGCAATTATTAGATCCAGTTTGCAAAGTAACAGAGAATAAACATGACAGATCTCTCCCAAGCTAATTACTTCTTACAAATACTGTTCTACTATAAAGTTTGTTTTTCTTATAAACTGCATATCACCAGATGTTTGGTTAATAGCAGAATTGACTGATTACACGCTTTGTAAGTCTGACAAAGTATGCTGGCAGAGTAAAAACAACCACCACCCATATCTTTGGTCTCCCAAAAGCAAGTTATCAGAAATGCTTATTCTTAAAGATTCTATGTGCTTGCATATGACACAGTACATGGGTCAATGAAATAAAGCAAAAAATTCCAACTAATACACCAGATGCTGTGTCAGGTCCACAGAAGCTTCATCTGTTTGTCTGACCAAAGGGATCGGTTTCTAAAATAGCCTTGAAGTTCTGAGCGGGCAGTTATTATTTGTCAACACTTAAAAAATCCAATAAAAGTATTAAAATTATAAACAAATATTTTTATAAATAGAACTTTACTGATGAACTGTGGAAGTTATTTTAGCCTATGAATGGATACCTTAGTGTGTAAGAACACTTGGGAAGTTTCCACTGACACAGCTGTTTCCATCCATGGAAAACACAAATACACATTTACTCTGAATGCACAGAGTCATTTTAAATAATCTGCAGAGGGTAAATAACCCTACAGATCTACTTTGGCATAGAGAGTAAAAAGATCTGAATCAGGTGTTATGGAAATAATGGTTAAATAACCTAAAATTGAGAATTAAAAAAAATTATTATAAGAACTGTTTTCTCCCCCTATGCCTGTATCAGCAAAGCCTGCTAAAGTTAATATCACAGAAATGGTTTTGAAAGCACAATATGGAAATGTTCAGATTTTTGTAGAAAAATATAAATCCTCACTTTTGAGAACATCACCTTCTGCGTAATACAGTACATTTAGCATTTTCTTTTCAGTACGTGGGCCAGTTTCTACTAGAGAATTTACAAAAGATTGCTAAAATAAATAGTTACTCACCCTCCCTGTCAGTGCAGAACAAACATTCAGAAGCTATAAGCAGGCTCCAAAACAGACTTAGTCTAAAAAAGGTGACGCTAAAAATGTTCCTGTTGGCTCTGTTGTTGTAAGGGCTTTTTATGTAGTTTGCTTTCCACTTCACAGACTAGCATTTTAAAACCTTTTTCTGCTTCAAAGAGTAGAACTGAATAGGAACAAGTTGCAGAAAATGAAGTTTTCAGAACAAATCCAAATTCCCAGAGATTTGAACAATTGACTGGGAGAGTTGTCAGTGCCGCAAGATATCCAGTGGAGAGCAGCCTAAAACCTTGTGCTTCCTGGGCCACCTCCTAACAAGTGTACTGTGACTGCTAGAAAAGTAGAGCTTCTCCTTCAGGAGGCTTCTGAAGGAAATTTCACAACATAGGCAGTGGTAGAGAAGCTGGCACAGCTCTGTAATGGCCTGTGGATTTGTAGCCTGGCTATAGAATGGGAAAAAAGATGGCAAGTAGCAAAGCCAACAACTCAACCCTTCCTTCTACAGTTCCACATAAAAATACCTGCCAGACACTGATAGTGATATCTAAGGGTGGCTCTCAACAACTCTGTCACAATGTGACAGGGAGAGGCAGAAGTGCTCTTTACCTCCCTTTGGAATCTGCCATGTTTCCGTCTGTTCTGTACACCTAAGTCACACAAGTGATGGAAGTCCATGAATGATTCAGTTTAGAGGAGGGGGTAGGAGGAAGAGAAATTCTGTACTTTTGTGGAGGAAGTCAGCTTATAGCCATGCAAGTGCAAACAGTGAAGAAGGATAAGCAATCTGGTAGCTATGACTAAAAGAGAATTGATTTTTAAGAGGAATGTAGTAACAACACCCTATGTCAATATTATGTAAAGCCTTGCTAAAACTCTTGAGAATATACCACTAATGAGAATGTTTCTTCTTTATCCACCATTCAGGATTTGATACGTAAACTTATAATTTATATAGCAATTTATACACATCATGGCTCACTTGTAAGATCAGAACTTTTGCCTCTTGGAGACAATTTAATATAGGACAAAGCTCTCCACCCATATTAATGGATTCAACTAATCTTAAGACAATTATACCAAACTGAATTTGGACACCTATCTTAAAGATCTTTTAGAAATGCCAAGTAACTGAAGTTACATTATTGATTGCAGATAATTAGAAACCTGCATATATCACACAGAAGAAGCAAGACCATTTTTCAGTACACTGAACTACAAGAGAATACTTGTTGGCAAGTAATATACACTACGTCTCATTGGCTGAGAATTTTTATTGCCTATTTTTTAAAAAGCGCTGCTGAGAAACATGCAACATGATTGCTTCCTCCAGTTAAAATTGCTGCTACAGATTTATTTTCACAAATTGCTATTTTTTTCCCCTCCAGAATTTGAGGTGAAATAGTGATACTTATTTGTGCAGCGTGAAAAGAATGCTATGTAGTCTGTTGCTATACACAATGAAGACTGGAGATCAACAACAAGATTCTGGTTAACAAATTAGGTCAAGAGTAGCACTCACCTCAATCAACCCTACTCACTCTGAAGTCATGCATTTAGTCTAACCTTAATCTTATGTTCCTTTTATAGTGAATGTATACAGATCAACTACAGTGAACTGCCCCATTGAAATGCTTAAAATACATATCAAATGTATTGTATTTACATGAGTATTTAGATATGTATACATACATAGATCAAAAGAAATAGGCATTACTGAAACATGCAGAATGAGTTACTTTCCAGGTGGGTTAAGTATTTCTGTTCACTACAGAAGGATGCATACAGCTGTCATGTTGAACCAGGCACTTCATTAAAACAATTGAGAGTTCACTAAAAAAGCGAGAGAAGACTCATCCAAAATTAGCTAGGCCTTGGCCTAATAAAGCAGTCTAAAAATAGGATTTCATAACATCACAAACATCATAACATTTCAAACATCATAAAAAGTTTACAAACTGTTGTACAAACCTGATCCAATTTCCCTTGAGGAAAACCGTAACTTTCCTAAAGAATTCTGCAATACTTCTCCACAACACCCTTCCTTGGTTATTTAATTGTATGGGAAAGTTCTAGAATTATACTGCATTGTGCAAGCACACCAACTTCTACAGTGTTCTTTGAAATTCACCTTAACTAAAGCCTCTTGGTCCTCTCAACATCTTCCCATAAGACAGCATTTCATAATCTGTTTTCCCTCAGTAGCCTGTTTTCATTCAAGTGCTCCCCTTCAATGCCAGTGTAGTGACACAAATTCTAGTTCTGTAAATTTATTTCCAAGCACCTTTCAAGTGTCACAGGGTAACACAAGAGATAATATAGGAGAAATTACCACAGCTGTTTTTTCTTTTCCTGTATAAAAGTTATAGAGTTTGACAGAACTTTTGAAGAACAACGTTAACACCATTCTTCTTGTCCTTTGACAGTCTGGCACAACTGAATGCATCTTATGAAGGAACAGTATGCCTCTCTGGGTATCAATTAACTATCAATAGAAAGTTGAAAGACCATCTACCTGCCCTATGACAGAACCAAACCAATGCCTTTAACCACACTTTAGTTCCATCACTAGCATGCCAGATAGCAAGGTGTGTGGAAACTACTATATAACTGACATTTTCTGCAATATGCAGGAAGAAAAAAAGGCAGAGAATATCTTATATGGGTACAAAACATGTCTGTAAGAGGAAGTTTAGATAATATTTTGCTTTTTTTTTTTTTAAATTCAGGATTTATAGCAGTATGTGTTTTGGCAAGCTACTATTAGGAATTGATCACAGTTCATCAATTCCTTACAAAAACTAGAAATATAAATGTGTTCGTCTGCTGTTTCTCAACGGTGCCAGGCAAAATAATTTCATTTCATTTTATAGCATTTTCCGTTTCAGCTCCTGTCAGGGTTTAAGTGAATATTCTTTATGTACTGTTAAGCAACAATAAGCTCGTTTAGCTGAGCTTCGTGAGCTACTGGGGAAAGCTGATCAGTGCAATCATTTAAAATAATCAAACCCAAACCAGCCAGCTGGTCAGGCTGTCATAAAGAGCATGACTAAGCTACACAGATTTGCTTCATAAATTCTCTTATTCCCACCATATTCCACCTGACTCTATTCCCACTTAGAAGAAAAATATCTGAAGAACTTAATAAATATTTGTCTTCCAACTTTTTTTCCCCAACATATAACTGCTATGTCATAAGAATGAAAACATCTCTTATTACTACAATGTTCCGGTCATTACTTTGCCTGAAAAATATGAAATTTTGGGGAAAAATAGCAAATATCAGAATCATTTAAGAAGAAATAAACTCTTCCCCCTCACTTCTGACATATTATTATTTCTACCTACATAATGGTTAACATTCTTACAAAAGCAGTAATTTGGAAGTTTCTTCTGGAAATTAATACTACTAAACTATTCCCATTCCGTTACTGTCTTTTTATCTGATTTTGTTACCATCATTGATTAACAGGGTTAGATGACTCAGAAGCAGATACATCAAAATGTGTTCACTTCAACTTCAGTTCATACATATTTGAGAGGATATTGGCATACCACCTCCTCTAATACTTCCATTGCAGAGGCCCTTGGAAGATTCCATTCATGAATGAATAAGATAAAATATTTAAAGTCCCTACCTTCACCTGACGATCCTGAAAGGTCTATGATGACATACACTCTCCCTTCTGGCTCCAAGTCAATCTGCAATCAAGAAGAGAATTAGAAGAAAACTTAGAATGGCTCCCAAAGCAAGTGACTACACATGCAGGAAACAGAAAGTTTCCGAAATTTGTGAGGCTGAAGTGTAGGCAGGACACATGGGCAGCTCACTACCAACAGAGCCTCATTTGGCAAAGAGGTGTTGAGGACCCTGTACCTGAACTGAAGTAAAAAAGAAGTGTGTGCCCTTAGCACTTGAAAAGCTTGAAACCAGGGAATTTTACAAAACAAACATTTAAAGCTCTGTTCTGCCACACATTTGCACCAGTATTTCCAAGGAGGCAACAAGAAAGTTAAAAAGGGGTAGCATCGCATAAATTTTAACTGTAATTTATACTGAGCCCGACTATGCAAATGTGAAAACAACACTGCGACCTATTCAGATCCCAGTGAGACAAATCAGCTCTGGTCACAAAATGAGGGAAATGAACACACACAGCTTGTACGGCTGGTTAACACGTGTTTATAATACTCCCTTTGTAGCCCCACTGGGAGAAAGAAATGCATGCTTTATCTTTTTTTTTCTGAAAATAGAAAAATTGTTTATTTCTGCACCATTCTGGTGGGTTTTAAGGAGTCTTTGCTCTTGCAGAGATCACTTTAACTCAGCATGAAACACAGGTGCTCAGTATCAAGCTGCTGTACTTGAAGATTTCACAGGCTGGGGAAACAAGCTCCTGTACATTTAGGCACCGCAATGAAGAGCTCATTACAAATCCTCCTGTATTTTACCATGCCTTTCATCAGCAATAGTAAATAATGCTCTATTTAAGTATCTTAATGGTGGTCCACACATCACAGAATTTTTGCAGCCACTAGTCTCTCAAAAAGTAAACTGCAACTAAACCACTGTGTAATTGAAAGACCTTACTGTCTATCAACTGTAGCAGTTGTCACATGATTTTGGAGACTGAGTGAAGTGATGTACTCTGTGATGGGACGAGGGGCAGTGGTCACTAACTGGAACACGGGAAGATTCACCTCAACAGGAGGAAAAACTCCTTTATTGTGACGGTGACAGAGCACTGGAATAGACTGTTGAGGGAGGCTGTGGAGTCTCCTTCTCTACAGACTTCCAAAACGCTCCTGAATCTGTTCCTGTGTGGCCTGCCCTGGGTGGTCCTGCTCTGGCAGGGGGGTTGGCCTCAATGACCTCCAGAGGTCCCTTCCAACCCCTACCATTCTGTGATGCTACAAATGCATCAAGGGGCTTGTCTGCCCAGGCCTGTCCTGTGACCCAGACCTGCAGCCAGGAGCAAGCAGCCAGGGAGGCACCAGGGAAGGACCAGCCCTGCACATAAGCCACCTCCCTGGGGATGGGGGTGTGCCAGGGCCAGGCCCAAGCCAGGCCACGCACCTGCAGGCAGACTTGGCTCAGCAGCACCCATGGCCCATCAGGGCAGGGCTGTGGGGAGATGTAGACCCGCCCTGCTGCATCGCCGGGGCACGGGATGATGGCTCTGGGTTCAACAGCCATGGGCAGGGTTAGGGGAGCCCCAGGGGCCAGCCTGGGACATCCAGGGTTTGTTGGTGCCCCCTGGACTCTGTGTCTCTTCTCACATGTAACAAGTGACAGGACAAGAGGAAATGGCATCAATTTCTGCCGGGGGAGATTTAGGTTGGATATGAGGAAATATTTATTCACTGGAAATGCCATCAAGTACTGGAATAGGCTGCTCAGGGAAGTAGCTGAATCGCCATGCCTAGATGTGTTTAGAAGTCATGTAGATATGGTGACAAGGTTTAGCAGTCAACTGGTAGAGTTATATTAATGGTTGGACTCAATTGTAAAGGTTGCTTCCAACCTAAATGATTCTATTATTCTACGACGTGATGAGATCAGGCCTACTGTGTCTCAAATCAGGGTACACAAGGCAGGAGAGAACACAGGAAAAGATGACGTGCCTCAGAACGTCCCTTCTTTCACCAAGGAAAAAAGTGGCAGGACTATGGGTCCTTGGCAGTGGCAGACCCAACAAAGGCAGGGTGAAATGAAGGGATCATTCCTCATGACGAGAGTCCAGCCAAGTCCTGTTTTCCAAGGACAGAAAGCCCAGAACTTTCCTATTGCTTCTGCTACACTGGGGCAGCCACATACAGGACTTGTGTCTGAGAACAGGCCACCTCTCCATGCAGCCCTCTTCATCCCATGCCATGTTGCTCTGCTGCAGCAGGGGAAGGTGGGCCTTGCTTCATCCATGTCAGTAAATGAAACTGAGCTGCCTCCTAAGTCACCAGTGACACCAGGGTATGGCACCAGGCTAGACTATGATCATACTTAGGACGTCACCAATCCACACTAAGAACATGGGAGAAGAAGCTGTTGGACTTTGCAAATGATAAAGTAAATGAGGAAAGGAAAGAGATGACAAAACATTCTATCCGTGTTCAGTGGGGAGCTTCATGGGGCCACCTTTTTTGTCTCCTGAGAAGACATTTACAAGAGGGGAACCTCTCTTTTGGGCCACAGCTGCTGAATACATCAGGGTGACTCAAGCTCCTCCATTCCACAAACCAGCTTCTCTGAAAAAAGCTGCTGGGCTGTCCAAAACCAAGCTGGTAGAAGAATTCACAGGTCCAGCTGATGTCATCAGACCAAAAGATCAAGAAAATTATTTCAGCAGCTGTATTGTAAATAGATGAGGCAGGAAATAGGTGCTAGCAAGGCCAGGGGTTACTGAGAGGAGAGGAAAATGAAAGCATGCTTGAGTGTTTTTTCCATAAATTAAGTGTTGAATATTAGTAAAGGCATTTTTAACAATTTTTGAATGGGCAGCATGGATTTTGTGGAGGAATTTTGAGGTTTTCTTTTTGTTTTAAATAAAGCTACTGATCTTGAAATACTGCTCCTCTACTACTGCAGGTTTTAAGTAAGAAAAATATCAGAAGATCAGAGGCACAGGTGCCTGAATACACTTTGATGTCTATGCTGAGGGAGGCTTTTAAACTGCTGTAGTACTCAACAGATGGCTGTATTGAAGACAGGCATGTCTAATGCTCTGTTTGTATCAGAGCTATACACTGTTTGGTTAAGCTTTCAGTAAAATACTTTATGCAGTTAAAATCCCAGTGTGCACGCACACACACATATAAAACCCCAACAACATCCCTGCAGAACAATCAGGCAACTGGAGGACTTAGGGGCCACCAGCACAAAATCTCTGCTCTGCCATTTAAGTACAAGCAGCATTGGAAGTAACTCATCATCAAGACTGGAGCACTGAACCCAAGCTTCCATTATCTGTCAAGCAGCCTGTTTTCAACATACAATTTATTAGAAATGCTACTTACTGACTTTGATTCAGAATTTTTGCTGATGCTCTAAGCAGAAGGAGCTATTTACAAAAGGAAGTCTCTTTTACAAAGAAAGTATGTTTCAGGCTTAAAGTGTTCTACTACCAATAAGAAGGGACAATTATTGTTTTGTTGTTGGTGGATTTTTGTTTAGTTGGATTATTTATTTATTTATTTATGAAATGCCCTAATTTAATTTCGGTGACTACCTAAGCTGACAGTCTCCTCAGTCAGATAAACTATTACTTTTGCCAGAAGCCAGCGGCTCAGCTGCCTCAGCTGCCCTTACATTTAAAAAGAACACCCCAAAAAAAGCAGAATCCCCTAAATTGATGGGAATCCTTCTTTTGATCTCATGTCTTTCATGTATCAAAGCAAGTATGGAATGAGATGGACTAATTCAATTCTAATTTTGCATAAAACTTTTCTAATTTAATGCCTAGACACATAACGGTATAAATACCTACAAAACAGTTAGATTACTAGACTACAAACTACATGTGTTTTCTTTCAATCTGCACTTTACACTTAGAAGAAGAGACTATGCCACATCATTTTATAAATAAGTAACAAAAGATGCATATAGCAGGATCTAAAGTTTCCCTTAATTTTCCACCAAATGCCCTGAAAGCAATCACACATGAAATGTCCTTAGAAGACATATGTAACCAGAAACAGAACAACTGGCCAAGTTCAACTGAATATAAAAGACATCCTTGAGTGCAACGCAAATAGACTGATTGCAGCAGTTCTGAATCTGCTCCTTCTCTTTGACTAAAAATAACTTCTCTAAATGCAGCCAAGCATTTATACATGCAGAGAAATACTATGAGAAGATATCTAAAAAGACATGACTGTTCAAGAGGACAACAGGGAAGAAGGCAAGATGAAAACTAGGGATGAAACAGAGGAGTTACAAGACCAGCTTTTTGGTGAGTAAGCTTTTCTGTAAGCAAGACACATTGCAAAATATATGCCTTGCATGTACATGCCACATTCTCCACATGCAACAAAAGGTCTAACAACTATCATCGAGCAAAATGTTTAATCAACAAAGCTTTTTATCCTGTTACTGGCCCATGATATTGCTGCGACTTCTTAGAATACAGAGTTTTAGTAGGTGCGAGTAAGATTAATTGCAAAGATGCTTTGAAGAACTTTCATATTGCTAAAATAATCCTTATGTAGCAGAGTATTAAGATGAGTACAATGATTGCTGGAAAGCAGCACAGATCCTGAAGAAATCCAGGCATGAATAAAGCATATTAAGTACCCTGTTTCAGGGAACAAAAGGCAACCATCCATAAAACCAGATATACTTTCAGAGTAAAAAACCCGTGTTGAAACCACGGCCAAGTTTCAGCATATTGAAGGCATTTATGTAGCTTCACAGTCATTAATGGATTTTATTTTCAACACCCTTCTGAGACAGTTCCCCATCTGTAAAATGAGATAATCCCAAAGGCACAAGCTAGACTAAATGACTTGCTAGAAAGTCATACAAAAAGTCTATGGTTAAACAAGAACTGAACTTTGGTGTCTCAAGGCCCAGATTGTCCATTGGACTATTTTTCCTATTCCTCATTTGTGCTTCACTTTGTCAAGTGATACACATCCTGTCTTCCTGCAGCGTCAGAGAGGTCCAAGTATGTTTTGTTGTTGGGTTTTTTTAAATAACTTCAATGGGTACACATTTAGGAGGCAATTGCCTTTCTCTTCCATTCAGTTAATACTCATCAGTAAAAATAATATCTAAAAAAAAATTGCTTAATATTTCTCTGCAGCGTTTCCAAAACATCACAATTTGTTGGCAAATCTGGGGTAATGCAAAATTTAATCAAACTATGCAGAAGATTGTAAAAGCAGTTCCTCATTTTCCTCAAAGTTTGCCTTTTGCCAGCTTTTATCTCGCAAGCGTTCCTTTGAAACAGTTCTAAGCTCATCTAGAAGTGCACAATCTTCCTCCTCTCAGATGCAAGACGTAATTCCCACTCCCAAAAATATGAAACTCAAACAGAATTTTCTTAGACTAAGATTTTGCTAAGGAAACCGCACGTTCTCTGTAATCTTTCTCATCCTTATAATATGCTGTGTATTTATTTGGGTGGCACCAATGGTTCATAATTAAATATGAAAAATTTATGTCCTTGACAACTGTATAGCCTGAATTAGTCCATCAATGTTTGGGGGTGGTTTTTCAGCACAGAGATTTTGGATGCCCTATGAAGCAAGTTGAGACCTGTTGCAAACAACTGATAAACCACTATCTTAAGTGTCTCAGTGCCCCATCACCACAGATTTTCAATTGCTTATAATAGAGTCCATTAGCTGCGTATGTTCCAACAAAAGAATGTCACCTAAGATTTGGTGCACTATACTGATTTAAATGCCAGTTTGTCTCAAGAGAAACTAAAGGGTAAGAGATTGACATGAATCTCAGATCTGAAGTAAACAATGACTAGACAACTGCATTTTTCATAACTGAACTTCCTAGCGGAATAAAGGTTGAGTAAGTTGTACTCTGGTGGTACTTATCTAGAGAGTATGTGAAACACAGCAAAATCTCTTCAACCACAAAGCTGTTTAGGATTTTCACAACATTATAAACCTAAAAGGACTGTATAAGCAACAGAAACAGAAAGAATTAATCATAAAAACTGCTTTGCACCTCTTTTTGCAATGTTCTGGGATTATCTGATATTTAGATAGCTTAAAGCATAAACCTCCAAGCACATGATCTGTCATTGCAGATGGTTATTTGAGTCATATAGGACTTGAGAAGTCAGTATGTATTAACTGTTACTAAGCACAGCATAACGGAAAGTTTCTCTCTGAACACACAATTTCTCTGAAAGGAGGAGGGAAGAGATTGTGTTTAAAGATGTGCTATCTGCAAAGGGGGGATTGTGTCTGCTGTTTTGAGGGGTATTTACTTCTCCAATTTGGATAAAATACTATTTCCACAAAAAAAGCATTAAGAAAATCAGAACAGTTGTAATCAAACAGAAAATGATCGGAGACAGAGTCTGTGCTGGTCCTTGGCTCTTTAACCAGAAGATTTTTCTTTCAGCTTCAATTTAAGATAATCTATTTTAACTTATTTAATAGAAAGTAAAACATTAATAATGACTCTTTTCAGGGTAGTCAAAATGACTGCAGACCTGTTCATTTAAAAACTTTCAAACCCACCATCACTATTGAAACGGAAGCGAACTATTGATCAAAAGAACAGCTAGGGGTAAGATTAAACTTGCAAACTTTCCCCAACATTTCCTCATGAATCTCTAGCAAGCTCACCTAAAATGCATAGCTTTTACGTAGGCTCCATAAGGTCAGCAAAATAGCTGAGAAAATTGTATTTACTAGTATTATCTGAAAATTAACAGATTTCACGTTACGTCATTAATTACATGAGGTAAACTTGACTTTTAAAGAAACTGCCCAGAAAACATGTTGAGAAAACTTCCCTAGAATATCTGTTTACTTCCATGACTTCCTCCCCCTCCCCCCGCAAGCCTCTTTTTCTTCTGGCCAAAGAAAGCAGGTTTCTTTCAGAGCCAGTGCACTGCCACAAAGTTCACAAATCTGCCTTTCATTATGAATGTTATATATTTGATTATTATAATTACAGAGAAACATAACACAGCTTGCCGCATTGTAATTGACCACAATGATATACATAAAAGTTAAGAAATTGTGGCCACAGGGGATTCTATCATTTATTTACTCATACTCAAAAGTCAACAAAAAGACATCAAACGTCTTGCATGACCTACAGAAAAGATCAAACACTTTCCAGTGCCAGACACATGCATAGACATAATACAGAACAGAAGCAGCCAGGGAAAAACAAGATTCAGCTGAAATAACCACAATATTCAGAAATCGATTCTACACCAAGAATCCTTCCATTACTTAATATAGCATATACTGATAATTGCAGTGTCCTGAATCACACGTGACGCAACTTTGATCTTCCATGATGTACTGTACCTAAGGCCTCCCAGGCAGCAATGGAGGAACACTTTTGAATGCATGGCAACACAAAAATGCATGCATGTTTGTGCACAAGCATGAACACAGACACACTCAGCAGTCATATACTCATTTTTTGTATTAGAAGGAAGAGTAACTTTTACAGAGCGCTGTACTGGGACTAGGGTATTCGTGTTTCGTTTTCTGGTAAGAGTCCAGAACGTAAACTTGGACAGATCACTATCTTTACAAGCAGCAAGACAGGAGTACAAACAGCTGCAAAAGCATCAAGCAACATGACCATGGAAGAGTCACAGCACAAAACCAAGTTTCTGACTCCCTGATCTGAAGAGAAGAAATTACCTTCACTTTCTCGAAAGCTTCAGGTGGTGACAGTATATATGGCACATGGCATTAACTATTATTAAGGTGTTTAACAGTTATAAGCTCAAATTGGTTAGGATTTCTAAATAAGTACAGTCATAATTCATGAGAGGGAAATAAATCAATGACAGAAATTTCTTCCTGTATGGAAGAAGCAGTCAATAACATTACAAGACTAGGCTGCCTAGACTCAACCTGCCTAAGGCATACTGCGTACAAACAGGTCAATGGAGACTTGTACCACCAAAGAACCTACACAAGCCCTGAGATAATGTGAAGTATAATTCATAAGAGCTGGGTTTGGCTGAGCTGAACAACAGTCAATTAGACTTTTTAAGAGAAAGGACAGTAAAACCACCTACAAAACAAAAGTCTGCATAAAGCCATTCACTTGAAACATCTGCTAAATGTATTTCAAGAAAGAAAAGAAACTCTTCAGAGCACAATCACTTTCCCAAGCAGATGGTTATTTGATTTAAGAATAAAGGAATTGCATCATGTGGTAAGATCTGACCTGTAATTTCATCACAAGGCTTTTCAAAGTCTATTCTTTAATGCATTAGTGCAGTGGCACTCTCCAAACCATAGGGAAACCATTAGCTGTCACAAAATATTCAAAACACATTTATCATCTTGGCTTATGGACTTTTTTTTAATAGCATGCTACAGAACTGCAACCAGAAGGGAGGGGATTATCTATAAACCTAGGAATAAAACGCTCATTTAACCACATAGATATTTGGAGTTTCTCCTAACCTGCAGTAATATTCCCTCCGAGTAGACAACACTTTGGACAATCATCATGATATAGGTTATCTGTATAACAGTAAGTACGTGGATAAGCAGAGGACCTTAGGATTGACTGATACTTCTCCTGGTCATATACAAATGCTTTGGAGCACTGCACACTTTCTTCTTTATTTCCTTAAGCAATTTCTGTATTTCCTTACTGCCCATAAATAAGACCTACCATGTGAAGTCTTACAGATATCAAAACAACACTACCTGTTTTCTGTAAAGCATATAGCATTTGTCTTCTCTTTATGTTCAAAATGCTACTTTCTTTCATTATCCTCCTTCCAGGTATAGTCCTGGAAATTCCAGACAGTATATAGTAGGAAATATCCACATACCATTACCACACAAAGAATAAAGGAAATAGCTGTGATGATTTTTAGACCTCAAAAATCAGGAAGATTAACAGTTGGAAGATCCAAGACTGAGGTGGCATAAATTCAAATCCTCCCTAAATGAGGTAAAATAATCTCCAAAGGCAGGATAAATAAGTGCTAGGAAATGGTGATATTTAAATGATGTAAAGTTGCCCTTCAGTTTTTTCATCTGTTAATCCTATTCTAGCGCTCTGTAGAAAATGAAGGATTCTGGAACTTGCCAACTGTATTTTAAATCAAAAGTTAGGACCATCGATGACACTCTGGTTTAAGTAAAGCTCTCAACTGCCTCAGAGGGAAGATCTTCCCAGAGCAATTATTAGAAAATAAATATACCTTACATGAAACCTCAGCACAAACTGGGCAGGCTCTTGAGTATTAATCTCAGACTCTTCCCACAAGAGGTTCAAATTCTCAATCTTTCTAACACTACTGATGCGCAACACCTTTCAGTAAATTTCAAGAGATCCTGTTGGACTTAAAATCATCAATTGGTCAGTTAGAAGAAAGCAGCAGGGAACTGAATCCATCTGGTTTCAGTTCTAGTTCAGGTTCAGTTGTAATTGAAGCTGTGTTGGCTTTGTTCCTGTCAGCAACAAAACTCACATCTAGGTTTTGTTCCAATTAAAAAAAAAATTAAACCCACAAAATAACTACTGTTTAGGAGTTTGAGTTCAGTTTGGCTTCCTGGGAAGAAGGGAGAGAGGCCTTTCTTATCTGAAAGGCAACCACATTAAATGTACTCTCCATTTGTATTCACGATAGAAATTAATCCTCCATTAGGAAGGAAACAGCTTGATTCAATATGCTGAGAATGGACAAACTGTCTTCGATGACACTCGCTGAAACTTTTAAGTCGCATGTTGATGTTCAACAACAGCATCAGCTGCAAGCCAGAGTTCATCAGTAAAGAGAAGAAAAACTCCGACTGGTAAATTCTTACTTTCATTTTGCCTGATTTAGATAGGAATAAGATTCCCTCCTCCCACACCCCCTAACTAAAGTGACTGAAACTGCAGAATATGAAATTAATATAGCCCTGGAGGTGTGCCCAGACGTGTCTTTGAACTCAGGAACTGGCTATGAATTGCTAAGCTCTTTCCCTCAAATTTCCAGAAAATGAACAATATCTAACTTGAGGAAGAATTTCTAGAAGCTATCAAGACTTGCCAGAAAATTCTCCAGCATCCAAGCTGCTCCTCTTTCTCTTCAAAACCTCTCTTTTAACATGACAAAAGCTGTTTTACTTTGCAGTTTGTCTTAGTGTACCCTTCCTAAAATTCTGGCTGATAACCAACCTGTCAGCACTGCTGAAAACCAGTAAGTCACCACACAGAGTGACTCACCTGAATTTGTTGCAAGTCCCACCTTGGCACCCAAGGCCAAAGCAGAACCCCAAGGTGCTGAACTCAGATGGTCAAGCTGCTCTGATGTAGGGACAAAAAGAAGCAGCTCCATGGACTACCACCAGGCAAAAGACAAAGAACAGTACTTCAAGTAGGAAGAATTTAAGAAAGCTAATGAATTAATGTAATACAGGGACTGAAATATCTTCAATGAAAAAACACAAGTCAAAGAGAAGAACAAAGGACGTAGGGAAGAGAGGCAATCATGAGAACATAATGAGATAAAAACTATATATACAGCTCAAAAGTAGCATGAAGTTCTCACAAGGAAACAAAAGGAAGTGAAATAATATTTCAAGAACAAAGCTATGCTAAAATTATTCTAAAACTGCTATATTGTATTTTGGAAACAGAGACATACCCTACTTCTTCTAACCTCATTCTTAAGAATGTTTCTCATTACTATTTCAGCTGTCCTGCTATGTCAAAAGACTGGAGTTTTTTTGCCTAACATAAGGGCTAAGCTTTTTAAAGGTAGTAAATAAGTTTAGAACAGTTTTTAAATCAACGCGTCAAAAATACACTAACTTACGAGGTTTTATTATTGATCAAGGAAACTACAAGCTTGTCATTTTTTAAAATGAGATGTCTCTGTTTAGATATCTTTTTAATTGATCATTCATAGTAACTTCAATGCATTTAAAAAAAAAAAAAGTCTCCTATTCCCATTCAGGAGGAAATAAACTGGAAATACAAGTGAAAAAGGAGCAGTTACCTTACAGAATCATCTAAGTTTGGTTATAGAAAGCAGAGGAGATTACAAAAATTAAACAAAATAGTTACTTCCCAATTAAAAATAAATAAATAAATAAATTATCCAGCAAGCATCAAGATGAAAGCATGAATACACACGCTTCAATAATTATAAATACATTTTCTTCTGCTGCGTTATGAAGATGGAAGGAAAAATTATGTTCTACACAAATATTCTCTATGGTCTTCACATATGTATCTGTAACCTCAGCTGTTTTACAACAAACACTGACATTAGAATAAACAAGCGTTTCACCATATACAAACCACAATAGTAAAACAGAATTGGCATCAAATATTTAAACAAAAGTATCCTTCCTGGAAATAGCTCTCCTACTTACAGCCTGCCAAGAATTGCATCAATTCAGAGACTTTGTTCAAGTTATACTAAAGGTGACGTTTTAAAGAAACTTGAAAGAAGAAAATAGAATTAAATAAGTAAAAGTTACTTACAAAAATATATTTGCTTAAAAAAAATATATAATTTCTTAAAGCATTTGTTCAGTTTAGAATGAAAGACTTCATTCTGCCTTCACACTACGTGACACACAACTGAAAGCAGCATTTACAGAAATTGGCTGCTGTGCAGATACGTTAGTCCTTTTCCATACTGAGCACACACACAGAGCACAGGCAGGATGATGCCCTATCTGCATCAAGCCCTCTGAGCACCCCCAACTTCCCTGTCCCTCACCCTTTCCATATTGAGGTTTTAAGGCAGGATGTCTGTAACAAACCAGGAACTTGATGCACCTCTGAAATCTCAGTCCAGTATCCAAAACATCAGGATCATTCCTGTTTCCTAAAGGGAAAGTTAATTTCCACAATCTTGTATTAGATAAATGTTTTGTCCATAAATGTGGCAGCTTCAGTGACATAAAATTATTCATATTAGATATATACAATCATTCAATCCCTGAAAAATGTAAATACAAGAACAGTACCAAAACAATGACCTTTTTTTTTTCTTAGTGTTCTGAACAAATACCCTGAATTGGCAAAAAATACCTCAAAAATTTGACAGAGAACGTAGCCTCCAATGCTCTCTTATGTGCCTTTCTAAACAAATTGCCAGAAGAACCAGCAGTTTTGTTTCTAGAAGAAAACATCATTAGAACATTCTCGCTTTGATTTTTTTTTTTCCTTTAGAAAGTACTACAATAAGATCTTTAGATACCATTTAATAGTGTTGGGGTTTTTTTCAACATAGTTTTTGTCTTGCTCTCATGATGTTTTATCCTCTGTTTAATTATAAGATTAAGAAGATTAATGAAGCTAATTCTGTTACCAAAATGGCCATCCTGAAGACTACAATTACCTGTGATTCACTTGGACTTCCTTCTCCAGCTTTAGCCATAACAAACCCAGAGCAACTCCAAGACTCCTTGGATGTCAGCTACAAAACACTTTGTTAAAAGAAAAACTAAACAGAAAACTGCTATAGTCCATGCTACCCATGTTTAAATGCGAAACGGAAAATCAAGGAAAATAAAATTTAGTAGCTTGGCACATGCTGCCAGGCAATCTATATTCTATGAAACGGATAGAACAGAACAGAACATCTTGAATACAGAGATTACAGAAAAGGAAATGGCAAAAATAGCCACTACTATTACTGTTCCTGAAAAGTTAGTTGGCAGATTAGAGTCCACCAGCCAGAACGGGCACAGAAGGAACAGATACATCTTCAAAACTGCCTAAGAACAAACACATTCTAGTTTATGCCGCATTAACTGACATTTTTCTTTAGCATTTATTTTCATTTACTGCAGTGTAATTTACCGAATGAAGTGATTTACTGAGTCACGTGTGGAGTTCTCAAATGTTAGATATGAGTTTGACATGAAAGACACTGGGTAAACCTTTGCAAAATCTCACTCTTTCAGACTTCCGTGTAAGCTTTACAATATTTCCTGGATTAGGGGGGAGGAAAAAAAAAAAATCATCAAAAATTCTCCTGACACCAATTCTCCCATGACACTTAGCCTGCCTTGTGTTGTAACAATTTGGTTGTTCCTCTTTTAGTCCATGATGAAACAGGAAGTGCAGAGTCATTTACATGTGCACATGTGCATTTGGATTTTGTTCTTTGAAAAAAGTTAATTTAAAACTTTTTTTCCCCCCCCCCCCCCCCCCCCCCCCCCTTTTTTTTTTTTCCTAATAATATAAAAGAGTATGTGGGTTTGAGTAATTTCTTTCTAAGAGCTTAGATTAGACTTTTTAGAGCCAGGGCTCCTGGACTGGAATCAGGGTAACTGAAGAATTTTTGTTCTTTTAGATCTCAAAATTTATTTCTGAATATGTAAGAACCATCCAGTTGTGGTAATGGAGGGCATACCATGCTGCCTGCTTACTCTTCTATTGAGCCAAGAAAGCAGAGCAAAGCTAATGCCTGACTTCCACAAAATGTTTTCAGTCTTTTCTGAAAATGTCTAGGGATGAAGGATCTGCTACATTCCTTGCTAACCAGTTTCATTAGGTTATCACTTTTGATGTGACAAGAAATATGTGCTTTGCTCTTCATTTTAATCTATCTGGTTAGCCCTCAGTTCTTGTTTTACCCTTCTCATTTTAAAAAGCCTTTTACTAATGTTACTTTACATACCCAAATTAAGTAACGTCCCATTGCTCCTTTCATTAAAAGCAAACCGGTGGGTGCAGAGTTTCTCCCTATACGGAATTCCCTCCAAAATTCAAATGCTTTCAGAAATCCTGCTGTGATCTCTGCTATTGACCTGCTGGGTTACCCTGGCCAATAAACTTAATTCACCCTCCACGTGCCTATTTCACCTCCTATAATCAGTCTTATTTAGGGTTCAAACTCTAAAACATTCAGACTCTCCTTAACACATTTATGCAATTAGACCATGCTCTCTTTACTATTATCTACATTGGAGTTCGGAGGTTCTAGGCATGGCCATATTAATAGTTTTATTTGAACTGCTAAGTTGACTAGGAATAATCAATCATTATTGTAGCCTACTGCTAAACCTGTGCATACTTTTGCTATGGTGTAACTATCACTTCCCAAAAAGCAAGGAACCTTAACACTGAACTTACAGAAAAATCTTCGTTTGGGGTTTAGAGCATGAAGCTTTGCAATTCTAATTCCACACACTGAAGGCAGAGATTGGTCTTGCAGCAAGTCCACCTGGCCTTCGGTACAATTTTTGTCTTAATTTCCAACCAGTTTTTAAAATGCTGACCACCCATAATCCTCCTATGTGTAGCCTACAGAAGAAGGAGGAATAATTTCACACTTGGGGGAAGTATCAAGAAAAATCTGTCATCTGTAAGGAGCATGGAGGTAGGCAGGATACGCTTCTTCACAAAAGCATCTAAGTTTTGGATACCCTTCGTCCTCGTTCCTCCATCTCTGGGTGGCCTACAATTTCCATAAGCACTATCCCACAAAAAACACAGAAATATCTGCCTTGGACAGCCCTCTAATCAAAACTTAGTCCTATCAAAGCACAGAAGAAGTTACCAAAGATTGTCTGACCAAAGTTAACAGCAATAGCCTCTATACTTCAAAGAATCTGAGGACAGAAGTGGAAGAAAAGTAACCTTTATACTGGGGAAGAAAGGTTTTGAGTGTGGGGGCTTCAAGGTCTTTTTATCTGTTTGGAATTTTTTTTCCTTCATTTTGCACACACACACACATGCACACACACTTTTTTTTTTTTTTTTAAAGCAATGTCTTTTCCTTACTAGTGATAAAGATGAAAATGATTCATACACAAGTATGACCTTGTTAACCGTCCGGGCAACCCTCCTTTAAGTAAGGCTCTCTGGGGAACCCTGTAGATCTCCATGATGTCTTTGGAATACTGCAGAGCGAGTGAGAGTCCTGGACTATTTCCATTTCTGATTCTCTGACTCTATCCAGTCTGTTGCTTGTGACTCAGTCAAATGTGTTGCATTTTAACTTTTCCCAGGAGTCTATACAGTTTCTCATTTGGTCATTCTCCGCAAAGCAGCTGCCTTTAAAATTACTTTCAATTTACCCATTACAAAATCATTCCTCTCTTTATAGAAAAAGGGTCTCTCTCTAAAACATACATACCTAAATGTGTGCATGCTAATCAAGCTGCTAACTATTGAAGATAAAGATGTAGTGGGATCCAGTAAAGATGAAAGGATAAAAACGTTAGCATCCGCAGGAGCTGGATCAAATAATAATTGGTATTTAGCCTTGGAGGTTTAACTATTTAACTAATTCTCAGTAATTAGGTATTTTTTCTTATACCGTACTCAAAAAAAAAAGAGATCATGCAATTTTGGATTTATGTGTTCAGAACTGAAGCAATGCATTTTAGGACTATCTTTCATATACCTGAGGAAATGCTGGAAAAAACATGGAAATGCTGTTTTACTGTTAAAATTTAAGATCAGTTGTTAATCTAATTTTTAATTTATTTCCTTTTTTTCAAATCTAATAAAAATGAGGTTAAGTCTGAACCCTGAACTGCAGGTCTTCATTTTCATCTTGGATCATTTTAAAAGAAAATCAACTGGGTTAAACACCATGAACAGTCCCAACAATAAACTTGAAACACTACCAGGTATTTTAGAATCAGTTCAATGAAGTTTCTTCCACTTCATGACAAAGCTCAACGCTCTGCCTAACCCGACAATGAGGAGAGCTGTTACTCCTGGCACAGGCAGGATCCTACAGACATCCAAGTAACATCTATTAAACAGGTACACCCTCATACATCCTGCAGGCAAGCAGGAAAGCACAACCTGGCAGTCACACTGGGCTCTCCTGTTACCCCTCGCCCCCTGTGCCTTTCACTCCTCTATAAATTCTATTTAATGTAGACTTTTCTTTTTTACTGTTAGCTTTTTATTTAATATAGAAAATGACAGTTTTTCTGACTACTACCAGAGATTTATGAAAATGTAAGGAAACTTTTTACTTTGCTTTGCTCTCACCCCTTGAAAAATATGAAAGGAAAGAACTGGACCTCTCAGACTCATCAACTTAGAAGCTTAAACCCTGACTAGCTTACTTGAATTAATTTTATTATTTTTTAAATGAGACATGGTTCTCATCCTCCCTTCAACTTCTGTTATAAAAAAATGCACAGTGAAAAATACAAGCGGCAGCAAACATGCTAACCCTAAAAACAGTGGAGAAAGAATAAATCTGCTGCATTGACATGTTGCACAGATCTATCTCACAAACTGCAACAGACATTCTGACAAGAAAATGCAACACTGGAATAAAAGACAATAGACACAACAGCAAAGTTATCATTTTGAGACCTGAGACCTGACATTTTATCTGCACAACCTAAACTTCTCAAGGATTTTTTTTAAAGTACAAAATTAAATAACAATTGATGAATCAATATTTCATTCAGAATTATTTTCATAACATGGGGCTTAGATTTTATAACTATGAACTAAGGCACAGTTTTAAAACATGATGAGATATCTGTTACACACTGGAAATTGTATTTAATTCTAAACAGCAGATCATTCTGGGAACCATAGTCCAATTAACTTATATTAGAGCAACAACTACTTCAAATACCACCTACTCTGACTCTCAAATTCCTGGTTTATTGTAGCTTTTTCTAGGAATTTAATCAGTTATTTGAAAAGATATTTTTATACCAAAACATTTCAGTAGATAAAAATAAAATCTATTACTTGCATTTTATTATTACTACATATTCATAATTTTCTATAAAATTACTGATTTTCAGGCTTTCTGAGAGCTGTAAATCACTGATATTTCTGCACTATGACAGCATTTATTAGGGCTTTCTTTTACGAAGTCATTAAAATTGGTAATATAATATATATAAAAGTATGGATTCCTTCTCATATGGCTAAGCAAGCGGAGCCCACACAAACCAAACTATATGCTTTACCCTCACTATTTATCCTCCTTTTACCTCCCCTGACTTTGTATGTAGGTCGGGATAATTACCGAGTTCACACTGCAAAAATTTCTAAAAAGAATCAAGTTCAATGGTAGTGTAAACGCTGTTGCAAAGGACCACTCACTGAAACACTGCCAGCTTATGTCAGCTTTGCCCTCCACACCAAATTTACATGACTGCGAGCCACCACCAATGAAGAGAAACTGAAAGCTTCTGAAACGTTCCCTCTGCAGACAGGAGCTCTTTCCAGAGAGCTTTAAGACACTATGAGGGTGAAACTGAAAGCAGCTTTTGGGGAACACGGAAGAAGCAATGGGCTTTCTCAGCTGCTGTCTGGAAGTTACAACTGAATCAATCATTAGACATAAAAGAGATGAACTCTAAAGACATAGCAAAGATAACAAGCTGACAAAAACCTACGTACCTGCCAAACCTTCTACTGACTCTAATATTATATTAGACTGACATCAGCAACTCATGGTCTTTTGCAAAGACAGCCCTAGCAAACCAATGTTCAAAGAGCATCCCAACAATATTTGGGCTTGGTGATACAGAGGTTTGAAAAGAGAAAAAAAACCCCAATCAATCTGCCAGACCTTAAGGCTCCGTATTTACTGAAAACATATTTGGGGAGAGACAGAAAAACACTATTTTGTTTCTCTCCCCCAAAATCACCTCCCTTTCTTGACCGCCTCTACTGCTAGATAGGAGCTCCACAAAAAGAGATGCAGCTGGTGAAAACAGAACAAAACACTGAGGTACTGCAGAAAAGGCCATTCGGTCTCTCTGAAAAATCGGACACAGGTAGCAACAAAACCACCTAGTTAACTATCTCAAAGTTACTCTCCTTAAAAGAATCTGGTACTGCAATAATGGTTATGAGCACATCCATGCTTTTCTGCTGTCATTCCATTATTTGTAGTGCACTGATTTCACCGTCACTAAATGGACGACACAAAAATAAAGATGCTCATGCAGTAACAGTCAGGTATACTTTTATCCATCAAGTGTCTTACAAAGCACATGTAACCATCAGCAAGCATCAAGCAGCATCAGAAGAATACAAGAGTAGGTTTCAAAAGAGGGAAAGTTCAATGGGAATGCTCAATGATATCCTATTTTAAGCTCTACCACAGAATCTTTAATATCATACTAGTGCTGCTAGGCTTAGATCTGTCATAAAATATCCTTTTTCTTTTAAATTGTATTAATTTTATCAGACTCAAGAAGCAAGGTCTCAGTGGACCTGTATTTGAGCATGGCTTAAAAAAAAACCCCAAACCTATAGTTTAATTAATTCTCTTACTCTTTGATAGCTGTATACATCATACAAATGCTAAAATACCTTGAAACCAAAACCAAAATTACATACTAAGATATATTTTGCAGAGCAGTTTAAAAGTGAGGACTCATACTTGCTACTTGAAGAAAGCAAGATCCTGAGCAGAGATGTAAGCTGGTTTCTACATGCTGCGTAACAAACTCTCCAGTCCACAAATCTCTATCTGAAAAATTAATCCAGTTTCACCTTACGGAGGTTAATCCAGATTTAGTTTATATTTCATATTTTAAAAATGGTGTACAGAAACCTAATTTTTAACTCTTCAAAGTGAGGCAAATATAAATAAAACTCCCACACAGAATAATCTTCAGAAATTTCCAATGTGAAAAAACACTACTACTCTATAAGGCTAAGGACTGAGAAAGAAGAAAGCAAACTTTCAAAAGCACATGTAGCGATATTATTCACTTTTCCTGTTATTTTTAGCTTTGCTGCCTTCCTGAAAATGCACAATCTAAAATAATTAATCCTTAATGTTTTTTCTTTCTCTCTTTTTTTTTTTTAAACACACAAGAAACAGCTTTGCACGCTGAATTACAAACTGGAGCACAGTGTTACTAAGTCAGTATTATCTGGGACCCTGGGTGTGCCCTGAGATGTTCAGCGACCACTGGAAGCATTTGACACCATAGCTCCTACTGAATAAATGGGCATTCACTGTTACCCGATGTCTTTCCAACCTGTATGCAGGACAGAAAGGACTTCTTCTTGTATTATTCTTGTAACACAAGTGCAAATTAATGAAGGACAGAGGATAAGCAAATGAAAGTAAGCAACACAGATGGAAAATAATACTAACCCCTACAACTTCAAAGGACAGAGGAATATGGAACACCATGTGCAGGCCAAGCTCCTATTCCCAATACAAAAAATTCTTTTATCCAAGAGGCCTACAGAGATTTTTCTTTTCTTCTTTGCAACATCAGCTGTGACATGCTTTTGCTGTATTGCAGTCACATAATTTCTATGCAGTATACCTGATATTTATAAGCTAAGTACTATTATGAAAGTAATTCTAAATTTTGGACTCTAAGCAAATGAAAACCTTACATTCATTAAGCCTCTTAAAAGAGTTCAGTCATGATGTACCTACTAAAAAAACATTAGAAAATAATTAAGATGCAAATCTGCTTGATCCTCATTTAGCAGAAGTAGGACTAATAAGTTGGCACTGAAGCCTCTGTGCCCATTTCAATCCTTTGTTTTTAAAATTTCAGATAAGCAAAGAATTTTGCTTTGCTGTGTTAGAAGTCAGAAGACTCAAGGAAGATTTCAAGAATTTTTCTATGTTATTATTGAAAAGACATAAGACCAAGGCACTTGAAAAAGAACTAAAATAAACAACATGAAGAAATGTTTGCCTTTCCTCAGGAGAAAGCTGTTGAGGAATCTCCTGTTACATGAAAAGAATCTGCAAACTTTTATAGGTACTACATGATTTGATCCTTTCTACTCAAAACTGGTTACATTTCCTAGCCCACAAAAATAGAGCCTGCTATACACTAAGTCTTTGATTAATACACCTGGAGCTGAGAATGCTCCCTTTACAAGAAGACTGGTTTCCCCTAGGTTGCATGTTCTTTCTTGATGAATTGCCAAGGAATTACCTATTGCTTTGGAGAACATCTGTTCCATCTCTCAGAACTGCACACACCACCATTTCTAGTTGCCACGTACATGAACAATTCTGAAACTTCTCTGTTCAGAGCATGAGTGAAGAAGAAAAAAGAAAAGGTAATCTTCCAAATTTTATAAACACGCTTTGTTTTTGATATTGTTATAAGCTGTCTACAACAGAGAGAAAAAACACAAAATTACTTTTGCAATGATCACCAGGAATAAAAGTAATCTGAATGTGATACATATACGAAAGAGAAAAAAGCACTAATTTGAGCATGAAGTGATCTGACAGGGTCTTGCATCACTTCAACTTGAGCATGAATCCAACTGCTGAAATTCGTTCCTGCTGCTTCCACACCAACAGAGGAATTTTGTGTTCCAATGTTATGGTCTCAGGTCAAGCATTAATTAAAAAAAACAAACACAGAAACAAACGAAAAAAACAACAACCCACAACAAAATAACAAAAAAAAAAAAAAAGGCACAAAAGGTAGACTTTATAAAAAAAAGATTTATTCATAAAGAAATCAACGCAAATTATCTAGGCAACCAAGTTATTTTAAAAATTTGACATGCTCCTTCTTTATCACAGACTCACTACACCCTCTCAAAATTATTTTAAAAGTAAACTGGTGACAGAACTTTAATTTTTTTATTTTGTGCATAGTATGCAACAGCAAATTATGTGTCTTTACTAGCTATACAATATAGACATCCTGAAACAACCCAAATCATTCAAAGGAATTTATGTTGTTTACAGTAAAAAGAAAAGCAAAGTAGGAGTAAAAAAGACACAGTTCAAGCAAACAACAACCTCCCTCATACCACCTCTCCCCCTGAAACACAGATCGTTATGTGAGATTTGACACTAGTCAGTCAGCGATGCAAAACATTTGAGGAAGATTGTTCCAAGTGACAAAAACTGCAAGACCTACATGATATATCACCTACAGGAAAAAAATCCAAACTTTATTTAAGACCACAGTAAGACATTTAACATGCTACTCATGCAACTCTTCAACTACTAGCATGCTTGGAAAAACAGAAAGAAACATATTGCTATTCAAAAGCATATACCTACCAGCTACTTTATCTACATTTGGACAACTTCCACTTCAAATTAACTGAGGCTAAGTTTTCAAAACATACCTTGACTATTCAAGAGCTCAAAACCTCCTGCATTGTGCCTCCAAATCCTCAACGCACTTTTGGGGGGGGAATAAAAAAATCAACCCAAACCATCAGCAAGTACCTGGGCCAGGAATACTGACCTCACTGTGAACTGAATCAGATGCTTGCAGTATCAAGTCCAACTCTGCTGCCAACAGTAATTTCAGTTTGGTAGAGTAAGTCTGGAAAAATGTTAAAAGACAATGCAGGCGCTCAACAAGAGTACAGGATTACTTCAGCAGCAGTACCGTTGAAGAGTGCCTGTGAGAACTTCTAGCCCATGTAGCAGCTCCAGGATAAAACACCCACCTCTTACTCTGGGAAACTTCAAAGAATCCCAATCTGGTTTGGCAGATTTTTTTTTACTTCAAGTAAACAGCTTTGTTCCTTTCCTTACACACCATTCACAGGTTTCTGTTGCTTTAGTCTCCTTAGGTTTTCAGCATAAGGATTTATTAATTCCCACTAATGAATTAGCGGAATTTGATTTCAGACACAGTATGAGAAAACAAACAGGAAATCTGGGAGAGAGAAAACCTGCAGAATATGTACTTTATCTTAAAAGGAAACAGGATAAATTATGATACGCTTTTAACCAGGAAACTGAAAGGTATCTGAACCAGTCTACAAAACACAAGGTTTTTTCCCCTGTTCCTTTTTGAAGACCAAATTTATAGTATATTAAACTGCAATTCAATTTTACTATTTACATGCTTAATGTAAATTGGTTTTATCTATTTGTACCTCTTCATCATAATGCAAACAGCCCAAGTGTACTAAAACTGTAAAACTAAAACGTTATGTTCTGTAAAACTACTAAACTACCTAAACCGAATGGTACCTGGTACCAGCACGGACGACTGCAGAAACACAGGGAATAAACCTACGTGCAAGAGAGGGTATGTACAGAAAGCACTACCCTGTAACTTCACAGCCCCTGCATACCATCTGCTGCATGCACGTACGTGCACACAGAGTCTCTCCTCCCCACTCTCCCATTAAGAACCATGGCATTCCTGGTGGTAGGAACAGTTTCTTCACCAAGAGCCTCCCTGGCAGATGAGAGCTTCATGTGGCCTCATTGTAGCGTTTGTTACACAGAGAGGATTGAGGTGTAATTTTAGGCAAACTAGAAAGAGTACATATTTAAACCAGTATGAACTGAGCTAAATTGGCAGCAGTACCATTAGCAGCATGCGAATGTAGGAACAGACATATATCCTGGATTCCTTTCTCTCACAGGGACTCATCACTCAAGAGCCATTACTTGTAAACAGGCTGTCCTTTCTCATCCATCTCTACAACCTCCAGAGGCACTCCAACTTGTAGCAGAGCTAAAAAGCATTTTTTTCCATTTTTATTTCTCAAGTAAGTACAACAGTATTTCTGAACCTAATGAGACAGTTTCTTAAAGACTCCCTGCTTGAAAAAAATCAAACGTATGTACCATGCAAACTATACATGAAAATAAATGCCTACATTAATTTTATGATTAAACATTAACATGAGGCATTTGACAATGCGTTGTGATAGTACTAACCAAAAAAGCTCAGTTTTACACTTTGCTCTGTACCCAAATACCAAACTCCAGAGCACTGTCAGTGGTTTAAAGTCTTGATTAAAATTACACTTTCACCATAGTTTAGTACTATGCTATGAAGTAGTACTGAAGGTATGAGTAGACTAAAAACTCATTTGCATATTATCAACAGAACAGTAATTGATAAAGACAAAAGGAAATCTCCCACAGTTCTCTAATCCTAATCTATCATGATAATTCAGGACAAAAAATATTTGGATCACATACGAGCTTTTGAAGGATGGCTAAATTATATTGAATTAGAACTCCATATTGTTTATAAATCTTCATGTGTCTCTTATGTTCCAGGCCAATAATTAATGGACAGTGTTGAAGAGGGAGAAAACAAAACAAAACAAAATAGAATCTAACTTGTATGAGCTCCATGAGCTTCCCGAGTTCCTTCCCTACAACTGATCCAAAATACCAGTCAAAGAGATTAAATGATGATAAAATCTTTTCCCAGTAATGCAATGCTCCTATGCCCAACATAATTATTTTCATTTGCCAGACAATCTTTGCACCACAATGGCTCTGTGCTATGTCTTTCATCCTTTCAGGCACCTGGATCTTCGATGAAGGATTTCCCCAGATTCACTGGATGACAAAGGGTTAAAAGAGGTTTTGAGAGCAGTTGGCTGATTTTGTGATGTTCTCCAGCAGCCTGAACAAACAGGAAGCCCGGAAATGAGTGATAATTGTTAAATAAGAGCTCTTAAAACACCTGCTTAGCTCTAACTGCTAACTATTAAACCATTATAGCAAGTTAAAAACAAAATCCCCCAGAGAGATTTCCACCTGCTTTCTCCATCTATTTTCTTAATTTATACAATGAGACATTCAGAAACACCCAGTGGATGTGGAAGTACAACCCCCTCCAAAATCAAGCACAACCTGCAAGGCTGGTGCTCTTAAACAATCCCCCCAAAAGCAATGTGGGCGCTCACACCCCTTTGCTTTTCAGAGAAGAACATGTTTTAAGTAAGCTTGATGTTTCTGAAGTTTCCACACAGTTGCTTCCAAATGTGACTGTCTGTACTCCACTCCTGGAGAGAGCTTGTGTAGCCATTCATCCTATACAGGGAGCAAGTGGTTTTGCAGGAGCAGGCCATTTTGTAAGGTAATTAACAGAGAAGGAAAGGATTTTCAGGTCCTAGTTGGAAAGGCGGTGGCCCTTCCCTGGCATTAAGCTTAGTGGAAAGGCTTTCTGCATCAAGGTCAGGAATACAGGCAGAATCACAATTATTTCGTTTTTCAAGGCACGCAAGATTTAAAAGAAAACAACCCCCCCCCCCCCCCCCAAAAAAAAAAAAACAAACCCTACTCAGATAAAAGCAGCCATTAAAAAAACACAACATCTTTTGTTCAGTCTGGAAAAGAGAAGGCTCCAGGGAGACCTTATTGTGGCCTTCCAGTATCTGAAGGGGGCCTACAAGAAAGCTGGGGAGGGACTTTTTAACCTGTCAGGCAGTGATAGGACTAGAAGGAATGGATTAAAACTAGAGATAGATCAATTCAGGTTAGACATTAGGAAGAATTTCTTCACCATGAGGGTGGTGATACACTGGAACAGGTTGCCCAGAGAGGTGGTGGAAGCCCCATCCTTGGAAGTTTTTAAGAGCAGGCTGGATGGGGCTCTGAGCAACCTGCTCTAGTGGGAGGTGTCCCTGCCACTGGCAGGGGGGTTGGAACTAGAGGATCTTTAAGGTCCCTTCCAACCCTGACAATTCTGTGATTCTATAATAAAGGAGTACAAGCTCTGAACTAAAAGCAGAGCCATTTAGACTAGTGCCATGAGTGTTACCCCTATTCTAACTGCTCTTTTTCTAGGCTAGTACACTTTATGGGAGGGTTACTGATGGCCATTGAAAATTGTCTTGACTTTCAAGCAAGCCCTTTCTACTCCATTAAATCCACTACTCTTGAAAGACAAGAAAAAGTATTTATGATTTAAATATTTCTATACATCTTGCTTCCTTAAATATACTTAACAAATCAGGTTTCAGGGTTAAAAAGAAAATTCTCCCCCTAAATTCCTATAAGTAGATAAATATATAGGAAGGTAAGGGAAAGTGCAGCAATTCCTTCATTTTAAAGAATATTTGTAATTGTCCAAAATTATCTCATTTGCAATAAATAGGTACTCCATGTACACAAGATTGTTTACGCCACGCACAAGTCAGATTTTTTGCAACTACATTGATTCTCAATGAAAAAGAGAATTTCATTTCCCTTCTTCAACAAAGTTACAGAAAGGTAAAATGGAGCAGAAAGCTCCAGATGATTCTTAAAAAGGTAAGCAGCTCATCAAGAGCTGATCATCAGTAGCCTGTGCTTCTAAATCACCTTGGTAACTATGAGAGTTCAACTGGTATCCATTGCCACCTGCTATTAAAAGTAATTATTTACAGCATTTCTGGTTAAGTTTAGAGTTGCATGCCTGTCGTTTTCTAATAGCTCCTAAACTTATAACTTTTCAGTAATTCAGCATTACTCAATATATGATTTTGAAGTTAGAATTTAAAGTACATGTACATCTGTAAATAAAATCAAGTATGTTAGCACAGCAGCTTGGAAACATTGTATTAAACATTTTTTCTATTAGCTTTAACAGAACAACTTAAACTACAGCTCCCATCCCAAAATCCATTGACCCTGTCAAAAGGTCAACATGAGACTAACACATCCAAGAAGACTTATTCTTCCCAGAAATAAAATAATGGAAAACATTCTTAATTGCATACATTTTGTCTCAGACAAAGCAAGGAATAAAGTTACAACAAAAATTACAAGCTTATATGAACAGCTCTAATCTACAAACACAGAATAGTATAAAATTAATAAATGAATTACTAACTGCTTAACTCCTTTAACAAAATAAGTTTTGTTTTTAAACCCTTATTTTTCTTTGATGATTTTGTTTAATCCTTCACATTATGAACATCTACAGCAGAAATCAGATTGAAGATGAAAACACACAGAATAGAAAGCTCCAAAACCACTGGTCTCGATACACAACTATTTCCACGTGCCACTGTAAAACAACAAACATTTTGGTTTTATACTAGCAATTAGACCTTGAAATGCCCAGCATGCTGCATAATGCTGTCTTTTTTACTAGGCTGATGAAGGACATAAAACTTCAGATGCAAAAACCACAGAAGAAGAGATAAAAGTCATCTGTGAACTCTTTTCCTCTGCATAATATTGTCCAAAGCTTTCCTTTCTCACCTTCTGCCTCAGGAGAGGAAGCTCTTAGGGACTCATGTTGTGCCTCGGGTCTTAAGGCTTTGACTTCCCTCAACATCTGTGGCTGCTGCTTTGCAATTTTGCAAAGCAAGAGCTTCTGGAAACAGCCTCCAGCTTTTGCAGCAGCAGCGGGTGGCTTTGGGTAGCTGCACCGCCTAACCACGGAAACCCAGCTGAGGCGTGGGAGTGCTGTGACATTTGGCACTAGCCACTGAGTTGTGAGCCCTGCATGGTGGGGAAAGCACTGGCACCTCTTCTTCCCCACCACCACCATCACCCCATCTCCTCACCTATCTAGCAGGAATCCTGGCAATAACTCAGTGCAATCACAGCTAGTACTTCATGTGAGTCTGGAAACCCACCGCTGTTCAGGGAACTGTGGCTACAAAGGGCAAACTCAGAGTTGCACAGCCTAAGCCTACTACAACGGACCATATCAAGGGCTGTACGGGACACCAATGATCTGCTCTTCCACCAAAAAAGACCAAAGCATAGCATTTCATTGATGGATCCCATCAAGTGCCTAAGAGCCCATGTCAGCTCCCACAAGCACTCACTCTGGGACAGCCTGCCCTTGAGGCAGGTGAGGCAGTTTGCAGTCAGGGAACTACACCTCATGGTTAATGCTTCTTCCTTCAGAAAACTCTATAGAGATACTGCTGCAAATTAGACTCTTCATTACTTCAACCTTGCTCTCATGTTTCTCCCTGCCTGCACTCCCCACCACCAACTCCACTCCAAACCTCTTCCTGCTCATGGTTTATGTTATCCCACCACCAGGAACGAATTGCGTGTTGCCAATTACTCATGTTAACATCCACCTTTCCAGAGGATCCTGCTGCTCCAGTAAGCTATACTGTTGGATTGCTGGCAGCAGCTGTGGGGTGTCTGGCAGTTGGGGACAGGACTTAACTTCTCACCTTCTAGACCATGTATGGGGCTGACCCACCCACCCAAACTCCAGTAAGAAATGGTAACATAAGAAACGTGAACAAAAAAAAAAATAAAAATCAGAATCCCCACAAAATATCCTGGAAAATCTTGAAATCCTGAGCAACCACAAAAGAAAGGCTGGAACAGATAAAAAAATGCTAATTAAAACTGGCTAACACTTCTCTAATATTATCTGATACTCTGTACTCTTTTCTGTGTTGTCTTAAAATTTTATGTGGTAAATCAATCACAACAAACACAAACATGGGTACTTTCTTTTATCTGCAGCAATTGATGTATTTATCTGTATTTGATGCTATACAGACACTGCAATATTTCTAAGTTTTACTGTTCCAATAAAACATTATCTGGCTTATTTATGTAGCAATAACATTTTTCAACCCGATTTTCATTTCACTTATGATCTGCCTAGAGAAGGACAAACAGCTTTTAAAACTGCATCTCAACCCCTCCAAGCCTGGCTATTTCAACAATGCCCACTGATTCCTACTCAGCTAAGACTCATGTGAGGCTACATAAACCCCACCAAAAGGTACCACCAAACCCAATAAACATACAAAAGAAGTGGACATCATACCTCTGTGTCTCTTAGCAGCAGTGTATGCATGAATTCTCTCTTCTTTATTTACTATAGTGCTAATTCACCTCAGGAATTAAGAGACCATGGGTGTTTTTACACACGGAACTAAGTTATAGTTCAGTTCCTTCTTTACTATGCACTTGTAATTTTTATATTAACAACTGATCTGATTGGGGAACTTCTCAAAGAAAGATGACAGGATGCTTTCGTGCTTGTGATACCAAACTGAACTGTCAGTGTTGGACTGACACTAAATGGGTAATTCTCAGAATAGTCAAATTAAATTCAGTAACATTTACAGAATTACCAATATGAAGGTATAAATAAAACCTGCTGCAGTGGGAAGTAACCAGCTCATAATTATCACACACTTCCCAGCTGCTTTGAGTTTTGTTCAAGACTTGAAATTGCAGTCATCTCATTTTTGATTAAAAATTTCTTCATTGCCTTTTTTAAACTGCCACCCCCATTGTGTGAGAAACAGAAGTTTCTCAATAATTTTGACTCTGCAGAAGAACTTTCAACCTCCAAGTTTATAAAGCTTTTCTAGTTCATGCCAATAAATACCTCCTAGAGTACATGAAAATTAGATTATTAATTATCACTCAGAACCTTGTGATAAAAACAGGATGGATTGCTATGGCACAGAGAATTCTACAGAATTATGTTATTCTTTGGAAAACTGTTATAAGAGATCAAAGTATCCTGCGAAAATATCCAAGTATCCTGAATATTTCCTACTTTCGTGCTGCATGCATCTCTAAATCCTTAATAGAAGATTTTTGCCACACATCTGTACCACCTGCAGAGCTCCGACACTCCACTACGATCCAGCCACATCGGACAAGAAGGTCAAATTAAAAAAATAATCCAACATATCACCTTTCCCAAGCAGTAACTGCCACTCTTAGAAATCACATAATAAGATACTATTTCTTGAAATTCACCAAAAGGAAAAAATATCCCAGTTGGGCATCCTCAGAAAGACTCAGCTACTTAATGGGATCAGAAGAGAAATCACTCCTAATCCCATCTGTCCCATTCAAGTCCATCTTGTATCTCCATCAAATACATATGTTGTAATGATCTAATGTGGAGAAAGCGTTAACAGTATTTAGTTTATAAGGTTAAGTTCTGACCTAACCACAAAACATCAGTGATACACATGTGATTTCAACTGCTGTTGAATATAAGCAAGAGAGCAAGAATTTTTGCAGCAGCACCTTGAACAGCTTGGTTCACAGACTGTTCTCTGGGTCTGTCAGAAACAGAACATGAATTTGGCAAAATGCTGGGCAGTCTATCAGGCAGGGTTAAGCCCATCCTGACAACCACCTTTCATGAGGTCCCTATCACTGCTTTTAGCACCAGCATAGAAGAGATCCTTGATTTCCATCCTCCACCAAAAGCACTATCCCTCTGACAGTGCTGTACCTACCTTTCTTTAGCTGGAAGGTAAAAACTGTTCAGATTAGTACTTTTTTGTAGAGTAGCATCTTCTGTGAAGTTCCTTACTCTGCTAGGCTTCCTTCACAATATGTCCAACTCAAGTCTACAGTGGATAGATGTTTGCAAGGGGGTAGACTTCCCTCAAAACCATCAAACATAAGGCTCTCACAACCCTGGTGGTGAGTGTCCATGTGTAATATTAAGTCCTAGTTCAGATCCTAATTAGCAAATGCCTGTATCACATAACTTACCCTTAGAACACAGGACCTGTCACTTTTACTGGAAATCTCACAGGAAAGATAATATAGTACAGGTTGTGAAGGTTAACTGGATGGTTATTGGGGTCCGTGCCATGTAGCTTCACTAAACCTAATAGCAGTAGTATAAACAATACCAGTGAAAGGCTGACTACTGAGTATAAGAAGAGAGTAGAAGGTTCCCTTAAGTGAGAAGGTTGTTTTTTGATGGAAAAGTCGAAGAGTATCTGGTCTATGACCAGTTGTGCAAGGATACAAATTAGGACCGGTGAGACAAGGAAGAAAGCTGATTGCTGGTAAGCAGGGAGAAGTTATTCTGTTAGGGCAAAGTATTTAAGATAGTTTTCAGTGGGGAGGGACCACACACCCGAAAGCACAGAGCTTCTCGGCTCTTGTGCTCACAGCTGCTCAGCTCAAGAACTTCTAAACCCAGCAGAAGAAACATCTCTCCCAAAGCAGTTCTGGGAGGTGTAGAAAAGCCATGAAAAGACAAGTAGATGTACGTAAGTTTCTTCTCAGTTATTGAACTCCTGCAAATCGAAGCAATGCTTAATTCACAATCTCTACAGTTTTTTTTCGAATGGGTACTCAAAAATCTCCCTTCAAATACTTCTAAAACCTAGCCGTTTCTTTGTTAGATTTAAGAAGGTTTACATAGAGTTACAAGTGTTTAATTCCTTTTTGTCCTTCCCACCAGTACATTTACTGATTTTAAAGACCAAATCCTTCCCTTGCTGCTTCATTATTCATAGAAGAGACAGAGGATGCTGCTTGCCATTTATTTCTGCTGAACTACAAATACTGTGCTGGTTTTGAAATAGGTCCATGGGAGCAATAATAAGGAAAAGCCAATCGCTGAAAGCTGAAAAATAAGTGAAAGATAAAAGAGCCATTATTCTGAAATCAATAACACTGCTCCCTAAAAGGCATTCTACACTGAGGTAATCACATTTGCGGCGGTGGAGACGCAGCAGCTGCACCGTGCGGGAGGGTGTGCAGATGGGTGCTGGTGCAGGTCAGCACCGTGCGGAGAAAGCACTGGTGGGCTGTGGCGGGTGGCGAGCGGGGAGCGCAGTGGCAGGGAAGAGAGTACACAGCCAGCGTCTCTGCTTTGTTTGCTCAGGGGCCAAAGTCTACCCGTGCTGCACAGATGAAATTTCCTGCCAAAAACTTCTTCAAAAGTACTTTGCAAGCGTGTAATCTATGGGCCTTAACGTGTTCTTTTTTGGTGAAGTCAGCTCTTGCTCTGCATACTTACATTTGACACCACCGCTGAAATGGGTAATTCACTGGAGTTGAGACTTCCGTAAGATTCTGCCTATTTTTCATTCTATCTAGATACATTTACAAACTATATTATGCTCCCTGTAACCCCCAACATTCTGTGATTCTGTGAAGACAGTATAAATGTTTTCTAGAAATAAGACTCTGGATATTCTATATTCATGACACTGTGAGAAACATACCAATGATCCCAAGGAAAACTATACTGGTACATTTTGCAGAATCAGACTTTTTGATAATGTAACCATTTCTCAGAATTTCTCAGAATCTGAGATATAAAAGGATTCAGGTATTGCTATAGGAGTTATTGATCCCATCTAATAGAAAGCCATACGTACTAACTCCCTGAAATAAGCTCCAGAAACAACCTTCACAACATGTTGGAGTGGATGAAAGAAGAAAAAAGCTGGCAAGCATTTTCAGCTTTTTCAGTGAGGAACAGAAGAACCATGTTAGACTGGGAGTACTTGAAGGATTTTCTTCAAAACAACCATAGCCAGGCATATAAAGCCTGGTGGATATCTGTGGGGATTCTGTGGGTCTCATTCTGAACTGCAGCTAAAATTAATTCAGTTTAACTATATAAAGGCAGATTGTTTCAGGATATTTACTGACAGATGTTGCAATATCACAAACTTCAAAACCTAGTCCAAAGTAACAAGGAAATCCATAAACACACGCTAACAATATTAAGAAAGATGGTCCTGGCTTGCAAAGGACACTTCAAAGCACCTATGAAAATGAATGCCATTCGCAATACTATATATCATGAACAACATATACTCATGAAGACCCTGGGATCAGTATAGATTTTAGACTTAACAGATAGTGAGAAAAGCTTCAGGCTGACTTCTCCCAAACTTCCCTGATCCCAGCACTTAGGTTTCGAGGTTTCTGATAGATCTGGCTTTTAGAAGTTCTCTCCTCTGATGGACATGCACTTAATCTTTGATTTGCATATCTCAGTAATCATTGTTCTCATATCATGGAAAATATGTTCCCTGACTTCCCACTGAGGGAATTTTTATGAGATTGGAGTAGAAATTTTAACAGAACACCTATGAAGTGGTAGACAAGTTTTTTCTCTGAGTTACTTAAATTTAAGCAACAAGACAAAGACTGAAAGTTTCTGGAAATTAAAAAGTAGAAGTGAATAGACTTTTACATGGGAAAGAGGGGGAAAGGTTCAAGGAGGCTCTTTGGCCTCACTACAGCTCACAAATAAAAGAGTGGGAGCTTGTGAATTTTCATGATAAGGACATAAAAGAGGAAAGGAATTACCATTATTATTTCAGAAGACAATGATGTACGAAAGATACATAAAACATATTCTCTCTGAAATTAACTTAATAGTGTATATATATAGTATGCTTAGCTACAATACACAGATCTTTGTATTTCCAGAATTTAATGTCATATTGGAATCTACTCGCAGTGAAACTCTTAATATACTGAATGTTTCCTGCTATCCAATTTCCTTTCCCTGTATTTCAGTGGAACAAAGTTTTGTAGACAGTAGGCTAATTTGGCAACGTCCATTTGAAGAAATATGGATGAAACTTCAACTACATTATATTCTATTAAATAGCACTAAAACCGAAATACACAAATGCACAATAAATAAGGTAACAAATTTTAAGACATGTAACATCTTTCCTGGTTTGTTTTTATTTCAAAAGAATTCAACATTGACCTGAGATAACTTTTCATTCTATTCTCCCAGTTTCAACACCAAACCTCCAGCCTACAAAACTGTCTGGATCAAAAGGCAATACTGCACATTTTCCTTGTAGCTGTACTACAATTCCACTTCCAGGCAGTAATCTAAGAACAGCCTTCTCTACAGTTTACTAATTATCTCCAAGACATAAAATTCAGCACTGCTTAAAAATTCTTCTCCTGTAATCCAAGAGAAATATTCCCTGTTGTACTAATTCTGCATCCCAGGTGCTTTACTGAAGTCTTTCCATGGCACATGGCATGGCTCTCTAGGTTCTTTACAGAGATGATCATAACAGACCAGGACATGTTTTAATTTAGATTTCTATCTAGCACTTTCAGGTTTTGTCAGTGAAAATCCACTTACATGACAAGTGGGAGGTAGCCCCATTGACAGTTTTAAGTGTGTAACTGATGGACCTTCTCAAAAGAAAATATATAGGCAATATAACTCCTGCAGAAGTAGGAGTACCAATGTCTTGTTGAACCTACACAGATACTACAGTGAAAGCCAGAAAAGCTCAGTGAAAATTAATTCAGGTCTTTCAATATTTCCTTCTGAAATCAAACATACCAGTGTCAGCAGACAAAATAGAGGAAAGTGACAGATTTTCTTTTTTTTTTTCTTCTAAGTCTGAGCATACCATCAAGGCCAAATGCTCTAAAATCTAATATAGTTGATAATTTCCAACACAGCTGATTAATGCTTTCTTCTGCACCAGACAGCAGCATGCAGGTACAATTTAAAGGATCTCCTTGGTGAGAGAATGGAGCCGTGAGAAATAAAAAAGACAGCATAGCAAATGTACTTATAATTAGATATCAAATAGGATGTATCATAAAATAGATGAAGTGCAATATAATTAGCCATTCCAACGCTGCAGTAATTTTTCCCGTTTATATCTTTTATTTCTAGATCTTGTATTACACATTATTATTCAGATCACTCACTTGCTGTCTTAACTATCTACTGTGTGTCCTTGCAGATATACAACAAGCAGCAAGAGGATAACTCTATATGAATAGTAATGAGCTATGGAGCAATGGTCAGGAAAGACAAATTTCAAAAAGAAAGAGGGAGGAAGGGAGAGAGGTTCTTTTAATACCTAATATATGTGGAAAATACTCACTCAAGAAATCCAGGTCTTGGTTTCTCGAGCCATAAAATAAGGTAGTGAAAGCTACACACACAATCTTATTTTCCCCTAGAATCAAAAAATGGTACTTTGGGGTAAAAAAACCACCCACAAACAAAAAATGTCCCTCATCTCAGTTTTTAGTAGCGGATAAGAGGAAGTGAGGTATTTGAGTTGCAGATGTTACCACATTCTTGATGACACAACATTCACCCTGAGAAGGAGGTAATGAATAGGAAAAATACCCTACTACACTGCTATTCTCAGGCTTATTAAGAATAGCAATTCTAATATATATATACACTAATATATACTAATACTAATATATATCCCTTAACTCTAACTGTATTTCTTTGCATATGCAAACTCTCTCTAAAGTAATCAAGCTCAATTGAGGTTAGCAATGTAGCTCTAAAAGCACAGACTGTAGGATGGATTGGAAAGCATACAGGAAATTTAGAAGGAAAAGTTGGGCAGCTGGATTGAGCTAAGCTTTGTCATCTCTAAATAATATTTTTTCCAGGCTACAGAATAAACAAGACAGTAACTTCAGGATGCCCATGTCCTCTTTGAGAAAGAAGAGCAAAGAAGGCAGATAGCAATTACAACATATCCACGAATGGTTGTCACATTTTGTGGAAAGAGCTCCTTAGAAATCCCCAGGGACCTGAAAGGACCACTCCTTTTATTGAAACAGTTCTTCTCTTTCATGTAGTTCTAATGTAGAAAAACGGTCTTTTAAAAAGAAAAATGTGTGAAAACAAATTAAAACACACCTATGGAAATGCAATCATGTACATTCACAAAAACTACTGTTTGTACTTATGTACTTGCTTGTACTCATGTACTTCACACAAACTATTTTATCCGATATAGTAGCAGATGGAAATCAGGTATTATTAGTAAAACAAACTTTGAAAAATTCAAAACACTTTTATGCTTGTTTTCCAAATTATATAAAATCTGAAAATCTGTCAGTTCTGTACTGTAATAGTATAACAACGCTTCCTAATTACCTTTTATCTCCTTAAAAAAAATTATTTACTTTCACAAAGACCCCTGGCTGCTGGCTATTTTATTTTCACATTCCACATCAGCTTTGTCCTTTTTCTCTTGGTTGCATATACTGTCAAGAGAATTACTATTAAATACACTACTTCAGCATGCAAGAAATTTGTACTAGGAGAGACACAGAAAGATGAAGAGAAGATGGTTTAGAATCCATGACAGAAACATTGTTCTGAGAAGAAAAATCTGTTTTCACAAATCTTGTCTAGAGTCGGAATTTTAATGTCCATTTTTGCTCCCTTTCATATCAAAATTAATAATACCTGAAGATCCACAAAAAGCAGTAGATCAAATACAGATCGCATGCACAAACATATTTTTCTAACTTGACAAACAGTACAAGCTCTAGTGTTTCAGTACAGTTTTGATCAATCACATTCACAGGTTCATTACTACCTTTTTTCAAATGCTACTTGGCCACAGAGGGGTTACGCTTTCCTCTCAAAAACCTAAAATACTCCCTGGTAATTGAACTGAAGAAGCACCATTGAGAAGTACTGAACGTACTGTATAACCACTTTCAAAAGTCACAATTAGTTAAAACAGGAGCAGTGGTAGTACTGAAATACAAACGGCTGTGATCACCCAAACTAGAGCATATCATCATCAATCAAGCCTGGATGACAACTGACAGTAAACAAGATACAGCCTTCACAGCCTTTGTCCAGCAGAAGTTACAGTCTGCAGTAAATAAAATGACAGGAAACACTGGGAGAGCTACCTAAAGGAATAATATGAAGGTTCTAGAGTTACTACAAAAAGGGACAGAGTCCACAAGGTTACAGACTTTTAACAGATATTTTGAAGAGCTTGGACGAACCAGGAGTTTCATTCCCAACTATAGGACAGTAGATTTAAATTTTGATTCTGCAGAGCTAGAAAATCAAACAGAATATGGCAGACAACTGAATCCTGAGTGCTACCTAAGTAAGTTAAGTTGAAAGCTGATAAATGCACAGTTAGTCTCCACCAGTATCCAATACTGACACAGTCATTTACATCCTGTGTATGCTTCAGCACCTGTATGCACTTATTCCTACTCTCTTGCAGCTATTATGGGTACCAGGTCCTAGTCCCAATTGTGCTCTTACCTCTGTCTTTTGCTTGCTATGACTAACACATGAGCAGTACTATCACTGTAACAAATACAGACCTACAATAAGTATCTTATGTTTGCTCTGAAGTCCTGATCCAAATAAAGGAAGCAAACATCACGCAGTACTTCTTATGAGAAGCTGGATCCCAAATATTCATTTCAAGCCAATTCAATACTTTGAACTTTAAAACTTCCTCTAGCCTCAACCCTGACCTTCCAAAGTGCTCCATACGTGCTTCACCCAAATATGAACAGTAAGATGCATCACTGAGAGAGAAAAAAGCAATTACGAATAGCAACTGCAATTGATGAAAAACAGATAAACATCCTCAAGTGAAGTAAGATGATTAAGAGCCAACTGTATAGAATATTACAAAAACACATAGATTTGTCTCTTTTATGGATAATGCAGTTTTTCAGAAAGACAGGTAGAAATTTGCTTGCCAAGAGAGATGCAAAGCACTCTAGATCAAATTCATTTCGTTGCTGGATTGGGGAATAGAAGGAAAGAGATGAAAGAGCCGTAACAGTGACACTGCCGTAACTATCACTCTGCTGTTGTTCTGTGCTTTAAAAGCAAAGTGAAGCAGAGCATGCGTCAGCAATTTCTTTCAGCACTTTGAATCAAAAACACAATGACGCAATGATTGGGCGTAAGAGTTAACTAAAACCATTACTAGTGTATTTATAAGTAATGCTTAGGTTCTCAGGACCTTGCATTGCTAAGCTGCAGACTGATGACTAACACGGGGAGATTAATTAAATGCTATGATTAAATCCAAGAAAAAAAATTGCTACCTAGCCTATTCTAGCAAGCTCCAATTTCAAAAGAAAATGTGTAACAACGCAACAAAAGTTCACAAAAGCATTACAAGGCAACAAAGAACTAATTTAAACGGTATCATCCTGTCTCCATGTCTGTGAACCCTTAGTGGATCCTGATCTGAAACAAACTGTGGAAAAAAAGGAGAAAAAACATTCTGGAAATCACTGTATCCCAAAGCTTCAGCCAAATCTTACATCCTGCTCTGCCTCATTGAACACTTCCAAGATGTTTTTGCATATACATCCTAGAACACTTTCAATATATTTTTGTACAAAGGCTTGAATGAGAAGATGTATTTTTCTCATATTCTTTACAGGTATCAGAAAACTGGCATATTCAAAGGCATGTGCAGAGACACTGACACAGTAAGATTACTGAACAGACTGTAGCACTTCAGAAAGCAGCATGTAAAGAGCCACATTTGGCTATCTAGACCTGCAAAATAATTCTGATTACCCAGCAATACATTCAAAAGTAACCTGCAAGAAAATTATGAGAGTTTCCCCATAGTGTGGGGAAAGAGAAGAACTGTGGTACAGTCAATGGAAACATATGTTCCGACTCCCAGAGAACAGCTAGATAACAGTAATCTAGAGGGAGGAGCATGACAGGTCAAAATCTTCACTCCCACTAGATGGCAATATTGGTTTTTTTGCAAGTGCAGAACATGCTCTCATCGAATGGAAACTGCAGTATTTTTCATGTTTTCCAGAGTTGCTTTTTCTGTTTAAAAAAAAATAAATACCCAAACCAGCCTTTACTTCCCACAGGAGTGGGGGAAAAAAGAGTTTGTAATACATACAAGTTAGCCAACATATGCATTAAACCTGAAACAGAGACTACAGTACCTCAAAAATACACTAAATGAATAATAAATGCAATATAAGCTTTTAAGGCTGCTAGACTTATAATTAGGCTCCATCAAATTAGATCTTCAATTTAATCCTTTACCACTGTATCAGCAGGATGTGGCAATGGAAACAGCACATTTAAATCCTGCAGGAGAGAGCATCTCAATTTACTCTCAAACAACCTCCTGTGACATTAAGCCGGAGCTTAGAGAAGTATTAAAGATGCTCCAAATGAAAGAGGGCTCCAATTCTAGCTCTCATGGTCAGAGGAAGGGTCACTATGACAATAGGCCTAGATTACATTTAAAAAAAAAAAAAAAAGGAAAAAAAAAGGAAAAACAACAACAAAGAAAAGAAGTAAAACCTTTCAGGTTCTGAAAAGAGACTAAATGTCTGTAAGCATGCATATGAACCAAAATGCATGAAGACATGTTTCTAAATTCTTCAAATTAGTCTACAAGCAACATTTTAGGAAGTTTATGGTATCCTTAAAAATAGTCAAGAATTAATAGAGGTAACATAGAAAAATTAATAAATAAATGTCTTAAAACACTAGAGCTTTAAAAAGAACATGAATTTTCCATTGATGCCAATCATTGTAGTAATTCCTATGTTAAATTTGACCTCTAAAATTCACTAAAGGAGCAGGGTATAGACACATCCAGAACACAGACAGCAGGGTGCAAAGGATGTCAGCAAAATCCAGCAATCCAGACACGCGTGGCACACCAGATGAAGAATGGTATCAAGGATTATGAGCCCAGGACTTGGAAGAATCAAGTTCAAGGTCACTCTGACTTGAATTCATGAGCTAATCAATGGCCCTTACAAACTGGAAGCCAAGGAAGAATGGGGGCTCAGTTTGGAAGATAAATTCTCTCTGAGGTGATTAGACACTACAACAGGGATCATATCAAAACACTAATCCCAGATGTACAGCATTTTGTTCAAGAGTCCTGTTTCTGGTATGCTAGGATGCTGACACATTCTACAGTTTAATCACCTGCAGAAAACATAGCATTTTGTTACAAATAAAAACATGAACATCAGTCCAGACTCCTGAAATCAAGCTATGTTAGAATACAAGACAGACAGTGATTTAAATTCTGTTCCTCATTTATTATTTCACTTTACTAGTAATCTTAATAAACAACTTTGACAGGACTGAATGAAACACGGTACAAAACCATCCCTCCAGTATCAAATATTATACATATACTTCCCAGCTACTTCCCAGTATTTCCAGTCTTGAACAAGGCCTTGAAAAAAGTGAAAACCTCACGGATCTTTTAAACAAGGCCAGAAAACAATGAGAAATGTTTAGTAACAGTTAACTTTTTCAGTCCCAAACTGCTTAGTTAAAGGTTTTGGAAAGCATTTTGTATATTGTCAAAATACCTTCAAGTCACAGCTTAATATATATGTTCTGATGGTGGTATGCTGGCTTCCAGAAAAAGTAATCTATCCTCAAAATCTTGTTTAATAAATGGACTTTTTCCCTTCCCATCCCTTTCCCTCTTGTCTTCTCTCATCTAGTTTGTATTTGCTTAGCATATGAGATACATAGAAAAAATGTTCTTCTCTAGGAACCAGTAATGCTGTCACATTACTTCCAAACAACAACAGACAGGGAGTAGAAATTATACGCAGGGTAAATGAAACTTGCTCTCCCTTCAGGCAATTTGTCTTCAGCCCAATGTCTGTCCACACAAACTTAAATGCACATACTCATATATATTTTACTGTGCTAAAAATAGAAATTTAGAACTTTGTTCACCTATCAGCATGTTCCTAAGTATTCTTAGAAAGTATTAGGATTTTCCTGTAACTAGGTTTTACATGTGTGAAAAATTTTCATATCTTAAGACAGTTTTCATTTCATGCTCCCTCACAAACTCCCCATGAAACTCAAAAGATTCCAAATCCAAGGGTGGCTCCACTGTTTTAAAATAGTAATGCCAAAGACAGTTCATCAATCCATAGCAGACAGCACCAGCCAGCTCCCTAACAGTGTCAGTGTCATACAGATCTGTCCCAATTTGGGGATCTCCTTCAACAGAATCAGCATCAGTCCCTTCATAAGGACGTGTAGTACCAAACAACAGACATTAACTTAAAGACCCTGTTACATGCAACAACAAAAGGAAAACAGCCTTGTCTCTAGCCCTGTATTTTCCATCAAGTGGTGGTGCTACAGGAGATCATGCTCCAGTGAAGCACAGAAACAATGACATACTTTAGGAAGCCATGCTTTGTTAATGCTTCTGAAAATGAGTGGTCATCATCAATAACGCCACTGGGCCATGATACATAACCTAAAATGTGAACATCGTTCTGGACTGCAGTCAGGCAAGGAGTAAGACATTCAGAAATGAATAAAGGTGACTTGAATGTACTCATGCAGGTTAAAAAAAAAGCTCAAATGCCCTCCCATGTAACACTGACTTTCCTCATTTCCCAAGGAGAGGATTCTGCAGGAGCTGTCAGCACTCTGCACAATGAAGTCGTAAGTGATACTGCTTATGCTGCTGTCACACAGCACTGCCCATCAGATGCTGTGCTGTGCAGGCATTTATAATCAGTGGGTATCCAATTAACTAATCAATATTCTTCTGCTGCTTTTCAGCGCATAAATCTATCCTCTTCTTCCTTGAGAGTCAATGGTAACAACAGATCAGGCCACACTTGAATATTATGGATGATATCAAACATCAGACACAGCCAGACACCTGCAGAACTTTCAAGTTCTGAATCCAAATTCATTGCTTCATCATGCTTGAGACGAACACGTGACCCAGAACACTCCATTTTGAGCATATTAATTGTTGCATACCGCCCTAACTTTACAACCTATCCTCTTTCCTACCATGTGGTAGCCATGTAGAACACCCACCCTCGGCTCACAGTCACAGCTACTGTGTCTTCCTAATATGTTAATAATACATTGCTCTCTTCATTTGGTGATTAAGGCTCAAAGTCAAAACCCAGGCACTTGACAGTTGTGCCAAATATGTGATAATTTTGTTTTAAAGGCTAAGAACACCCACCGTGAATTGACTGAATTTGCCAAAATTAATATTTTATTCTCACAATAGCCATATGCTATTCATTTGTACCTTAGCATGGAAACAGCCATTATAAATACAAAATTCTCAGTAAAAACATTTTGCATCAAATTAAAACAATTTATGCACCAACAGAGAGGGGGGCAGGACAGAACCCGTGAGGTCAAAGAGAGTCAGTAAGCTTGACTTCAGAGAATTCAGCAGAAAAAAAAAAAAAATTATCAAAAGTATTCCAAGCCCAAAACAGGAAAAGAGCTTCCAAGCACATCAGAAGGAATGTAGGTGAGTAAGTCACTTGGATCAAACTGGTTGCAAAGAAAACAATGTTATCATACAGAGCTAAGACAGATTGGTCAGCTCTGGGATGGAACACTGCACATGAGGGTCAAGTTTAAAACACCTCTGTGTTGGGCTTTATTGTATTGATACAGAGAAAGAAGTAAATGCAAATATTGTCCAGACCCTTAAAAGATCAGGCAAATCCAAACAGTCTTCCTTCCTTCCTTCTGCAAAAGTAAACATTTAAGGCAGAACCTGCTGCAGCTAATAGCCAGCAATCTTTCCTCCCAGCTTTTCCTTCCTTGCTTGCTACACAAAATCCCAGAGATAGAGTGTGTGGGAGGTGGGAGGGAGCGTTAAGGAAGCAGAGGGGAGAGCAGAGGGTAGGGAAGTAAGTTTATTCTCTACAGATAGCCCAGCTCCAAAAATTCTTCCGTGCAGTCACTTCTTGAACTGAAAGAAGACCAGTCCTCTCCCTGTCTGCATCCTTGCACCTCACCACACTTCAGGAATAGTGAATTGGACAGAAGGACAGAAGCAAGAACTCCAGTGTTACCACTGCTGGACTCTGCGGTAAAACAGTCATTATCTTCAGCAAGGCCAGGATTTTATGCCAGATTCACAAACAAGTCATTTATAAAATTCCAGAACAGGTCCCCAAACTATCTGTCATGGAAAAGCAAGAATCTGATGATATATTTTTCCCTCACGTCTGCTCTTTCTGTAAGAAAGTTTTATTTTATTTGGCCCTAGCTGTAACGTATTGCTAAATGGCATTGTAAAACACAAAAAATATTCATTCATAAATATTCAGTAACATACTGAACTTACAATGAACTACACTGGCTGTATCAACAAATTTAACTCACAACACACAGAATTCTAGAAGCCACACAACTAGATCTAATATCTTTAGCTGCTGATAATAAAAGAGTTGCAAGATAATAAAGCAGATCCATGCTTTTTAAACCACAGAGCCATGCTCATACAACAGACTGGCTGCAAACTCTGAGCAAGGTATTCCATTAACCTTCAGGACCTGAAGCTGTTACCATAAACAGTATTTGCTCTTTTACAGATGTCTCTCTCCAACAGGTTCCCCCACTACCTTCACAGTCCCCCACTTTGCTTTCTCTCCCCATCACGTATGAAAAAACACAGGCTGTTTATGAGGCAGGGGGTCTCGTAAAGGCAAACAGCACACTTGCAGCGATGTAGTGACGTTCATTCTGTAGGCAACTGCAAACGCCACACAGGGTACATTCTCTACTGCAGCCCTTTGACTGCAGGGCCTTACACGTACAGAAATCGGTTCAACTGCTGTAAAAGAACAGCCTCTGGGTGTGAAACGTCAGCCGCCGAAGAGCACAGAACTGAGGTTTGAAGCAGGAAGTGAATCACATCACATACAACTGAAATGAAAAGTTTGTTGCTTTGTGACCGACTTCCTTCTTAGGCATGATTATCCTTCTAGTCCAATGCTATGGATTGCCGGGATATTTCTGGAAAAAGAGATGCACCATCTAAAACTGGGGAAATTCATACTTTGAAAACAACATAAAATTCAAGTTTTTATCACATAAAACAGGACCTGGATGCCATGACTAAAAAAAAAAAGACACAGGTGTCACTATTGATGCTCTTCCTATTTATGTTCCAATAACAAGAGAGCATTTACAACTACCATCCTTCTGGAACTTGAAGTAACCCAGGGAAGTGTTGCCCACAGGACTACTAACATCTATTCCAGTAACAGGAAAGTTTAGGTTTCCAGCCTCTCAATTTGAGGTAGATGCTCTGGTGGATTCTAAAGCAGGCATAGTAAGGTTTCAGGGATTACACTCTCCCAGAAGCTACTGAATAAGGTATTTTTATTGGTGTTTTTATTTTGATACTCTTGAAAGCATTCAACTTTTTCCAGATGAAAATGGAAACCAAACTTAGTGATAACAATGATCCATTATCTTACTGCAAAACAAAAGAAAGTCCACTTTGCTAAGGCACATTTAGCTCTGCATTTCTGTTGCATCGATAATATTTTGGAAAGATGAGATTCATACCAGGTATAAATCAGTGCAACTGTAGTAAATTCCAAAGGAATTGCACCGAAGTCCACATGCTGTAATCCACTCTGTGCAGTTGCCAAAAAGAAGTGAGGAATTGGGCTGCAGAATGGTTTGGCTCATGCTTTTCTCATGGGGAAGAAAAAGTCCACGTACACTCATCTTCAAACCCAGGCTAAAAAGGCAGGGCAAAGAATGTTTAAAAGGCTGAGCTCAGTTTACTCAGCAGTGTCTATTAAGGAGTTTCTAACTTGTGAAAAGGGAAGATATTTATAATTGTAAATGTTAGAAGTGGAAATATTACTCTAATACTAACAGAATCTACCTGAAAGTAAACTTTAAGCACAGGAGAAGAGCAGAAGCAATCATGATAAAGTCCCTAATGGAAGCAGGGAACTGCTTCCTTTTCAGCAGTTACCATTCAAATGCAGAGCACCTTTAGCAGCAATTTTTCCTAGAACAATTTTTTAGCTGTCTTACCCTACTTCACACACAGCCAAATCCCAGCCCCTAGTGAGAGTGCAGATGGCAAAGCTGAGGACTTAGGAAGGAAAGGAAGAATGATGGAGAAAAAATGTTTGAGGCATAGCCCAAATTTTACATAAGAGGATTTTAACTCCCTTGTTTCCCTGGTTCGGCAGAATAGCTGGTTGCCCGCCTGCAATAATTTTATATGCTTTACTTTTATTTTCAAAGGTAGGTAAATAGAGAAAAGAAGTCGCATTTTTAGAAGATAAAAACCAAAATTCTCAATTGCAGATGCAGGCTCTGACAACTGGGTGTAAGGCTGAGGTTGCTGGCAGGGGGGTGCCGAGGGAGGAAGTGTGCAACCGCAAACTTTGCAAGTCTGAAAGAGCATTTGCTGTATGCAGCAGTGGTAGAGAAAATAGGAAAGAAGAAGAGACTTCTGCTTTTGTCAGTACACAGGTTCAGTTTATTACAAGAACACAAAATCACCAAAATAAGTTTCTCCCAGCTTCATTTGGGCAAGCACCTCTGCTTTTAAACAGATTGCTCTTGGATGTGTTTTCTCCCCAAACCAGGCAAGTCAGCATTAGTATAGAATTGATCCAGCCACAAAGACTCTCTGAAGATACCTCCCCTTCATAAACAACCTCAAACAGCCCAAATCTCCCATTTAAAACTCTATGTCTTTGATCCTCCTCCAGGCTAGCAGTGCTGTAAGATACGCTACCCAGCTGCAGAAGAGGAACACCTGGAAAGGTATCTGCAGAGAGGAGAACCTGTCACTGAAACTTCATCTTCTTTTATGAGCTCTGCTAATTGTACACAGTTACAAAGTCAGGGCTATTTGTTATTTTTCAAAATGTATTGCCTTTCAGGCTAGTAGGCTATCTCCAACTTCAACAGAAGAAATATTTCTATATTCTAAATAATTAATTTACCACTCCTCTACATAAACCATCATATTCACTGACAGTAAGGTCCACAACTTTTATGGTTAGAGTTATCCTTAATTTCAGCTACAGAGGCAGAGTTCGAACAAATCTTCAGGGAAGGATATGCTGCAATACTTGAACCACTACAAAACTTTGCTAACAGAAATTCATACTTGTATCTTTTGGCCAGTTTCCGAATACTGATGCACCACTGCCTTCTTCCCTGTAAGCATTTGTCCTATGTCTTGAATGCTTGTTGTGAGGAACTCTGTCAAAAATTTTCTAAATGATGATACCACCCTGTTCACTCACTACTTTAGGGGCATATCCAAAGAACCGCATTTAACCGGAGAGCTCAGTTTTCTTCTGCATGAACTATGGTGATCTGGCTTACAGTTACGTCTGCTTCAGCATTACAGAAAATTATTCAGATGACTCCATCCAGACTTAGTATTGTAATTAATTCAGCATCTGAGTGCAGGCATTTGGACTTGCCATTAGCAACTCCAGATACTCAGTATGTCTTCTGCAAGATACCTTTTCTAAAGAAAGAAGCAGCTGGAAGGCAATGTTTTAAAGGGGCTACGGGCACAAAAATGCTTTTTCACTTGGCTCCATCTGTTTGACAAGTTATGAACAGATGCTCCATATCTTTCCAAATGCATTTTACCAGTGACCAGAAAAGTCAGTTTTTCAGCAGACAAAACATCAGCATCCAAATGTAGAGACCAACCACTTTCAGAACCATTCCCCTTTGAACTGGAACAGTTTGTACAAAACCAGATGTAATGTTCACCAACAAAAATATGGACCATTAAAATAAATTGAGGCTATTTGTCTTTAATCTGTAGAAAGAGCTGGAAAGGACACAGAAGTGAGAAAGAAACAGGAAAAAATAAGAAAGCACCTTCAGGAGAAAAGGGGCCAGCATATTTGCTGTTCAGTTGTGGAGCAAAACAGGGTTGTGGCTATTAGCTATCCTCCACTTGCAGGCCCAGCTTTTGGGACTAGTTTGCCTCATTTTGGGTCTATGTGAAACAGTACCCATCAGACCATTGCTTCTCTACCACTGCAAAGAAGGAAAAGAGACAGCTATGTTAATTTAGTAACAAATAAATTCTGAGTACACATTTCTGTCATCACCTCTGTCTTGCATGCCTCTTCTTAAAGCAAAAATGAGCCCTTGCTTCTGCTGCTCTCTGCCCCCCCATCAAACAACTCCAGCAATTTCTTTTCCAAACCAAGTACTCAACTATAGGAAAAAAAAATAAACCCTTGACAATTCTTCATCCCTCTTCCAACATGGAGGCTCACTATTTTCTCCAAAATCCTATTATCTTTATGAGGACATTCTTAGCTTGCTGTCCTGTGGCAATATTGCATCTGTATTGCTCAGCCTTTTTGTCTAAGCTTGTCACTTGATTCATAGAGCTGGGACCAAAACAAGTCCAGGATTTGCTCCAGGATTATCCCACATGCAGAGACAACCACTTCACACCTGCTCCACATGAAGCACAGAGATCACAGCTGAGAGGTCCTAGAGGAAGCCAGAAGTGGTCCAGCAGGGCTATCACTGCAGTAGATGAGAAGCAAGCCTCCCATCATACAGACTCAGGGCATAATGATGGTCTGACATCCTACAGTATTAACCACCGCATCAGCTGGCGGGTGTTAACAGCTACCAAATATTCAGACATTGAAGACATGTAATTCTACATTAAACATGAAGACAACTGGAGCTTATAGATATAAAACAACAGTGATGTTATTTTTTTACCACTATCATCTTCTAACAGTCAATGACGAACACTGTTAAACCTAGGGAGGTTATACCTGAAGTCTCTTGTCTGCAATTCCTGCTACGGCAAAGAAACCCTGCATGTGTCCTGTCAGGGAGACTATAAAACACAGTTCAAGATTAAGAAAGGTACAGTGAAGACAAGACTGCAGCAATTTAAGAATTATTTCCTCTGAACCTCAAAAGGTTAGGAAAATGGCCCACAAAATTGCTAAAGTCCAGTTCAGCCTTATCTGTCAGCAGTCGATGCTGCCTTTTCCAGCACTGATTCAGATCCCCCATAAAGATAACCCATATACAAGGAAGAATTTTTTAGAAAGGCTACATTTAGGTGTGAAGCCTCCCCAGGTAGTCATGGTCCCAGCAGCAATAAGCAGAGATTACTGTAGTCATGACTCGGGCTGCAAAGGTGTGTCTTCATTATGCTGAGCGGATGCAAGTCCCAGCCTCGTAACACAACTAGAGAGAATATTATGAAGTGTCTTCATGTTTATTGCTCTGCCCCATGTTGTAGTATAATCTTTATTTGGTAATAGTGGGTTTTCAGGAGAATCCATTATCTGAGAAGTTCTTGAAAAATTTGATTGGTGAAAAGGAGAGAGACTGAAGATGGTAGCAGAGATTATACAGGTTCCTAACACTTCCCAATGACAACCCCAAGTTCTACTGCTGAAGTAAAGCAATACAGACAGAGTGAGACATAGCTGGCTTAACAGAGAGTAATCCCTGGTCTCCAACTGAAACTTTCTTCAGTCACTTACTGTGTTAATACCTTCCACTGCAAATTTCAGTTTGGAGACTGTCTACTTTCACAATTCTCACTAGGAACCCTAAGCCAAATTATTCACATTTTCAGGCTACTTTAGTAACTGGATACCTACGGAGTAGCAAATTATTAACAATACCTGTTCCTCTAACCCCCCTGTCCAAACTCAGAGCTAAGGAGACAATCAGTCAGCCATTCCTATTAGTGCTTGAAAGCGAAACAAATCTTTTCTTAAAAATGTAACTTTAATCCTACTGTATTCTGAAAGCCAAAGAACATGAACATGAGAACACAAACAAAAAATAATGTTGAAGCTATGACCAGTAGAGACAGGACTTTGATCAGTGGTTTGAAGCAACTTTCTGTGGTTGCTGCACGTGTAGCCACAGCAAACACAACAGTGGCTGAGGTTTCTAGTGGTCAAAAGCAAAATGCAACCAACGACAAAGAGTTTTCACATGAGAGCTGCACATGAAATTACTGGTCCTTGGTAGCTGCCACTTGACAGTTTAGCTTCTTTAAAAAAATCTATTTCTTTGTCTGCCTCATGCAATTGGCTGCATAATGTGATACTGTGAGGTTCATACAAAATTAAATTACAAAATCAGAGTGTTGTGCCTTCTTCCTCCAGGAAGCCCAGCTGCAATGCACCCTTGGTATGATCTGGTCTGAGGAATTAAGTTTTCTTGTCCATACTCAGCAGTACAGAGCAGCAGCAGAGAAAGAATTTAGTAAACCCTCTTCTAATCTGCAATTCAGAAATGTCAGACAGATAAATAGTTTGTACCTACATTCTCAGTTACCTGCTTCCCTCCCACATCTTCTCCCAGACCTGTTCACTATTTGTACACACTGAGAAGAAAGGTACATAGCCTTTCTGGAGAGTGAAAGTTATTATCTGCCCACAACCAAATGCAATGCTTATTTGAACAGGGCCACAAGGGACCCACTCAGCACATTAAAAAACACACACTCTTGTATCATGTCTCTCTAAACCATCTTACTGCTAATTGACTTAACTGGAAACTAAAAAACCTGCTGACAAGGAATTTAGTCAGATCTGCTGAGAAGATGTGAATTGTGTTGTTACTGTAACATAACTGTCAGTCTGTGACGTTTATGTCCTATTTCCCAAAGATTTCTGCATAAACTCTGGAACCTGCACTCTGGAGGGTTATGCAATATATACAGCTGTGATGAGACCTCCCAGATTGGCTTTAAGGTTTTAATTCTGAGATTCAAAATCATTTAATGAAGGCAAAATACAAATCACATCTTTTAATAAGCCTTTAGAAAGTACAACATAATCACAGCCTGTAAGTGAGTTGGTCAGTGACCTCACTAAGCAACAGGTAAATTTTACATTGATTTAATTCTGCAAACACCACTTGCAATAGTTTTACACAGAAAGATTTACAGCCTCGAAGAAGTCATTAGAAAGGTTGCTCTGCATTCAGGAAACGCCAAGGATTCTAGCAATAGTTCAGTGATACACTGAACTCTCTCTGTGTATACCAGGTGCCAAATTTAATTCTATCGAAGTCAACACAGTGGTATTGATAAAGAGCAGGCCCTCAGATTTCCAATAAAAACCTGCTTCCATGTAATACAAGAGATGTGACTATAAAATTCACGTAGCAGTTACTTAACATCATGCATTAAGCAGATCAGTGGTCTACTTTGTAACGTACCCAATCTGTTGCTAGTAACAATTGTTTTTCTGAAGAAGTAAGACATCTTTGTTAGGAACAGTCACAATACAACCTTACTGGAAGAGGGCTAATTTCCTCTTAACACTAGGCTCTTTGCAATGGAGTAGCATTCCTATTTCACGTTTTTTCTGTACAGAGGAGTGGTGTTGGGGGCAACATTTCCCATTAAATAAAAAATATGCAAAGAGAGACTGAACACCAAACATCTGGTATAGTGCAGGAAAATAAATGCAATGTGGCTCCAGTAAAAGCAATACTCTGAGTGCTCCAAACACCTACTGAAATCAATCCTGCCACAAGCAGAATTGCTGTAGACATGTTGCTGCTGCTGCTGCTGAAGACACTCCTAATGGTGGTTAGCCCCTTTCTCTTTGCTAACAATGCCGGTTTATTTCACTAACTTGTTTGTCAGAAGCCTAGCATAAGAAGCTTCAAATGCATACTTATGAACTGACCTTTAACAAGGAATAGAATTTCTGGAGTGATTTTTCTGAGATCTGGAACATGTCCATCTGCCACCAATCCCCAGAATGTTCTGACATCTTGAGCTACTTGAGTGACCCTGTCATATGGGGGACATCCCTTCTCACATCCTTGCGTAGCCTACCTTTAGCCATCATCAAGACAAAGAGAAGCAGAGAGTAGCTGTTAGTAAGGAAGAAGCTTCTTGATCCCAATTACTGCTGTCACCCCCTTTTGTCAGCAGCTTAACGAGGCCACCCACCTCTAATGCTGAAGCTGATCCTCCTGAAGTCAGTTCAGTTTACATGGGAATTCATCTTTTTTTAACAGAAACTGGAAGAAAATAATATTCAGAATTACAGTCCCTTTATGAACATACTTCCTCCTGCAGTTCCAAAAATTTTAGTTTGAGTCTTTCTCCATGGCAACAAAGAGAGGCTCAGGCTGCAGACGGTGAATACACTTGACAAAACCTCTTTCGTCATTCAAATTTAACTAAAATATTGCCGTTTCTGTAAGAGCCAAGAGATACATTGCTTGCCTAGACCCAGTACAAATGTTTTCCATTCATTTTATTCAGAAGCTATTGCAACTGATGGAGATACAGAAACCTACAGATAAGACTCACATGAAAGGCCTTATCTTTCCATTTAGTCAAGGCCCAAGGTCCTTTGATAAGATAATAGAATATTTTTTGGTTATCTGTACTTCAGCTCCATCAGCCCAAAGGATAAAGTATAAGCTCCATTCTTTTATTTGAGACTAGCAATAAAAAAGGTCAAGCAGAACAAAGCTTGTACATTTTCAAAAGGATGCTCAATGCTTAGACAATCCTCTTCTGTTTCCCTCTCATAAAGTTTAAGGCCCCTTGTTAATCTATATATGATTTTATGAGTGTTCATCATCACGGTACCTGAACATTGTATTAAATCAGAGACATAAATAGTACAGCTTCCTGTGACGTAGATAACTCATGCTTGAGCTGTTGGGGAAAGCCTATGAATTATAGCTATATTTTGCTTATTTCTATGAGCTGTTTTGCTCAGCTATGTTTATTGTTTTACGGCCTTTATTACAGCAATCCCTAAACAGACTTCCCTAGTGTCATACAACCTCACATTGTACATCAACCTGTAAGTTCCACCTCACTTCATGAAGCTCTCATTTTCACATCAAAGTCTGCAGCAGGATGCTACAAACATCCCACATCCCATTCTAGAGATCTCTCATTGAGTGGAACTCCTACACAAAAAGAGGATTAGGAGAAGTGCACACACTAGATAGGCAATCACAGAATCACAGAATGTTAGGGGTTAGAAGGGACCTCCGAAGATCATCAAGCTCAACCCCCTTGCCAGAGCAGGGCAAAACTAGAAATATATCCAGACCAGTCTTGAAAGTCTCCAGAGGAGGAGACTCCACAATCTCTCTGGGAAGTCTATTCCAATGCTCTGTAACCCTTAAAGTAAAGAAGTTCTTCCTCGTGTTGAGGTGACTTCCTGTACTCGAGCTTGGATCCATTGCCCTTCACCCTATCACAAGGCATGAGTGAAAAGAGATTGTCCCTGCCTTCTTGATGCACAGCCCTTATGTATTTGTAGACATTAATTAGATCCCCTCTCAGTCTTCTCCTCTTCAGGGTAAAAAGCCCCAGGTCTCTCAGCCTTTCCTCACAAGGCAGGTGTTCCAGCCCCTTAGCCCTCTGTCAGACTCGCTCGAGTGGATCTCTGTCCCTCTTGATCTGGGGAGCCCAGAGCTGGATGCAATACTCCAAGTGATGCATAACCTATGTTTCTAATTTCACCCTCTTGAGTGTCAGCTTCCCAACTTTCCTTCCTCTGCCTTCTACTGCAGTGCCAAAGCCTAGATAATACCAAAGGAAAAGCCACCCTCTTTCCACTTATCAAAAACCAGTTTTTCTCAGAATAGTCAAAGACTCACCACAGAAGGAAATGATCATGCAGAAGTTGAGCTTCCTCAGTAAGCCATCCAATCTGATCCAGATTCACAGAGAATGTTGATAGTACAAATCTCTTAACAAGTCATAACTACAATACAAATCCTCTTTGCTCTAGGGATGAGACTTGCTTGAATGGTATTACAGATGTCACACGAATTTGAAAATGTCCCTAGAGGAAACTAAGACCCACTTTCCAGAATTTGTTTTAAAGACCTTTTTTCCACCTGTACTGTTCAGAGTATCATCTAAATTTACCTATCATAACAAAGACAGTCAAAACTACATGTTTTCTATGGTAGAAAAATACAGTCCCAGCATACCAACAGTGAAATAGATCTAACAGTCACTGCAAAAGAAAGTCCCTGTTTACATAACAATCTGGGTTACTTAAAAGACTGAAGAATCTGTGAAAAGATGAGAGTTAACAAAGAGTGAGAAAAGTCCCAAAGCAAGGATTTTTATCAGTCTGAAATACAAAGGCATAAATTACAAAAAGCAGTCTGCCAACCAGCCCTGAAGTTGATGTGCTGGTAAATGTAACAACTAGGATTTGTTTTTTCCATTCAATGTATGTCTGCAAGCTTTCTATCATATAACTAATCTAGATGTTAGAAGTTTTATTTAATTTTAAATCTTCAAGTTAGCTGACACTTTTGTCCATTTTATAACCACCAGTTTCTGTTTCTCCTACCTGACTCTTTATAAAATGAGGTTACCTGTTGGAAATGCATCTCCTTGAGTCATCTTCAATCTCTATTTTGTTTTCTGTCATTCCTATCCTCCTTCATGTTTTCATAACCCACTGTGGTAAAATTATTATACAGCTGGCTAATCCACCCATCATAATGCTACAACTTTTCCTGACTGAAATGGAAAAACAGCCTTTGACAAATTCAGAATAGAAAAAAATTGATAAGTTTTGTGCATTTTGGTGTTTACGTGATTTTATTTGTAAGTGACACTTAAAAATGTTAAAAGTCTATGAACAACCCATGGACGCAGTGTAGTAAAAGGACTAATCACACTTATGTAGACAAGAGCACAAGAAAGAGTGGAACAATAGTCATGTAGAGATTTGGGTTTAAAGTATGTCCTTTTCAACCTTTACATTTTTCTTTCCACCCAAGAAACTCAAGTCCTTGCCTTTTGCATTCAGCATACATACTTCTCAAAATACTCTGATAGATCAGGAAGATTTTGTCATCTTTTTATAATACCTGCTCTCCATAGCCACTGTCTCTTCCTGGAAAGAAGTGACAGGTACTAGAGTCAGGAAACCCTGATGCAAGTGATTCAGCTCATACCATAGCAGCTTCCATGGCGTACCCACTACTTGTCAAACTCAGGGCTACCCTATGATGAAAATGTAGGAAAGGACTTTCAGCAGCAAATACTTGCAGGTGGCTTTTAGATGTAGTTATTTTCAGGATGATACCATCTAATGGCACAACTCCAAGCTACACTGATTTCCCACTGCTCACTGGGTGTGCAGGATGCCATATACTACCTCTGCCAAAAGGTCATTATTCAGAGAGAGGCGAGTCTCTCTTACTCACATGTACATTAGTTCCATGCTCAGGGTTAATGCATTTACACACATTTTACCAACAGGTAAAACCCCCATGTGGGGATTCTTAAACTGTACTGTATCATCAAAGAAATGCTTGATCTGTCTCTGTTTCCTTAATAAACTTGATTCTGTTCTCTTTAACTGAAACATGTATTCCTTGTTTTGCACAGGAAATTTTAGTCAGACAATTGCATAGATGCAAATCTTCCCAAAATGCAAGTTTTGTCAATGAACAGTTAGTGTAATGTCGAGTTTTGTCGTCACATATGCAAAGTTGAAACAAAAAAAAAGAAAGAAAGAGGCAGTAGAGAAAACAGAAAGTTCTGTGTAAAAATATAATAAACTGGGACCAAGTCATTTTAATCTATACAAACAAATAACGAAACAGACACTCAAAAGTGTTCAGAAAATTATGGTTGCAGAAACATCATGGATGGTATTCAGCGAATCATTTCTTTCTCCAAAACTGTTGGAGGTCCGGCCTATTTGTACATTTTGTGAGCATGATACAGGACTCCCAAAGCAAGCAACATGCAATTCCTCAAACATCAGCCTTTAAAGTGACACAAGTATAATGCAATCACAAAAAAGCACCATGCAGAGAAATCAAGTGTAGTCACTTGGAAGAAAGTTTGACAATCGACTCAGCATTGCTTCATTTGCGGGATTTTTAAAATGCTTGTGCTCCAGACAGTTACACGGAAATTTCATCTTTCATTTGTATATTCTTTTTTTAAGTTTCTACCCTTCAAGCCCCTGCCAGGAAGACCAAAGTTGGAAAATAAAAAAAATGGAAGTCTTAAAAATTAGAAGACAGATAAAAACTCACACAATTCTTTAAAACTTACAATCTTTAAGGCTCATTGCATGTTCTTTACAGTCTCGACTTAAAATTTGAGAGCAGAGACTAAAACTAATATTAAAATTAGTAGCAATATTAGCAGTAATTAACACAATACAAAACAGTGCAAGCAAAACTGAGTATCGCCCTTCATGCCACAGTATTCAACCTGCAACCATACATATGGCCTTCGATAAATACAAAAGCCAACCTCATTCTTTTCGTATCACCTGAACGAACAGGCAGCTGGAGTAACCAAAATTGACAAACAGGCCATGAAGGAGAAGCACTGTCACTGCAAATTACTGAAAGCTCAGAGCTGCAGAAGCATCTGGTACCACTATCCTCCTATGAAAAACTTTCTTTTTCCAATCATTCAAATACAGTGTCATTGCCACCCTCTAACACAAAGTCTCTCACATGATGTTTTGCATACCAGCTCAGGATCTCTGTAAATAGCCCCATCATAAAATAACCAAGCTACCTCGTACACTGTAGGTGGCAAATGATTAGGAACGTAAATATACAGCAAGTCATGTCCAATATTGCTTTACTCCCAACTTAGCTATGCAGCTGTCAGCGCACAAGCCACTAAGTTTGTTTCTCTGTTTTTTTGCATCATAACTGTGTCAAACAGCATCTGCTAACAAGTTTAGTCCCCTTAAGAAGGATTTAAAATATTTTATCACATGAATTGAACATTTTATCATGGGGATTTCAGAGTAATAGTCCTTTTGATTTGCACACAGCTTGAAAACATGTCAGACACTCCTCTGAAAATCTCTTGCCAACAAGCTATGAAAAATGGATTTTATTTCAGGCATTCTGAACAGTTATTGACAACAGAATGGTTTTTCAGCCTGCTATAAGAGTTTCCAGGATCCCAGATTTATCTCTCCATCTCATTTCTTGTTCCCTAGCAGCTTGTGTAACTTACCAGTGATGCATTCCTCAGCATAGGCTGTCAGTTCTGTACCCATCTGCAGTGATGTTTTTAAGTCACTAACAAGATGACCTAATCAGCATCTGCTCTTGCTACGCCCATGTGCTGCCATGGCATTTATTTCATTGTACCATGATTTTTTTTCACATGTAAAATAACATTAAGAAGTTCTGATAACGGGCAAAAAGGTTATTTTTTTTTTCAGAAGTAATATCTTCAAATTGTTTCAGTGACTTCTAAATCACTGATATACTTCACTTGTCACTATGAACAACAGGCTAAGTGCTGTTTTACTTCTGATCCTTTATTTTTATCCCTTCTTTCATAGAAGAAACCCTGATGGACATGCAGCATGTTACTATGTGTTGTTTTTTCATCCTATCACAAGCAATTCTGGACATATTTCTATCTCTAGCTCAGCTGGGTCAAAATTAACAGTACATGATTTCAAATCTATGGGTTTTATTTTTCTTTCCGTAAAGCTTAAGATAATCTTTGATATGGATTTTATTTCCAGAATGAACTGTGCATTCTGAAGTTAGAAAGCAAAAGATAGGCTGTTTCCAAAAAGCCATGAAGCTGCCATGACATACAAGAAGTAGGAGCAATAAATGCAGATAACTATGAGAGAACATAAGTAACGGTACGCCAACAGCTGCACAAAAGGCAAATCTTACACAGTATTTACAAGGGTCCATTAAACACAACTATCGCTGCCAACGTACAGAAATAGACAGCAGACCAGAGCCGGCTTTGAGGAAGGGGCAGGAAAAGGTACTTCATTGCACATCACCGTAGGCATGGCTAGCCTTTCAAAAGTACAGCATGATCTCCCCTGCGTCACTGTGGCCCACTAGCTGGTAATAAAGAGGAGGAAGAGGAAGATAACAACCCACCAACCACCTGTCCCCTCTGAAGCATCTGGTGCCAATATTTGTAGGACAGCACCTTAATTTCAAATCTCCAAATATACAGACAGATTGTCTCCTTACTTTCACCAACCCTTTCAGGACTATCTCTGTCTTTGTTCGGATTTTTAGGACCCAACTCTGGTAGCAGGGACTCAGGCAAGTCAGAAACATATTTTCCTTTTCCCCAGAGGAGGTATGTACAATATTTCATTGTTAGAACACATACCAAATTGTTCTCTTCTGGTTGTACCCTGAAAACAAAGCCCCTCTTAACCTACTCATACAATGGCTAGTGCATTGTACACTCATGAGACAGAGAAATAGAAAAGTTACAGTTCAGTATATAAAGCATCTTTATCTCATTAAGCATTGAATGCAAAAGCACACTCCATACCCTCAACACTGTAACCATATATTCCTACAACCAGCAGAGCACAGCAATCAGCTCAAATCCTCGCAAGGCAGTTGTATCATGATATATTTGCATTGAATGTCATGTTCCAAATTGGAACTGGCAAGCATCTTGGCCTCACACAACAATGCCATATGGAGTTACATCTGATACTGCTCGAGCAGAACTCCCTTCCTATCCAGAATACATCAAATGGTGCCACAGATATGCTATGGCATTTAAATAGTAATAATGCGGATGTGCAGGCTAAATTAAAAATGTGTTGCATATTAGAAACAATTTGCGCACTATGATAAAAAAAAAAAAAAGTGATTTGCTGACTTTTGGCAGCAGAACCTACAGATATGTAAAAAACTGCATTTTATTTAGTTACCTGTATGTTAGCTTTCGTAGTGGAATAATTATAGGACTAAAGATGCAGTGAAAATACTAGCACAGAGAGAAAAGCTCAACTAGCACAAAGACTTTGTTGTGAGCAGATGAAGAAAGAGCTGAGCACTAGAATTTGTTCGTCCAGTTAGAACAGGGCACAGAGCTGGGCTGGCTGTCAAAAACGGCAGCTCTGCTCTACAGGTATAAGTTTTGTGCTTGTGCAAATCAGGTTCATGTATTCCACTCACACAAAGAAAAGCTGAGATGCCCGAGTTCCCTCTCTAATACATCTCTGCTCTGGCCAAACAGGGTCACTTACAGGAAAAGAAAAGTAGTTCAAATCTCCAATTTTTCTACTTCTACAGAGCCTGTAGTTTATACAGTTGCAGTGTGCTGTGACTCTCCACACAATTCAACCACTTGCTGTCAAGGAAACAAAAAGATTATCAGTTACAACCTGCTACAAGAATTTTTCTCATTTTAACAGCAGACCACTTGTCCAATTCATGCCTAGACCAGACAGCCCTCGGACAAAAGCACTCACTACAGCCTAGATCAGGATTTGGGATTTTTTGTGCCACTGCAATGCTGTTACCAATTGACCATGCTGATCATCATCTCTTGGGAAACCTATTGGTCAGTGAAGGTGAGTCTTCAAGGGGCCAGTGTTGGACAACAGAACCAAAAAGCACAGTCCCCCATAAAAACTATACCATTACTCTTAGGAAGGAGCAGATTACTCCAGAAAGCCAGACAAAGAAGGTTTTGTCCCAGAATCATTTAAACAACTTTTGGGATTTTTTTTTTAAATTAATATGTGGCACGATAAATACTTCTAAAACTACAATGACCAAGCATTTGATGGGTCAAACCCGAGAGGTTTTTCTTCAATTCAGAAATTACTCCGCTGGGAATGCACACTGACTGAAGATAACAGGATTCCTTCAATAGTTTTTATTTCCTGGAGCACACTGCTAACTAGTATTTGCAGGCTGTTTTTTGAAGGTCCTCAAATGTCAGGGCACTTCCAAGATGTCCTCTTCTACCAACACAGAAATGGGCCTTTCTCAGCTTATCCTCTACCTGCTCTGCAGTAACACTGGCCTTCCAGCAAAGCACAGCAAAACTGATTCTGCCACATGTATTCACAAGATAACTGTGCTAAGTTAAGCTTTCCTAAGCTCCAAAGGAAAAAAAAAACCACAATCCTTCAAGTTACTTTGCAATTGTTATTAATGCTAGAGCTTCAGGTATTCAAACCATTCAGAGCATCAAGAAAACACAAGTATTATATCACAGAATCACTGACATTGAATGGGACCTCTAGAGATCATTTAGTCCAAGCCTCCCAACAAAACAGGTTTGCCTAGAGCACATTATATAGGATCACATCCAGGCAGGTTTTGAGTATCTCTGGAGAAGGAGACGACACAACCTCTCCAGGCAGCCTGTTCCAGTGCTCCATCACGCTCACAGTAAAGTTTTTCCACATATTTAGGTGGAACCTCCTGTGTTCCAGCTTGTGCCTGTTGCCCTTTGTCCCGTCACTGATCACCAATGAAAAGAGTGTGGCTCCATCCTCCTTGCACCCACCCTGTAGATATTACAGTCATTGATAAGGTCTCCTCTCAGTCTTCTCTTCTGCAGGCTAAACAGTCCCAGCTCTCTCAACCTTCCCTCATAAAAGGGATGTTCCATTTCCCTAATCTTCTTCGTTGCCCTCCAATGGTCTCTCCAGCAGCTCCCTGTCTCTCTTAAACTGGGGAGCCCAGAACTGGACACAGTATTCCAGATGTGACCTCACCAGGGCAGAATAGAGAGGGTGGATATCTTGTATAGCACATCACGTCCACAGCTGACAAGTCCCGAGCTCCCTCAATGAAGCACATTGAGCCACACTCCCAACCAACTAAACTCATGAGAGCCAAGGCAGAAAAATGATTATCAAACTACAATAGCCTATTACCTTTTCAGTAACTTCATCCATGTCATCGCAGCTACCAAGTATCCGGGTAGCTTCTGAGCAGCAACCCAGGGGCAGCAGTTGACCTAGTTCTGATGTACTTTCACCACACTGTTCACTAGCATAGGGATCAGTGCAGACAGCTCTCAAGGCAGGTCCACAAGAAGATGAGCCTTAAATGTCCCAGAATCCAGAACTCTCAGAGCTCCTTTCCCAGAAACTCCATCATGACAGTTGTTTTTTGACAGAAACATCCCGCTGCCTGTTATCTGACTTGTGTTTTTCAGGGCAGCCAAGCCACTCCACTCTGCCTGGTGAGTACCTCCAGTGGAAGCACCCTCAGCTCCAGAGGCTGTTCTTTCACACTGCTCAGTGTGGCATAGATGCCATGAAATTTGGATACTTATAATTTTTTTTTTTTTTTTTTAACTTGTGGACTCAAGAAATAAGTAGGAGATTGCAATTCTTTGGACTTGTACTGCTTGTTGACAACCTCTCATTTTTAAACAGTTCTCATCACACGCATCCAGACAAGAAAAAACAGTGAACTATTGAAAACCAACCTTCTAAGGGTGTTATTCGTTTTCTGACTTTGTATAGTGGTAGCAATACTTTCTGCATAGGAGGATAGTTCATTATGAACTATGGGTTTTTTTCAAGATATAAAAAGCTTTAGAAGATAATTTTTGTAAGAACATTCAAGCAAAAAAGATCCCTGGCGCTTATAGCGTACCATGAACCAAAACAGTGAAATAAAAGAAACTCCAATTTCCACTGGAACACAAGCCAGGTTTTTAAAAAAAGTGCCAAGTACAAGATGTCAGTGTATAAAGTTTGTTGAGTGATCAATTTCACATATTTAGGAACTAACTGCATTATAAAATATGTAGTAAATATAACTTGTCTGTGCATGAATTCCCTTCAACGTTTGAGTGGTAATCATTGAACCACACTTCCTTCAACAAATTTTAACCTAACTTCACTTACATGTAATAGTTCTATGGAAGTCAATGCAATCCATCAATCTCAGAGAAGTTTTCCCTTAAAATATCAAGCTTTTTCTGATTAATTGCTTTAGACTAGACCTGACAATTTTGCTGAATGATGCAAAGACCAGATAAATTTATTCAAAAACAACAAGATTATATTTTTGCATGGAGCTACTGCTTGTATTTTCTAACCTTTAACTGGTACTAGGTTAAAGCTATGGTACTCTGGCACTGACAGTAGTATGTATGAACTGAGAAAAACACCAGGACTCAGTGGTCAAATTCTAACTTGTAACTTACTGTATCAGAAGCATTAACAGCAAGTCTGGAGCAATATGTGCCATGTAAACCATATTATCCTTGGGAAAGTAAGGGCAAGCTTTTCATAAGCAGCTAACAGGTTTTGATGGTTCATACATTTGGAGCCTATAGGAGGAAGTGAAATGGGCTTGATTTTCAGATTATGAATACTTACCAATGCCCTGAAAGACAGACAGATTTGCCAGTCAAAATTTGGTCTACCCATCACAAATTCCTGCAGCTCAGCAATGGAGCAGTTGGGTAATCACTACCACGCTCAACCTTGTGTCTCACATGTCTTATATACACATATCCAGAAGAATACAACTTCAGAAGACTCAAAAGTCCCTAGCAAGATTACTATGTGATTTTCTTTAAAGACAGATGAACTAATTTTAGCTGTATTGGGAATCATGGTCAAGAAACACCAATAACTGTTACTTTTCAGTGCAGCTCTCAATTACCTCTCAGACTAAATCATAAATTTTCCCAAATCTAAAATTTAAGTAACATAAACTTCAGAAATAACCTAAACTTTCATCCACTGATCATCTTCATTCTTCTTTCAAGCAATACATAATTGCCACGAAGATGTGCAGACAAGAGAAAACAAAGCAAAATTATTTAAAGTCATCAAGACCCAATTCTATTTTAGCAGATACAATTTACAAACACATAGAGGTTTTAATTTTATATATATATTGTTAGCACATGTAATAAACTTATCTTGGAATTTAAAATTCCTGGTTTTACTTTCTTCTGTTGCATTTCTTAACTCCAGCAGCTATAATACCGTATGTTCATCCATGTTTATAAACCAATTAAATTTTCAGGAATGCTTAAGTGATTTAGATGTCTATTTTCAAAAAAAACCCCAACTGGAGTGAACCCTAGTGTGTAACCCTAGATGATAAACTGCTCTTGCTGATCTTAACCATAATTATTCTAAAAAAGTTTTGCTATCCTTTCTGTCCTGTTGCTGTTTCCATAAATTCTTACCCTTTCCATTTCTTATCCTTTCATTAATAGGATATTTGTACTACTGCTTGACCTAGAGGCTCAAAGCAAGCTTAAGTGTTTCATTAGACAGTGTATATGTTTCTAAAGAGCTTAAAAAGCGCCAAAGGAAGCCACATCCTCTCTGTGTTAAATACTGAGGCACACGGAAATGAGGACCAAAAGAAACTATAAAATTAAATAGGTAAGGTGCATTTGGTAGTATGGGCTTAAGTTACTTTCTCAAATTATAAAAGTTCTCTCTGGAAGTTGCAGAAATTAAACAAGTTGCTGGCGTCACCATCTACTGCCATAAATAAAAAATTTTGATTGCTGTTTCCATGTACTGTTTTCACTTCAATACGTGTAAAACTTTTGTCTTGGCAAAAGCCCTCAGCATAATAATGCTGCCTCCAAAGAGCACAGGGGTATGAGTGCAAGGATGTCTGCCAAGACCGCAAACTCTCTGCATCTTCCCCTACAACTTGCATATCCTCAAAGAGAGAAGATCATTTCACCATTATTGAATATACTTGCCTAAGGAAAAACAGAATTGAAAATTAAAAGAAGAAAGTCACAGCATTACACCTACTTTAATTCATTCCTCTCTTACTAAACAACACCTGTTCCGCTTTGGTCCAAGTTTACAGTAACTAAAAGGGAAATACTAAAAACTGTATTTGACTATGATTGTTTTAGCATCAGCACACACACACACAACATTTTACTGAAGAAGATGGCCAAAGCCCCAGCCTCATTCCCAAATGAAAAGTAAAACCATTTGAATGAAAGATTCTACAAATAAAAGGTAGCTGCTAGTTGCTTATTAAGAAGACAATGACTAACAAGCAGGTAAGATTAAGCTGTGCAGAATCTGTTGTTCTATTTTTAGAGTTCACAGCCCCAGGCTGAATGCTGAGGTACTGTGAATTACGGGAATTATGCTAACATGCTCCACAGTTGCTTACTAGGCATGCTTCCTATTATCTAGACAGGATAAGAGTCTGAAGAACATCTGTACAGACTGAATGAGAGCCAAGACCTCAGTGGATGATCCTGCTAACATCAACTTTTTGTTGAAATTATCTGGACTAGACATGCTGTAAGAAAACTAACAATTTGGGAGATGTTTCTTCACAGAAGAAATTATTTTAAAAGATAGTTTAGAAATGCCGAAAAAACAAACAAATGGCATTCCGTTCACTTTTGGCAGGATGTAAAAGATAAATAATCTGATCATGTGGAAAAGGAGCTGACTTCCAGCATAAATACATATTCTAATCTCTTTGTGTTATAAAAAGAGAAAGCTAATAGGATTTAGGTCATATCCTTCACATTGCAAAGCACATAGAAAGATAGGCCCCACATCTGACTACCAACACAACCTCTTTCCACGTGACTGTAAATGGACCCGCAGTGACTTCACATCTTCATGCTCTTCCCAGAGTCACAGTGCAAGACTGCTGATGCCACCATTTGTTCCCCCACAAATGGTTTTTCATTCCACAATTCAGTCCAATGCTAATCACTGGGCAACTCAAATCACTGAGGATACGTCTTTTATACCTCATGTTAGGACACAGGGTGGAAGAAGCAAGTAGCTCCCGAAAAAAATATCTTCAGAACACAGTGGGCCTTATAAACATAACTCTTGCAGGAGAGGGAGAATTCAGTTTGGTAAAACATGGAAGAAGCCTTGGAAGAATCAAGAGACTGCTTAGACCACAAGAAGCAAAAAATGAACTTGTCACCAAGGTCTAGAAAGCATCCATCATCGCAACCATACAGGCATGTAAGAAAAACAGAGGGCAAAAAGGGCAAACAGAGAAAAGACCTTTCAGTCACAGTCATGTGACACAAAGGAATAGACAAGTCTGGTGAGCTGAATGAAGTTCATCAGATTCCCAATAAATTGACATCGCCACTCGCGGAAGCAGAAAAAAGGAAAATAATTATTTTCTTCTGCTGTGGCTTCACAATGTAATGTATTCATATGAAAGTGGCAAACACCACAGTTTCTTTTTTTTTTTTTTTTTCATCTGTTGCTCATGGGAACTACTCCAAATACAAGCAAGTTCCTCTGAGCAACTTCACACTCCTATACAGCATTGCAAATGACACAGCTGATCCAAAACTTAAATTACTAATGGTAAAGATAACTCTTCACTGAGCTGGATTTACAAAAAAATCCTTTACACTCAGAAGTCTAGGACAGAAAACACTTTGTAACATTTGGAACTGGGAATTATGTTCATAAACATCTATACCCAATGCTTACATTAATACTCATCTCTTCACATGGCATGGTGCATACTTTGAAGTCAGCTGAGCCTGGTCTCCGAGGTATAGATACTAAGAAGTTATACAGGATTTTCATGGCAATGCTGGGAAGACCACACATATTGCAGAAAGGCTCTTTCTCCTCCTCATTACACAGCATCACTGTTGTTAAAGAAGCTCAACTGCACTTTATAAGACAGACAGATTTCCAAAAATGAGTGAAAGGTGACAGAAAGTCTAACTTCATGGGGTTTCTGGCTGCCAATTAGACTGTGTTGCTGCAGCTATAATGAAAAGATTATAGAATACCAGTCACTGTCCCGTTCACTCTGCAAGTGGGCAAAAGGAGAGGCGAGATGTAAAGGCAGAGGTGAACAGATTGCTAACCATTCACAGAAAAATATAAAATAGATAAGCTGACAGAGGTCTGAACATACACCAAAGCACTAGCTCCAAGGAATGAGAAGTCCAAAGGTTCATTTATGAAAGGACCTTTAATGTCTGGTAAGACTTCTTCTAATTTATTAGCAAATATGGTACATGGGAAAAAACATACACCTCTGAAGGACTACTTTTCGAGACAAGTTTTTATCTTACGAATCTGGGAAATTCTGAGCAAAATAAAACAGACAAAAAGACCATGGCCTCCAATCTGATCCAAGCTGGGGGTAGCAACAATCTGAAATCCCAGACATGAGGAATACTAAATGCAAATGCACATGGTGGTTTACAGTATAGGCTGGGTAAGGAAGCTGAAAGAAGTTCTCATTGGAAGTAAGGATCCTGGCACAGGAATGTCTGAATTCTGTACCACACTGAAAAAAAAATTAGTAAAATCTGCTAAATACTAAGGTGCTCTCTCTAAGAATATCAAAGATAAGAGGGTCATTAGGAGCAGTCAACATGGTTTTAGCAAGGGGAAGTAAAGTTTGACCAACCTGACAGCCTTTTATGAGGACATAACCATGTAGACAGATGATGGTATGTTGTGATTAACGTGACCCATCCTCGGTGCCAAAATCCTGTGACTCTCATAGAGAAGAAGGCAAAATGGCGTTGTATTAAAGGCTACAGGCACTTATATACTAGTAACAGAGCCAGCCCTTCGTGGGTGGTACCCTACTTAGTTTCTACATTTCCGTTACAGCACGTGATCTTCCGCATCGCCACATCCCTATACTACCACAATGGTAAAGCAGTGGATGTAGTTTATCTTAATTTCAGTAAAGCACCTGACACTATCCCCCACAGTATCCTCACAGCTAAACTGAGGTAGTGTGGTCTGGATGATTGGATGTGTGGTACACTACAGACTGGTGAAGGATAGAAGTCAGAGAGTTGTGGTCAACGGGACAGAGTCTAGCTGGAGCCCTGTATCTCGGGGAATCCCTCAAGGGTTGATACTAGGACCAGTACTATTCAATATATCCATCAACAACCTGGATGAGGGAACAGAAAACGCAGTCAGCAAGTTTGCTGATGACACAAAACTGGGAGGAGTGACTGACACACCAGAAGGCTGTGCTGCCATTCAGTGAGACCTAGGTAAGCTGGAGAGTTGGGCCGAGAGAAATTTAATGACATATAACAAGGGCAAGTGTAGACTCTTGCATATGGGCAAGAACAACCCCATGTACCAGTTATAGGCTGGGGACTGACCTGTCGGAAAGCAGCACAGGGGAAAGGGACCTGGGGGTCCCAGTGGACAGCAGGATGACCATGAGCCAGCAATGTGCCCTTGTGGCCAAGAAGGCCAATGGCATCCTGGGGTGTATTAGAAGGGGTGTGGTTAGTAGGTCGAGAGAGGTTCTTCTCCCCCTAGACTCTGCCCTGGTGAGGCTGCATCTGGAATATTGTGTCCAGTTCCGGGCCCCTCAGTTCAAGAAGGACGGGGAACTGCTCGACAGAGTCCAGTGCAGAGCTACAAAGATGATTAAGGGAGTGGAACATTTCCCTTATGAGGAAAGGCTGAGGGAGCTGGGTCTCTTTAGCTTGGAGGAGACTGAGGGGTGACCTCATTAATGTTTATAAATATTCAAAAGGTGAGTGTCAGGAGGATGGAGCCAGGCTCTTCTCAGTGATGTCCAGTGATAGGACATGGGGCAAGGGGTACAAGCTGAAACATAGGAGGTTCCATGTAAATATCAGGAGAAACTTTTTCACGGTGAGGGTGACAGATACTGGATCAGGCTGCCCAGGGAGGTTGTGGGATCTCCTTCTCTGGAGACATTCAAAACCCAGCAGGATGCATTCCTGTGTGACCTGGTCTACGTGATCCTGCTCTGGCAGGGGGGGTTGGAATACATGGTCTTTCAAGGTCCCGTCCAACCCTAAACATTCTGTGACTCTGTCACATGCTTCATGGAAGAAGGTTAACAGTGAAGTGAAACATGTCTGTTTTGCACAAAATTCACAGATCCAGATACATAAAAACAACAGCATCTGCATGGCATCCTCTGAAATTACTCCTTTTAAGTGGAGCTCTGCGGACTAAATACTGTTTTTTCATTAGTCTCATGTAGTTTTGAATGAACCTTCATATTCACTCATATCTTCACACACACAAAGGACTAAAGCACCAACTGAATTTCATGCGCTACGTGTCAAATTGAAAGCAAAACACAGAAAAACTTACTTGCAACTACATGTTGACAATATTAAGGTATTTTTCATTTTTTAACAAAAAACGGTCCAGGCTGCACCTCACTACTTTCTCTCCACTACCATACCTCACAGCTGCATCTCTCACCTTGGCACTACCTACTCAAGTCTGTCCTCAAGAGAAGCCCCTTCCAGACCCTACAACCTCTGAGATCGTCATCTCACAGCAGAGGTTGCTGGCTGGCTGGCTGGCTAATCACGCCTCAGAGAAGCAGTGGGTCATTCTGCTAATGGGCTGTACCACAATATCCGTAACATGGCTAATGCCCATCCGTGGAAGCTGCAGGTATGGAGTGACTTTGAAAACCTTGTCACAATTCTGCAAAAGTTAGACGAAAATGCAAAAGAAAGGACCTTGGGGTGTCTTTCAGTGAAAGGCATGATTGCAATATTTCACCCCGCAATCTAGGCAAAATCAAATCCTGCTCTTTTTATAGTAGAAAACCTCCAGCTTCAATCCGGATTTTGATTGTGAATTTGACATTCAACTACTTCTTGTGTATTCAAACTCCCATATTTATTCAAGTTATATAAATTTGCCTCTCCCCTGAAACTTCTCAGATGACACTGATGAGGATCTAAAATTCACAAACATGTGTATGTTTGTTCCAGTATGACTTGAGAAGAAGTTCTTTTCAAGGCCTTTCATTTCTTCCAATGATGTTTAATACCATCTCATATGATTAATTATAGATAAAGAGCTTCTTACTGTATTCTAATGCTTAAAGCTATTTCACCTAATTGACAAAGACTTGAGAAAGAACTTCATTTTAAAGATACTTGACATTCAAAACCTACAGTTGAGCACAGTCATTTAGCTTTCTTCATTTAAGAAACTTGATTAGCAAATGCCTTAAGAAGTGGAAGACAAAGCCAGCTCCTTTGGGACTGTTAAGTTTTTCAGTAGAAGCATCCTGTAAAAAGTTTCAAACAGGCAGCTTAATCATCAAAGGTACAGACGTATAGTATCAGAATCTGTTTATGAATAGGGATCATATTCCTACTGTTTTGGTTGAAGCTGTATTTTAAAAAACATATAATAATTTATTAAAGTTTTCTGCATTAAGCATTTAAATAACTTGTGTTAGAACAATGCTCTGATCTGAAATAAAATGATGCTGTTTGTTTATTTCAAGAAAAAAGTACTTTTTTAATTTTCAAAATTGTGTATATACAAAGAAAAATATACAAAGAAGTTTGGGTCTTATGTTTTGATGAAGACGATAATAATCATTCTGGCTTGAAATTGTCTTTAATTCACGCTCTCTTTAATCAATAAAGCACTTTTGCTGCTCAGCCCAAGAGCAGCATTTCCTTCTAGCTAGATGACACAGTTCAGAGTTTCACACAGAGAGACATGTGCAAGATGGAAAATATCCAAAAGAGAGACCATTGTGCAGCTAACTGGCATCAAATGTGCCAAAAGGTTGAAATCCCTTTCTTTAATGCATTAAGATATATTGTGCCCATGAACAAATTCTTTAAAGCATGCAGAAACAACCTTCTAGAAGGAGATGGCCATCATCAGTTTAAAATGTACTATTCAGCTTGGTTTCCAAGACTGAAGATCTCTCAGAAATATACTTTTTGAGTAGTATAGCTGTCTGTCATAATTGTCATGAAAAACCCTTTAAAAGGCAGCATGTACAGTATTCAATGAGCTGTTATTGAACACGTTGTAAGCTGCAACAGCAACTACTTTTATATGGCAAAGAAGCATCCTACACGTTGTTGTGTTACCTTCCAAAAATCATCTTATTTTTGAGTTTTCTACTAAAACCTAAGCTTCTAGTGAAATATTTTCACATTAGGAATATTTGCCACGGGAGACTTACTCTATTACCACTACTCACATAGTATTACCTCTTCTTACATTCCTGTCTGCATTAGCTTTTGAACTCTGCACCACTGAAGCCAATGAGAATTTTGTTACTGGACTTATAAACATTTGCTTTTGCATACAGATACATACAATATAATAATTGCGTTACTGTACTACACTATTACCATTAAACGTCACTGCAATAAGACTGTAATTGAATCCCACACATTTCCACAATATTACATATATTTTACACATACCTTAATTCAAAAAGTCATCGTAAGTAAGCAAGCAACACAAATACAAACTCCCAATGAACTAATATTACAACCTGTATTGGTATTCCTCAGAAAATAAACATGCTAACTAGTATTTTCTTTTATACTACAAGCCAGTAGTTAAAAACAGGTGTTTGACATACCATGTTGCATGTATATACTTTAGATAGAAGTGCTTGAAAACATTCAGAGAAAATGAATAATTTAATCAAGTTACAGATTGTATCTATTACACTGAGATAAACCCAGAAAAGTGTTTCCCAGATCTGTACTGTAGGATAAATAGGCTCTACACTACAGTTTCTTTGTGGAGAGTGACTGTTACGTAAATTTATTAAGTCTAACTACATGAACTACATATCTGTACTCCAAAAGAATCAAACAATTCCATAGAATGACCAATATTTATTAACATTTTTGTTTATGCAAATATGTATTTGCTGCATCATTTTATTGTAATAAGGTATTAAAAAGAACAAACAGAAGGAATTTTAACACACTGCATAGTTTTCTCATCTACCCAAAGTTTTCTCATCTACTCATTGCATCTGTTTTCTCATCTACCCAAAGTTTTCCAGAGAATACCAAAAACTGTTCCAAAGTACCAAAAAATAAATGTAAAAATTAGTATACTGAGATACCTCTTTTGCTACCTAGGAATTTGTACACATTATTTTGCTTGATATGTTAATTTAAAACAGTTTTTTAAAGTGCAGTTGTTATTTGGGTAAGTGTAATTTTAGACAAGGGAGCTGCAAGACTCTTGCAGCTTCTTAATAGTAAAGAAGGCACAAATAGCATACCTTCTGAAACAACTCTGCAGTTGCTACAGGATTACAAATGAACAAAATGTAGTGGCCTTCCTCTGTCTTCACTACCAGCAGAAAAACCAGAACACCTTTGGTCTCACTTTGTGCTAACCACACCACGAGACAGTGGTTTTAACCTCCCACAGTCAGCAAACGCAGGGCTCTACATCCAGAGAATACGCTAGGAAAGCAAATTTGTTAAAACTTTCAATTTAGAAGACTGTTTCAGTGAAGTCAGAACTGGAACTGATTGTGATCTGCTGTGTTCATATAAACTCAAGGTCTCCACTGCAAGCAAGTCAGTGTAAGCACTCCGCTGTTCCTTGGCACTGAGTTGTGGACTCCTACTCTGATTTCTCCTTACTGCGGTTGATACCCTCCTCTTCAGATAAACAGTACTATTTTTTTAATAAGTGAAGCTAAGCAAAACTCATTATTAATTTTAACTGTCACGTTTAATTTCTTAAATGGTGTATCTTGTATCTCCATGGAAGCTAGCAGGAATATTTCCACAGGTTCATTCTACTCAATGCAATTCAGCATGGAAAATATTAAATGAATTATTGACATGGCCCTTGTGCTTTAAGAAGGAGACCTGGGATAAAAACAACAAGCTGCCTGCTCAAAAGAGAGAGACTATGAATCTGATTTATTAGCTTGGTGATGCTGAGCGCACAGTTCCCTCCACATATCTGCAAATTAGACCATTTCCAAGTAGGCAGGCAGGTACCCCACAGCTGTGAAGCATTCAAGAACATCTAGACCCAGTTACATTTTCAATTAAAAAAACTGGTACGTGAAATGACAGTGAGAGTGCTAAGCCACCCCAGCCAAATCTGAATTTGGGCATAGAATAGAAAACGTCAACAGAACCATCCCTGAAAGAGCAACACAAAAGACTGCTCTAATAGCAGCTTTCAGCTGCTGCATAGCTGCTGTATTTGCTTCCCAAAGAACCACACGTTCAGACTGATAATGGGAATTCAGGGACACCTCACCAAAAGCATAGCCATCATAATCTCTTGGTTTCTCTTCCGTGTAGTAAAAGCATGCAGACAGGAGAAGCAACTTGTCACACAGCACAGAGCATTTTTGTTACCAGTTTCAGGATCCATTATCCCATGTTTATACCTCTTGTGGCTTCTTCTATGAAATCCTGCAATTCCTAACAACTCAGTGGAAATTACTCACTGAATTCATTTCTTAGTAAGCTACTGCAGATGTTACTTTTCAGAAGACTAAGAAGTCTGATATTCATCATTATTAAAGTTCTCATTTGTTTGTGTTGGCAGGACTTGGATACTGTTCTTTGAAATAAATGGGAAATAGCTGAAGAATTCTGCTTAAAGAATCTCGCATAAGTTTCAAGACAGGAAATGAAGAGTATTTTTTAAATTATTCTATATATTTATATGAGATACTAGGTTTTACCTTCTAGCATACAAAATATTGTATCTTGCCAGTATCTCGGCATATCTAGTAACAATGAATCATTGTATTGCTTTTCATATTGAAGTATTCCACAAATGAAGAGTGAAATTCTGGTTCCACTGAAGTTTAGGCAAAGCTGACACTAATCAAAAGAACTTCTTGAAACTTTGCCACTCATTTCACTGAAAATAAACTTTCACTCAGTATTTTCTTTAAGAAAAGTAAAATTCAAATTAATGGGGTGTCTGTGAAGCTGTATGTTCATTGGAAGTTTCTGTCAAAATAGTTCAGGACACAACAATAGTATTTTTCAATTCCTACCTCATCAGGAATTTAGAAATTGCATTTATAGATTTACCATCCTAAAGATTTAACATAATTCTTTATACATGCATCCCACATCACATGTTCTATAGACTATCTCTTGCAGCATACACACCTTCACAAGCTCTGTTCCTCACAGACTAGCTTCACAAAAGATCTTGAAGAAAGCAAAACTATTTTAGGACAGTTTGTGAATACAGCAACAGAGCTTTTGCTGGAATGTGGGGAAAAAGGAAAGAAGAGGTGAATACAAATCAAAAGAAACAGAAACACCTTACAAACAGTACGCTTGGTCTGGGCACAGAATGAAGCAGGACAGGAAAAAAATGTGAACCCTGGACCACGAGCACATGATTTATTCAGTGTTCTTAACAAATAAATAACTTCCCTTTAAAGGATACCACGGTATCTAGTTGCCATGTTCTTAGCAGTTGCCTTCCATGGACAAGATTATCATATGATTAAGCTGAATTCATAATCTACTATACACATACAGTGAGCAAGATTAGGCATATTACTCAATATTACTAAAACTATTGAATCAGTGTATTTATGCTTGTTATTGTCATTATGTAGTGCTGCTTAATAAAAAAAAAAAAACCATAGCATCTGTGGACATCAGAGTCACCACATATAATTTTACATGAAACCAGGAAAAAAGTCACTATCACAGGCTGGACATCAAGCAATAAAATTCAAGTTCTCAAGGTCAACAGGTAGTGGTGTCCTCTCACATGTCAGCAACAATGTTGGAGACTATCTTAATTGCTAAAAGATGAGAGCTGAAGAAGAAATTAACCCCAGCTCTAGTCCTCAAAATGATTTAAAATTGAAAATTATTTATGTATTCAACAAACTATTAAAGAAGCCACTATTTTCTAAAAGCATCTACTTTTTTAGTACTACTTTATAGGACTCCAGAAAAATGAACAGACTCTTTAATGTAAAAAAATTACTTCTAGGTTAAATTCAAGATTACTAAAGATCTATGTATAGAATCTTAAATGAGAGGACAAAGAGCTTCTTCCTGCATTTCATTACAGGGACACATCTCTGCTCTCTGTACTATTTTAAAGAAAGAACTGAGTAGCTTGCTGGAATATAAACACAAAGGCAATTTATTTGTAAGGCATCCCTTTTCCGCAGGCATTATGCCTGTTACCATTGTTATTTTTTCTGTAAAAACTTCTTTTACTAGGAATATTCAAAACCCAAAACTTCAAATAGAAGCTCTAAGAAACTGCCCTGATAAGGTTAGAAGTGTGTATGTTTTGACAGTCATAATAAAAAGAAAGGTTCAGATATCTGACTGTGCTGTTGTAAATTCTTATGACTTTCCCCAGGATGATTTTAGTACAAGTACCCAAGGAAGCATTGAACTGCTGCACAAGTAACCCAGCTACAGCTATATGCATTGAAGAAATGAATCCTTTTCCCTCTTTCTGGAACGTTTTACAAACAAACAGTAAAAGCTGTGGAGGACCTGGAAATGGGTCCTTCCAAGAGCATGCCTAGAGTTTCAAGTGCCTAAAATCAAAGACTACACATTATATGTATAAGATCATGCTCAGTCATCATGGCCACACACTTGCAATGACTAAATTCAAATAGACTAAATTAAAGGAGCTGTGTAAACATTAATCAAAACTTGCATTGTGTGGGTCTATGTAAGTCTTGAAGATTTACTGGCCATAGAATATCATCAGTGTTCTTTCTATCATCTTATCAGCTACAGCAGGCAGTACCAAAGAGCACAAATGCTTGTATCAATACATAATCCAGGACAACAGATTTGCCTCCAGCACCTGACGAGAAACTTGCCAATGACAGTAATATTTGGATGTCTGCTCTGCTTTGGATGTACGGCTCTGATCACTACCTCTTACCACAGAAACCTGACTTCTGAGCAGAAAACTAAATCTTTATCAAAATTCAGCTGAACCTGCTATCCTAGACAACTACTGTGTCATCGCAGACTGTGGGATCATATAGACAAGAAACATGATTTGTTACTGTTTGTATAACACTAAGTCAATGGATCTTTGGCTCCCAGATAGTAACATAACACAAAAATAACAGTAAAAATTGCAATACTAGATATCTTGCAATTTAAAGTAGTGTCTCCCTTCCTTAAACCTCTAGGGATTGGTAAACCACAGATAGGAGCCAACTAGACACTCCAGTTCATAAGACTAAAAGCACCACATCAGTGATTTACACAAGCAAAATTTTTGGTACTTGGATGAGATCTTGTTCTGAATGGAAAAAACTCAACTTCCTCTTTCTTTACAGTCACTCCATTCCCCCTTCACGTTTTCATTCTTCACCTCTTGTCTTCTGAGTATCCCAGTGTCAGAGAAGCTGAACTATCTCACAGCACAGAGAAAGCCAAGAATGCATTAACACCATCTGACGTGATGCAACAGATCAGATATTTTTCTTTGTTAATATATGCTTGGAATACATAAGAGAGATGAAGGATATTAGAGATCTGGGTACTACTCAACTCTTATAAATTAATCACTCTACTCACTTTCCAGTTAAATCATCTACCAGACAAGAATGTTTAACACATCACTCTCTGAGGCAGACATTTTCTTTTTCTGAAATACCTGTTAAAAAAAGACTTGGTTTTTTGCTTCCAGTCCAACCAAAACTGGAGCCTCGGCAACTACAATAAGAAATAGAAATAATATGAGATTTACATTTCTGTTTAGAATAACGATACCACCTCTAAAAGCTCTTATAGAGATGTGTCACTAATACTAACCAAACCAGCTAGGAAAAACTGGCTACCTTCCCCATTTAATTAGCATTATGAAATGTGATTTCTGGAACGAAGACTGCTGAGGAAAAGTGTATCAAATCAGCTGTATCAGCTGATTATTAGACATCAGGCTGCAAAGGAGAAGGGAGACTTGGCTTCTGTCATACTGAAGGTCATATTGTGGCTTGTTTGCTCATTTTTCACATAGAAAAAAATGATTGTTACTAATAAATAAATGCAAGTAATCGAGCCTCTCTTGACAAATTTATGTAGCCAAGTAGTCTTGCATTTTTTGGAATTTGCCAAACTTTGTTTTATAAATTAAGTAGTTACTGAACTAACACGTTTTTCCAAGCATTTGAAAACTATCCCTGATGAATCCCGTTCCTGCTGCAAATCAACCTGGCTGCTTCCTAACGGTTTAGATTACCTTTTCAACCATTCACCTGGCAATCCCCAGAATCTGTAGCAGGGTGGAGGCTGCTATTGTTTTAGCTTCCCGACTTAATCCTTCTACCATCATAAATACTGGGACTGTTGCACCCTCAGTTTTGGGGAGATTTAAATTAGCTAAAATATAGAAAAGAACCATGAATGAACACTGTCTGACAACACTCCACAGCACAGGATTTCTCCCGTGCTTCAATAAAGTTGTCAAGGACACCACAGATCAGGGAATTCCTAATTTTCACGCTCTACTAGCATAAAGGCCACCACTGGTGAGATTTAAAGACAGGCAAAGTATTTGCACAAGCATTAGGGCATACCCAAATTAGTAACTACTCCACAGAATGGGTGAGAAAATGGCTTCCCTACTCCAACCCATTAAAATTTCAAACTTATTCTACTGTGTATTAAAATAAAAGCAATTACCTTCAGAGGTCTTGAAATTAAATGAAGGGAGGAGAAGAAAGATCCACCCCCAGAACAGTACCATGGTTAGGTTACTCAGATGTGACATACACACCTACAGCTGACAAAGAAAGACGGCCTTTAAAGTGCTTTCCTGCATGCCATTGAACCGCTCCCATCACAAGCTGCTGGCTAGGAGTGGTAATTCCACCCAAGACCTCATAAATATTTCTCCTGTGTAAATTACGTGAAAACAGCTACACTCTACTGGAAAAAATGCAACAGATCAGTATTTCCAAAATAAGAATTGGATTAACAAAAAAAGTCCTGACCAGCTGGAATAAATAGGATAGGACAGAGGTCTCCAGTTTGCTGATCTGGCTTTCTCCTGAACTTGGGAATGCAGACCATTAGCCTTGCTTTTTGGCACACTTGTGCATCTGAAATAACAAAGCAAGCTACCTTTATACTAGCAACCTTTATATGAGTCTCCAGGTAACCCTGGCTGCCAAGGAATTTATAGTTTTGCTCCACGGACAATTGAAACTACACTAATGATTTATCAAGCTATCATCCAGGCAAAATTCGTCTTTGGCACATGCACCGACACCCATAAGTGTTTGACAAGCTATACGTGATTACACGGGTATGGGATTTTATATGTGAATCAAAGTGTGCCAGTAAAAATTGACAAGAATTCCTGCATCTCCCTAGGCCACTGACAACAGGGGTATTCTACATGCTAGCATCTAACCACAAGTGCTGAAGCACCTCATCCAGAAAAGCTTTGTGTCTCTCTACTCTCCAGCTAAAGAAAAAATGTAAGGTAATTATAGAGTCATGCAAATAAACATTAAATTTTGTAAGATACTGCCTGTATATTTTAATTAAAGTAATATACTGTACATGATTTTCATATAATCTAGAAAACTGGACCCATATAGCACATAGATTCATTATGCAGCTTGAAGCACCCTTACATCACAGTAGTCAGTCTCACTGAACAGTAGTTAAACTGATAATACTACGCTGCAATGTGGTATAAGGTTTTCTAGGCACAATTTTAGTATGGCTACAGTAAAAGGAATGAAGATGGGAATTAAGTGAAATTTTTATCTATCTAGAACAGCGTTAATGCTATACTACCAATATTTCTCAGCACAAACATGAATTAATAATATATACATACATGTATTAAGAAAAGCATAAAATACATCAATACTTTGCTATTTGGGCCTTGCAAATCAAAGAATCACCTCCTTCCAGTTTCATATTGCTAGAAGGCTGGAAATGCTAGAACAGTTCTTGGCAGAAAGGAAGCAGTGGAAAGAAGCAGAGAATTAGCATTCAGATGAATCAGTCAAAGCCACACAATGCATAAAATTCTATAGAGTGTGTTATTTGGCTTTGAAAATTTGCTATACAGAAGACACATTTTTGATCATTTATTTTAGAAAGTGTATTGTTCAGTACCCTTCTCCTAGTGTCTGTGAGTTTCTGAAAGTTAACACTGATGGAGGAAACTTTATAATGAAAATTATAAATAAACATATTTACTAATACGTTGCTCAAATCCTATTCATAGTTTTAAATGAAAATCACATTCCTATTTGCCAAAGAATCAATGGATGCAACTTTATAATGCTTATTTTTCTAATGTCATCACTTTTTTGAGAAAGTGAGGTATAAATCCAAGTGGCCACTGAAAAGAGTTGTTCCAGGAGTACTTTGAACAAAAGTACAAATGATACTTAAAACTCATACAAGGGACAAGTTTAATCTTTAAGAACTCACACATCCCCACAAACAGGTGCTCTCACAGGGACAGTCAGTTAAGCAGGAGGGAGGAAAAGTTGTATAGGCCACATTCAACAAGTAGAGTGAACTTGGAACATAATACAACTACATTTGTCACCATAAAATGTTCCAGGCAACTCTGCAGGCTGTTACGTCCTGAACTGGCCTCTCCCTTTCCTATCTTCTCCCACCACTCTGCTCACCATAATCACAAAGGGATGAAGGCTTTTCATGATTCAGGTTCACTAACACACCCTACTGCAGGAAAACTTCATTGTATTTTCCCAATGACCATGAGAGATGCTGGCTGCTTCCTTGCTGCATTTGTTCCCACTCGTGATTTGTAGAGTGTATTTCTGACTGCAGCCACCCCTGTGTTTCCTCTCACTGGTTTCCTATGGGACAGACTCAGCAGCTCCTACCACAGCAAGACTTCCACTCAGAGTTCCTGCAAACCCTTATAAAGGCAGAAATCCTGGTGCAGTCAGAGGAAGAGTCTGTTTGGCAGCGTTCTGGTTTGCACCTTCAAAGCCTAAATTAGCTTTGTTTTGAGTCAGTATAACTATTAACCCCATTTCCATATGGGGTCAATATGAGTTCTTATTTTCCAACAACTGGCAACTAATTTCCATATAAAGATACTAAAGAAAACATAAAGTAAACAGTTAACCTGTCTCCAAGCAAACCATCATGTCACAGCATAGCTCAAGGTTCAGTAACAAATGTACATATTTTTATGTCATGAGAGAATATCAGGTGGTGAATTCACTATGTCAAAAAAATAACATAAGCAGCACTCATCTTATTCCTTTTGCATCTGTATTCAGCCTTTTCATGATAAAATATATATTGCAAGATGAAAGTCAAATGGCACGACTAACTATGCTTTATTCCTCCTAAACCTCCGGCTATGGATGAGTACCACTGAGACATGTTTTAGATTCCCCTGCTATGTCTGCACACTTGATTTGCTAACCCTGAGGCATGAAGTTGGTATAATTTTCAGAGGCTTTGTTATTACTGTTATTCTACAATGAAATTATTTAAATTAAGAAAAAAAGGGAGATAGTATAAGGAAAGATATATTTAAACAAATCTCACTGCAGTAAAGAATAAATACTATTTGGCACACCACATGGTTGGCACATTATTCTTCTTGAAGAAAATCCTCAACATACCTCTGAAGCCTTAGATAGGCTGAAAGTCCACGAGCCTTCCCCATGCCTCCTTACCCTACTTCTTACCAAAAAAAAAAAAAAAAAAACCCTATAGGAAAAATATTATCCTCTGCTAGGGATAAAAACAAAACAAATACTTAATTGGACACCCGAATGAAGCAAGTAAAACACAGAAATAATGCACCATTTGTAGTTTTGATGCCTGTCAATCAACACAGCTCTCCTATAGCCAAAAATGTGGAGAATCGCACAATTGTGCTATGAGTAATTCTCTGGGTGCCAGATCAGTGCCTCCGCCTCCAGCCTGCCAGGGATGGCCACAAGGCAGTCCCCTCTCTGAAAAAAAGACAACTTTCCCTTGTATACATGCCTCTAGAAGCTCCTGCTTCCTTCCAATAGCTCCACTCACTTTGGTGATGTCAGCCAAACCAAACATCTCTGTCCATGTTTGCTTGAAACAGCAGCACCTCTACTGTGATGGCACCCTAAACCAAGAAAGATTAGTCTATGTCCACCTCATAGAGACAAGACAGATGATGATTCTTGTTTCAAAGTTGTCACTTCAGAGTAGTTTCAGCAGGTTTTAAAAGGAACATGTAAAACCAATTGCTGAGCTAGGGGGAATCAACAACAGTCAGCATCTTACAGAGCTAGGCCCGTATATGGTTGTTCTTAATATGGTACTTTGTACTTTGCTACTAGAGACACATAAATATTTTATTTTTGGATTACAAGGGTTGCAAACAAGGTATGCCAACTAATGTCAAACAGAACAGCTTTACAAATTCCAGGAAAGTTATGTGCAACGTTTAGATAACACATACCCAACAACAGGCTTATTCGTAGTTACAGTAATAAGAGACGAGACATATACTCAAAATAAATGACCCCACTGGAAAATTCGAGGCACATTACTATAATTAAGCTAGGACATTTTCTGCAAAGTCATATTATGTAGACTTTTTAAAGTGGAGCTTATATTTGTTCATAGATTCCAGTATTGAGACATCATAAACTTTATTCTTCCAATATTTTTAAATACTATTCAGCTCTGTTCCTCAACTGATTAATTTTTAATTACTTTTAAAAACAGTTTTGGTAAAATTATCTGTTAAAAGCTCATTAACTACAATGAAATAATACTGAACTCAAATATTAGAGAATCTTTTTAGCAACTACAAATGAGTAGTATCTGACACTATGCTTATATATCTCTCTACTGTCTGTCCAGGTATATGATTGTACAATCTCTTTTATTTCTACTTCATCCCCAATCTATGAATTAATGTAAAAACTGTCCTATGGTCAAAGATCTCTAATGACTCATCTGCACTGCTACTGCATGGAAGTGTCAGCATCTATTATGATGGCTATGCCATACTGCTTTCTCCTAATGTACCTGTAAGTCCCACAAGATCTTTAGTTTCACTTCATTAGGGTGTTATCACTTATATTTTTTTGGATCCACTGCACTGACTGGTTTTTGCGAGTTCACTTTCCTTAAGGAAAAAAAAAATCTTATATGTTTACTGCATCCTATAGATAAAAACAGTACAGGATCTATAATTAGCAGCTGCAACACTTTTATAGGGAATGTGAATTACAAAACTATTATTTATTAATTTTCGTGTTCAAACAATGGAATATCACTCCATGATCTCTCTGCCACTGGCAAGCCTTTAAAATTAAAACACCAGAAATAAATTGCCTCAGGTTAAATAAAATAATCCAGCAAATAAAACAAAAACAAAAGCAAAAACAGAGCAATCTCAGCAACACATCCCCTCTTCATCATTATCGAGCTCTAGTCACCACCCACTTCCACACAGAACCAGAAGAAAAAAAAGTAGGCCTTGCTGTATGTCCCGGAGGTTAGAAAATCTGGGCTGTTAAACAGCAGGAACTGGCAAATTCTAGAAGTGCAGAGTCCTAGAAAAGACGCCTGCCAGATACTTCCCTCTCCCACTCCAAAGAGGCTTCAATTCAATGCCTTCCAGAGTCTGTATGAATCAGGGGGGGAGAGACAGAGACTAAATGATTTACTGGGAAGATATGTTCCCTGGCAAAAAGGCTGTATTTTGGCATGCATTTAACTGCAGTCATACTCAGTATCTGCACAAAACTATTACTGCTAATTCACTCCACCACAGACTAAGCATGGCATGTTACCTGCTACGGTCATAGAAACATTTTTGCTTAGTTCTCAAACCTGTCACTTACTAGGTTTGCTTTCACTGCCTTTAAACTGAAGGGGGGGGAGGGGGAGTGTTCAAAGCAAACATATACAAAAAAAAGTGCATGCAGAGCTGGATTTTTTTCAGAGTTTCAAATACCACTCAAAATTCAAAACAGATTTTCAAAAAAACCTAAGCCCCAGTAGTTCCTAATGTGATACTTGTGATTAGATTAAACAGATTCTAACTATCTCATCAGTTACTTAGTTAACAGCTAATAAGCACTACAAAAAAAAAACTCTTGGCACTTAAAATTACATTTTTTAATTTATTTTTTTGCACACAAAACATTTCAGCAAAACTCGTGCTCTGTATTTGCAAATCCTTGTTACTTATTTAAGAAAACATGCTCAAAATCTCTCAAAGGTTTGGTTTTTTTCCACAATATGTCACTTTACACGCAGCTGTGAGAGGATGAATTGCCGCAGTGAAGTTCATGGTAAGGATGAGATTTTGAGTAGAGGAATTCCTGTTCACTGAAGGTCATGCGTCAGAAATACCCTTTTCTGTATATCAGGCTTTAAAAGGACAACACCTCACTTCCTGGTCTGCGATGAATCTGATGTGAATTTTCAAAATAATACTGATGTGTTTTTAGCGGTTCGATTTGTAATGGCTAAATCTGCAGTTAAAAACCCCCAAAGCCCAACAACAACAAAAACAAGGCTATCATCCTGTAGCTGGCTGCACTCAGCCTGTCTGCTTGTGGTTTACTTGCAGAAAATTTCAATAACAGAGAGACTGTTTTATTTTCACGAGTGGGAGGAAAGAAATACTTTCCCAATATAATCTGTTCTTATTTATCTTCACACAAGATCTGTGAGGTGGGACTGTACAGTACTTTTTAGTTTTAATATTAAGTTTATTTGCAAAACATTTCATTTTGTGATTGAGCACAAAGAGCAGAAAACAAAACGGACTCAGAGGGAAAAGGGAGCAATGACTATATTTTCCCCACTCCTTCCCAAAAACACTACAAAGAATGAAAAAAAAAAAACCAAATCTCATTTTGAGACCCAGAACTGGTTAATCAAAGCAGTCAATGACCACACACACCAGCTAGGAAAAAACCAGTTTTCTACTGATACTGTACTTATAGCCGCTACCTCTGGCAGCCTCAGATGGAAAACAGGAACCACCATGCTTCTGTCAGAGGTCTGCAGAGAGAAGAAATTTTTCAGTAACCCCCACAAAACACACTGCACAAAGGCAAAAGAAACCTCCTAGTGGGCAATTACCGAATAACCAGATCAGCAAGAACAGTTCGCTAATTCCCTTCAGACTATATTTGGTCCATATTCAGATGCACAAACCCCTCAGGATGAGGTATCAATTGGGACTGTAGGTATGAGAAAAGCCTACACAAGTTTGCAGTTAAGGTACTACAGTCTTGGTGTCAAAGATGCATAGTAGCAGAGATTCCCACGTATATAAACACATTTTATAAATCATCCAGTATGGAATAATTTAAGTACAAACCAATAACCTTGCAGTACATCTTGTGAGCATATTGTTTTAGCCAAGTTACAGGATCACATTACACAGAGACCGATGCATTAAGACCACAGAGGATCATATATGGCCTGCAAAGATAAGCTTCTCATAAGCATTTTAACAGTATCACGTCGCATTTATCAGGGACACACGGTTCTCTGGGGTAATACTACGGTATTTCAGACGCTATTTAGTTTTTTAATGTTGCGATTATGATTCCAGTTTTCTTCTTCCCTCCTCTCCACCTTCAGGCAATGCTACCTAGTGGGACCAACAGCGCTGTCAGCAGTGATTCACACTCTCCAGTAGAAAACAAAGGGGTGAGAGAATAGGGAGCATGGAGCTTTACCCTCTTCATTTAAGAGAAAAAGTGCTCAGTTCCCAGTCAGGTCTCCAGATAAGCACACAGATTTCAAAAACTCTCCAAACCACAGTCCTTCCTTGTGTTCCATGCTACCTTGCAGGAGATTTTCTCCTGTGTGAGATCTACCCACATGGCTCCTGACTGCCCTGACCCACAGAGAGGGGCTTCACAGACCACAGAGCAACCCAATCCAAACTAACTGAGGTATCACTAATTACTGGTCATGAGTTAAAAGAGGAGTCAGAGTTGCAGAGAGAGTACCTCTTCACCCATCCTTTACCCTGCAGATACTGTGGAAAAGGAGGGGATAAATGTGGCGCTCTATTCCTTGACACTCTGGGAAACAACAGGAACATTTAGCTCTAACATTCAAAACCAGCACAAGGTATTTTTAGAGCTCTATAGGCTTCTGGACACCCCTTCTGAAGTTGACAGTCTGCAAGCTGAAAATACCACACAGTTACTTATTCATTGTATTAGTAAACAAACTGAGAATAGTTCTCATCACTGCAGGCCTGGCTGCAGGAAAGGTAGTCATATCTTCTGTTTCAAAATGAATCATTAATATTCAAGTAATTTTGTATCTGTACAGTGAAGAGTAAGATTTTGTCTGGTCTTTTCTCAGAGTAGGCACTGTCTGAAGCACATTTATTTTTACACTGAGAACCCAGAGATTCAAGGGACAGTCTGCAAATATTTCAGAGGAAATTATCCTTATCAGTATTTTCCAAGGAAGTTCTGTACACCAAATACTTGGGATCAAGAAAACATAATGGGAAGTTTATACACTAAAGGAGGTTAGAAATGCAACTACCAGCATTGCTTCCCTTTCTACCACCTTGCTTTTCAGTGTTAAGATCATCCTTCAGGTAAGGTGCAACTTCGAAATACCGACTTCTGCCATGTGATGATGTCATATGATTATGCAGCACTGTCCTCTAAGTTACCGTATATTAAGGAATATGCCTTATTTCCCAGACTCGTCCCTTGCACTATTTTCTGGGTGATTTGCATAACTGCATGATGGGAAACAAAGCTCCCCAGGCTTAACAAGAGACTGCCTCTCCCTACGAAGAAGAACCTTCCCTTTCTCACTTGCTAAATTTGGTTTAGTCTCCCTGTGGCCTCCCAGAAGGTGTCACCATGCACCAAGTGAAAGAAAGCTGCCCTAGAAAACAATCTCCTGCCCCAAATGATTGTAGCTCAGGATCTATACGTTACATATTTCCTGGTTGCTGCTGGTCCACAGGCATGAAGGCACTATTCTCTTTCTCCGGAGCCCTAGGAAGACTCTGAAGCCTTGTGATTAAGTGAGCACAGTCAGCTTGACTCTCCTCAGGAGAAATGAGGAAACAAGAGGTAGAAGAACCTGTTTGATGAAATTCTGAGCACTGAAGCCTGAGGCAGAAGCTTTGATAGAATTAAGTACTATTTCTTTTAAAAGTTTAACTTTCCCTCCTCCTTCTATCCAATTTGTTTATAAACCATAGATTGGAAGGATCAATGAACACACAAGTTCTATTCAAGTCACAGAAAACAGACCAACAGACAAACCCTGGGAAAGGTATAATTTAATCAAAATCCCTTTGACTCAAGATGGTCCAAGCCTTCTATACAACATTCACACAGAATTAATATTTCAGGGGAAGAAAAGAAGAAAAAGAAAAAGAAAAAGAAAAAGAAAAAGAAAAAGAAAAAGAAAAAGAAAAAGAAAAAGAAA
>JANVCC010000020.1:25428953-25449163 GCA_025345505.1 Todiramphus chloris collaris
AGAAAAAGAAAAAGAAAAAGAAAAAGAAAAAGAAAAAGAAAAAGAAAGAAAAAAGAATCATGCCTCATTTCTGTCATACCATTAAAAACTTCAGTACGAATCCAGGTAAGAGTTTTATTTCTACATTCTGCAATGATCATACATAAAAAATGTATCCACCTGCTCATCATGACAGCAATAAATTATGAGAGGACTGAATCAGTCTGAATACTGTATGTGCATTTCTCAGTTCACACTTAGAGCATGTAGATTTCCTTGTGTAACTTCTAGAAACTACTGTCAAGAAACAGGTAGTTTTCCCCTTCAGCATGACTAGCAGTGAAGTCTCATTATACACACACTTAGTTCATGCCAACAAGGACAGCAATCAGAATACTGGTAGCAAATTAACATCATAAGGACAGTAAAGTATGTATCAGTGGGACAGAGGGAGTCTAATTCAAACAGTGTTTGCAAGCTCTGAATCTCCATGCAGGCCATGGTGTATTGAGATACCTATACACCATGAACAGCTCCATTGAAGGCAACAAAACTAAATGTGAAGGGCTTTACAATTCATCTGAAAGTGAAGCACTACACCACTACATGCTCCTCTACCCAAAGGTCTTGATTGCATATTCAATACATTCATCAAAGTGATATCCACTTAGGAATCTACTGATGAAAAGTACTACACAAATTTGGCATTATTTTACCTTAAATAAGGGAAAATCACATACAAAAGCTCCTAAACATGACAGCAAAATTAAAGAAGGATTTTTCCTTTTGCCAGTAAACATCTGGTATTTTGCTTTACCCTCTTGATGTCTCATTTTCATATCAAGAGTTCTTATTAGTGTAAGAGACAAACAATGAGAATGTGAAAGTGATACACTCCCCGTAGATCAGCTTCTATCTTTACTCAAGTGCTTGTACATGTCTGTGTACATACAGAGCACTAATGATGTGCACTGCAAGCAATATTGGCAGTTAAAAAAAGCTGACAGCAGTAACCTGATTTTACTTCAGAGAGTAGATCTAATCTTCGGACCTGATCCTGTCAGGAACTGAGAGCCATAAACTTACTGGAAATCAAGCAAGCTCAGCATTTCACTGGAGACACTCAGCACCTCACAGGTTCAAATCCATACTTTTTAAAAGTCACTTCCTATTTGTCCTTTGTTTACCCTGGCTTATCCTGAACAGCGAAGCTTTCCGACATAGAGATAACTTTGGAAATGATTACTCTCATATTCTTTGATGATTTCAAAAGGCAGGAAAGAATCTCTCCCCTTTCTGAGGGCCAACCAGCTGAAGCAAAGAACATTACTTTTTTCAGACATGCTAATAAGAGCCAGTAATAACACAATTAAGTTGCCTTGGCCTTGAAATACCTGACGAAACTTGCTTTTGTTCTCTCTTAGTTATATGTTTTCCTTCTGTATCTGCTTTCACACAGCTATCCTTCAGACAACCCTAAAAAGGGAAGCTGCCCAATATCTCCCCTTCCAGTCAACATAACCTTTTCCCATGACATATATTCACAGCTTTAATGTACTTTATCCATGATACCTTTCTCACATTTGGATGGAGCCACTGGGAAACAGTGTAACAAAGCAGGTCTTCAAATTAAGCTTTCTAATGATTAAATATGTTAACTGTAACTAAAGCTGCTAGCAGGCTCTCTTTCTCCAGGGAAAAAAGAACACTCAAGTGGTACAGAATGGCATCTCCTTTCCTAGATTCATCAGGAAAGAAAATACAGAATAAATTGGGACATACATACCAAAATTAACAAAGATAAGTTATTTCATCCTTTCTCATCCTCACGCACTCCAGTTATACTAAGCAAAACCCAATTTTGTTTTTGTTTTTGGGGTTTTTTTGGGGGGTTTTTTTTGTTGTTTTTATTTAATCAGGCTAGCACACACATGGTCTTCGGTGACTATATATTCTGTATCTGAACACCAAGCTGTGTGGGGTGGCTGACACACCGGAGGGAAGGGATGCCATCCAGAGGGGCCTCGACAGGCTGGAGAGGTGGGGCCATCCCAACACCATGAAGTTCAACAATGCCAAATGCAAGGTCCTCCATGTGGGTCGGAGCAATCCCAAGCACCAATATAGGCTGAGCACTGACTGGCTTGAGAGCAGCCCTGAAGAAAAGAACTTGGGAGTACTGCTGGATGAGAAGCTCAACATGAGCCATCAGTGTGCTCTTGCAGCCCAGAAAGCCAATCGTATCCTGGGCTGCATCAAGAGAAGCATGGCCAGCAGGTCAAGGGAGATGATTCTCCCCCTCTACTCCACTCTTCTGAGACCTCACCTGGAGTACTGCATCCACTTCTGGAGTCCCTATTACAGGAGGGATATGGATGTGCGGGAACATGTCCAGAGAAGGGTCATGAGGATGATCAGAGGGCTGGAGCACCTCTCCTATGGGGACAGACTGAGACAGTTGGGGTTGTTCAATCTAGAAAAAAGAAGGCTCTGGGGAGACCTTATTGTGGCCTTCCAGTGTCTGAAAGGGGACTACAAAAAAGCTGGGGAGGGACTTTTTAGGCTGTCAGGCAGTGATAGGACTAGAGGGAATGGATTAAAGCTAGAGATAGGTCGATTCAGGTTGGACATTAGGAAGAATTTCTCCCCCATGAGGGTGGTGAGACACTGGAACAGGTTGCCCAGAGAGGTGGTGGAAGCCCCGTCCCTGGAAGTTTTTCAGACTAGGATGGATGGGGGTCTAAGCAACCTGCTTAGATGTCCCTGCCCATGGCAGGGGGGTTGGAACTAGATGATCTTTAAGGTCCCTTCCAACCCTGATAATTCTATGATTCTATGAACCAGTATCCTTCGCAGCAGTTTTGATAAATGCAGCCTGTCACCATGCTTTTTCAATTTTGCCAAGAGCAGAAGTGAGGTGCTTCTCAACTGAGAAGAGGCAAACAGCAATGAATGAAACCATGATTAAAAGTACCACTGAAAGAGTAAGCTACAAGTGGGAAGTGGTACCGGACAAGTAGTACCCCTTAAGATAGCAGGGTTGAAGAAAAATAGCCTTGAGCCCATGGGTTTGAAAGTGTAAGCCCTGGGACACAGGATCTGGGCTTCAGGGCAGATGGCATTTTCAGGCATAAAGGAGTTAGCTACCAGGGGTCTTTGATTATGGCTCTTACTAGGAACGTGGTGTGTAAGCAGAGATTGGACTGCTGGTTACCCCTCCCATACATTCTCCTTTCTGCTGTTGAAATATGTCAGCCTTGAGATGAACATGCTACATTTGTATTTTAAGAAGCGAGGACACAAATGTTAGCTTCACACTGAAGCACTGATGACTGATACGGTCTCCCATTGCACACAAGGTCACATTGACCTGCCAACAATATTAATAAACAAGTCTGCATTCATCTAGTATTAATTCAATTCTAGTATACATTCAAAGCATTCTGCCTTAACAAAGCTCATCCTTAATCACTATTACTGTTCCAGGAACGTAAACTGTGACACCAGGCAAACTGGGAAAGAATTGGTTGTATCTGGGCACCATATCTTCTCATATTTGCCTAATGCAAGAAAATCGTAGCTTCTTTGCAGTCAAAGGTATCACACTATTATAAGCCTACAGTAAGAAATCAAGCTGTTAACAGACTCCCTTAAACCACTATTCTAATTTCATCAGCCACATACATTTGAAATCAAGCAAATCTATAAGACTGTATTCTATGTGTACTCATTTTGTGCTGTAGATCACTGACCGGTGTAATGAAAAGTCATTTTGGATGGCCATACAGAAATGCCTAAGTTGTGAATTTAAAGTCAGTTCTCATGCACAGATGAAAACTCTAAGTAACCGAAGCTGTAAGTTCATCACCTTTGCACTCCAATACCTTCAGCTTTCCACAATACCACAAAACTTACATTCCCGTCACCAACTACGTTTAGTATGCTGGATCTTAAGAATTCACATTTTGACATTTTTTTTCTGTAGCATCTGCACAATATCTTTCAGATGAAAGAACTGTAAATAAAAAGCTTTACTACAAGTCCAGCTGTTAAATTTCTACTGATCAGGAAGCTCAATATTTTACACAGTATCAAAAGAACCAACAGAATATCACTTCTTCACTGTGAAAGGATGACAACAGTTATGTTGTGTCCTTCCACCACTTCATTTAAGCTTCAAAAACAATAAATAATAAACAATTTTGCAAAGCAACTCTGAGTTGTTAAATTGACACCACCTAATTTCCCCAGAACCCGTCTTCCTCATATTCACAAAGCCTCAGCTGCTATCATCTGCACCAAAGCTATCCCACCCATGATCAATCCTGAAGCATAGCATGTTAAACCCCAGCCATGTTAGCATATCCGGTGCTGTGGCTTTCTGAAAACCAGGGACAGCCTTGTGTAAACCACAGGCTAGCTGTTTGCCAGGCAGCCAACACCAATATAATCTTACTGTATCTGTTTTATAAACACGCTCAGGTGTTGGGCTATCAGGCTTTGCTGCACCGCACAGCTGTTCCACAGCACACACCAGCTGCACTTACTCCTGCTTCACACAACTCCAGCTGCAGGATCCTAAGCCTCTCTGCAAAGTAACTAGTAACAAAGATGAGGCCCTAAAAATGGAAAGTTAACCATTCTGTTTCTTCAAAGGAGTCATCCAAATGGAAGTTCCCTTTCCTCTGAATTTAGTGCACCAATGATCAAACAACAAATACTTCAGCTTTACATTTTGTCTGCTGTCTTCTACCATATTAACTACAGTTACGGGATTATAAATGATACACAAAATTGTGAGTTAGGATGACGACTTTCCAAGGCGCTCAAAACAATTTGTTTTACATTTCAAAGCGATTTGCACATCCGACTCTTCAGCCTCTTTGACAAATTATGTATGTTCACACACAGGTAAGCTCAATACTGGAAGCACTCCCAAGTACATGCATGCAGAATACATCTAGTTGGTAATTTTTTCAGTATAACAGTAAAGCTGGTGCTGCCACAACTAGGAGCCCAGAGAGGCAGCCCAACTTCAAACTACTGACTCTGCTTTGTCAATCTGGAAGCCTGGTTTTATAGGCCCATAGTTCTACAGAGAAAGCTCTGGAGAATCGCAGGAAGATGCAGGCCCTGAATTTCTGTTTGTTCACTGCAACTGAATGAAAGCATCCTGACAATAAAGTTGCTGCAGAATTAAAACAGAAAAAAAACCCCAAACAACCAAACCATAAACCCAACAGCCTGAAAAAGCTATGCAGTAAGTAGAATAAGAAGAAAGACTGACAGATGAGGAAGAAGCTGTAACACAGGAAGAAAGATATCTGAAAGGTATCGGGGAGAAACCTTATTTCAGTAGTCTAGATCTCAGCCCCAGTCTCCCCTCTATAAAAACAAGGATACTGATACCTCCATTGCAAAACTGAGATTAAAACCATAATGCTTGTGCCATACTTCTAGGTGACATGGAGGAATACAGTTTCTTCATCCATTACATCTACTCTTAGGAATGCTGTGAGGATGACTACGCTCAAGATTCTCCAGACTCAGATATTCTACTAATGGATGGCATTACTACCTGAGACAGAGAAGATCTATGTATCATATCACTACGTGTAAATTTACAAAAGACCTCTTCTACAATCACTGATATAAAATGCTAGATTATTCATTTTATAAACAGATTTTATACCTGAATTATGAGTGAATGCCCATCCTATCATCTCCAATTACTGACATCCTCATTTGTCTTGGGGAATTATTTGAATGGAAATAAAGGCAAAAATTGCAGAAGAGAAAGGAGATAACGTGTTATATCACAAGTAGATGCAGGGCAACTAAGTATGTAAAAACTTGTCTGACCAGTTCATAGCAAGCAAGATTATGATGAAGTTATTACACATTATCTCATGCCTCGGTAAAGCTTCAGACCGTAAAGTAATCAGGATCAAGAACACTGTGCACTGTGAAAATTAATTCACCAACCTCACCTGTTAACACAAACACTAAGGAAAACCAAGCCGTACTGATGACAGCCATTTTTATGTTTTGACCTGTTATGACATTTTGAAACTTTTATTTGTATAAAGCCTGCTGCAAATACAGTCTTCCTCATTTGTGTAATGTGGTTTATTACAAATCAGCTGCACTTTGTTGATCATGCATCTTATTGACATGTTCCTTGGTTTGGCACACAACTTCAGCCTCTTTCTCTGCTGACTCATGTGAATAAAAACACTCACCCTTAACAAATCAGACAACTGCTGCTTCCCCACGGGCCACCAAATACATTTTTTTAAGTTGCAATAACACACCATCTATTTCTTTTCATACTTCTGTTCTTAAAAGCATAGATCTGTATTTTGTTACGCACTTTCTACGTCTTTTACGCATCGTTTCTACATTGATACACAAGGCCAAAAACATCTATAGATTTTATGTTGTACTTTATGACCTTATGACCAAAAGTGAGATAATAAGTTTTCTTATTTTACAGCATAAGCTCCTTCAGGAGGAAACTATGAATTTTTTGTTTCTGCACAACCTAACACACCGTGAGCGTTATCAAAGAGAAAGTACTCCTACATTCAAAACTGTCATGCTGCCAGCACCCACACTCCAAGACAGCTTCAGCACTTCACTCCTGTCTTACTGGGGATATCACTAGCATCAAGTACATTTTCATAGGTGCATAAAGCGTCTCTGAGACTTCACACTGTTTGCATCATAAAGTTGATTAACCGTGCATAAAGCTTATAAACAGGGGTTCTGCAGACCGACACGCTGCTGGGAAACAGATTTTACTTGCCAGCCTGCAAATAGGGTGCAAGGCTGATTCACAGTTGCTGGAAGAGCTGCAAACTTTTTGGCAGTTCTGCAAAATGTTTGGCCTGTAATTTGTCCTATTGATGACTGCCACAGTTACACCCTGGTCCCAAACTGAAGAAGCCCATACAGTCCAGTGGGAGATTGCTGCAGGGAGAAGAGGCTTTATCAGAGCTGCCCCCATTTCTCACACTGTCCACCTTCCATTTCAGTCAGATTTTTTTTTTTTAAATTCAGTCTTCCAGGAACAGCATAAAAGACAAAATTACATTCTCACACCTCACATCTGATTTCAAATCTGATTTTAAAAACTGTAAACTTTGGATTACATTAAGGATCTTGAAAGCTTTATGGTATTAATAACACCAATACAGAAAAACAGTGTTTGTCTGGAAATTGCACAGTTTGATGTCCAGAGTATCACAGAATCACTATGGTTGGAAAAGACCTTTAAGATCATCAAGTCCAACCACTACCTGCTCTACCAGAGCCGCTATCATTCAATTAAGGCTAGAGATTAGTTCATTTGTATTTGTTCAAATATCCAATGATTTACTACTGTTTTAAACAAACTGTTACGGTTTTGTGTTGTTTTCTTTCTACTTTAAAAACATTCTGAACAATACCACTTGCAAGAAAATGTGTATTTACCAAAACGGAGAGAATGCTCACCAGAACTGTCAGTTCTGACCAACACATTCACAAGCTGTTCACAATGGACTCAAACCCATTCATAAACAGTTTAGAAGCTGACCTTACTGCAGACACGACACTGAAATAACCACCGATGAAAAGACAGCCGGGAAACACTTTCAAAAGACTGCTGAATCAGAAGCCTAAATTCTCCATGTGACTTCTATATAACTGAAAAATTTACAACAGGCCTCAATCCTGAGAAATACATAAAGTGCAATATTAAACATATAAGAAATTCAGTTGATCGTAAATGTAACTACCCATCTCCCTAGCTCAGCCAGAAGCACAGAGGAATCATAGAATCACTATGTATGTATGATGGGACAAGGGGCAATGGGTACAGGCTGGAACATAGGTTTCATTTAAATGTAATGAGAAACTTTTTAACAGTGAGGGTGACAGAGCACTGGAACAGGCTGCTCAGGGGGGTTATGGAGTCTCCTTCTCTGTAGACATTCAAAACCTGCCTCCAAGTGTTCCTGTGTGACCAGCTCTAAGTGATCCTGCTCTGGCAGGGGGGTAGGACTAGATGATCTTTCCAGGTCCTTTCAAACCCCAAACATTCTGTGATTCTGTAACTGTGTTACACATACTCTCAACAGTTGCAGCAACAGGGAACATCACACAAAGAAACTCCTATTACAATCAGTATACAGGAACATTGACTTTGAATTGGTATGCATGACAACTTATGCCTTGTCTGTCCTCCAGTTACCAATGTACAGCACATACTACAGACTTAAACTTCTTTTGTGTATGTTTAAGGTATATTCTTTTTCACTTACTCATACATCTAAAACCAACACAGAGAAGTTTCTGCTTTTTGTGCTGCACTGGGCTATGACAGAGGTCAACTACACCTGATCTGTTTTTTTTATATCATACTACCGTTATACAGTGAACATCTTTCAACAAAGGATCAGGACTCCAGAGTCCTACTAAATGACATATACAAGGTGGTAATATGATATCCCCTCCCAAGGATGCAACAAATGGGCAAAGTGGACACAAAGAACAAGCATAAACTGGCAAGGAAAAAGCACATAAAAACATCACAGGAACTTGTCTAGCCTGGAGAAGACTGAGAAAGGATCTTATCAGTATCTACTGGACAGGTGTCAAGAGGATGAGGCCAGTCTCTTTTCAGTGGTGATCACTGATAGGACAAGGGGCAATGGACACAAACTAGAACACAGGAAGTTCCACCTCAACATGAGGAAAAACTTCTTTCCTTTGAGGGTGACAGAGCCCTGAAACAGGCTGACCAGAGAGGTTGTGGAGATTCCTTCTCTGGAGATATCCAAAACCCACTGGGATATGATCCTGCACAACCTGATCTAGGCAAACACACTTTGGCAGGGGGGCTGGACTAGATGATCTACAGAGGACCCTTCCAACCCCTACCCTTCTGTGATTCTGTGATTCTGTGAATTGTTAAGAATCAGCTTAGATTAATTTGTATTTAAAAACCTTTTACATGGCCTTACAAAAAAAGCATATGCAAAGCTACCTCCTAAACAGGACCACTAAACCACAATTCTTTTTAAAGTAATGGACTTAACTATATACAGACAAAAGTAAATAAAAGTATTGCATAAATGTCATCAGAGAGAGCTACAAGGTTTTGCTCCTTCCTTCCAATGCAATGGATAACCCTCCTATAAAATCACTACAAGAGGTTAATAAAACTCTTCTTTTTCCTCCTCTCAAAGCTTTGACGTGGCTATGAGAACTTGCTGGCACAAAGAGTGAAGGTGTGGAATGAAACTTAACATTTATCTCAGTCCAGTGACATTAGCGCATAGGATTAACCCTATATATCATGTTTGTATTTTATTATTGTACTCATAGTGTTCTAATGCAGATACTGATAAAGAGAAAAGCTCAAATGTAGTAATTCAGTTAAAATCAGTTTTCATGAAATTATACAGAAAAATACTGTAGTTCCCTAAAAATGGGTGATTCCAAACATCTCCAGCAAGATTTCCACTATTGCCTCTCCCTTTGAGATTCTGACTTAGGGACATCAAGCAAAGCTGAACTGATAGACTGCTGCTAAGCTACTACTACAGCCCACTGGTAAGCATTTTCATGTTATTTCTTTTGGCCTCTGCCTTTTTTGCCCATGCTTGGACTGTAATTTTTTGAAGACAGAAACCATAATTTCATACTAAATAAAAATGCCAAACAACTAGGTATTTTCTGTGATTAGGAGTTCCTGAAAATCCCAACAGTAAGTAGCAACTAAAATTTTATAGTAGTGTTTCCACTGCTTGGAAAAGTCCAGTTGTCAGGGACAGATCACGTTCCTTCAGCATCCCACTGACTCTGTGAAAACCAACATATTTTGCTTGAAATTCAAAGCTTCTTCCTTCAACCACTTCTGTAGTGTAACTGGAAACTCAGTGCATTACTTCTTGTTGAAAATAACTGCTCCAACAGCCATCAGTCTTATCAGTTAGTTCCCTGCCGCTTGCTGAGGAGCACAGGAGGGATGTGCTCTGGACGAGAACAGCCAGGCAAATCCCATAGAGCTTCAGATACTGAAGATGTTTCTCAGTCCTATTGACATACGAAGCCTAGTGGTCCACCAGAACAACAAGAAGAGGGAATGAGTTGCAGTGGTGGGAATAATGGCAATATGGATACATGGGAAGTAATAACAAGAAAATTAAATTAAAACAGACAGCCAGGACTTGAGGACAAGGTGATAGCACTGCATTAAGGAGAAGTGAGCCATGAGGTCAAATGTTCAAGAGATGCCAAGGTACTATGTGATTACAAGAAAGGAAAAGGCAAGGAAACTAAGAGGGAAGAAAAAAAAAACAACATTCCTCAATATATCACTAAATCTCACTAGAACCATGTAAGAGAACAAAGTGGGCACAGCATGAGTGACCTTTAGCCTTTTCCAACACACTCCCAGGCATCATTTTCAACAACCATGGATCAATCTCACCTTGGAAAAAAGGGAAGTTGACAGATCCCACAAAGACTTATGCAATGAGTAAATATGGTCCCAGCAAGAAAACTCTACTTACAATATGTCTCTGTAGAGATCTGTAGCAGGACATTTCATTCATGTAGCCTGCTAGCACTGCCAACATCAAAATCTAATGCAATCCTGTAAAGGTCACCCTATCATTTCTTGACCATCTTGAAGCCAAAACAGATAAAGAAAGATGGAGAGCTGGCAGCACAAAGACAGAACGGATGATAAAGAGAAAACTGAAAGAAAAAAAGGTAGGAGAAAACACTGCTGTCTTGATAGCTTTTAATCTGTGAAACAAAGCAAAGTAATTCCAACCATTTCCTCATCACCTAAACAGAGAACAACACATCAGCCTTCCCTTCACATCTCCACCACCATTACATCTGCTTCATTGCTATCACATCACTATATACTTAGAAATATTAACATTGGCAAAGCCACATTTTAAAATGACATTAAAAAGGTCCCTGTATCAAAGAATTAAGTGTTCTATAATGCGAAAAAGAGGCTTGTTACGTATTTATACCATGAAGTACTGGAAGATACTAAGTTGGAAATACTAAGTTTGCCCAATCTTCATTTAAAACACAGAGATACAACGGGGGCTCGCTGTTCAAACAATGCAGACATGAAATTTATTTGGTAACATCTAGCCATTATTCACGCTTTTTTGTTCCCGCCTGTGATGAAATTGCCCAGCAGGAGACCAGAAACAACCAAAATGATTCTATTGTCTGGAACAATTAAATCAGCTCAAGTTAGCCGATATAAGGCAGAGAAGGCTGCCTGCAAGCCTCCGACGGAATCAAACTTTGCCTCTTTTAATTCCAGAAGAAACGGTCGTCTTCAACAATTCAAGCCCTACAGAGTTCAGTTGGGGAAAAACTCTCGGAACTGTGTAGCATTTCTCTAACACTGTGTCCAATAAAATAAATGTTAAAACTCCTGTTATATTTAATGGGAACATGCCAATATCACTAGTTTTTTTAGCTGTGCTATACAGAAATATGTGAAATCTTGGCTTCTGTAACTTGTGTTAAATCACAGCAATGATAATTTAAGATTTTTTTTTTTAACTCTTAGAGGAATGTGAGAGGACACTTAGACATCAACTACACTAGCAATTCAAGTTACTGACTGTGAATAATGATCAGAATAGATAATAATTCTGCAGATGTTCTTACATCATATTATTTTGCATTTTGCTTTACTAAAATATAGTGCAAAGTACAGAACTGCCATGAAAGTTACCCAATCTCTAGAATTATTTATTAGCTTTACAGTTGCAGTTTCATATTAATATTGCTGAATATACTTTTTAAATCTTCTAGTGACTGCCTGCCAAATAGGAAAGCAGTCGCTTACAAACACAAGGTCAAAACTTTTTCTCAGCCTTCTGTAATGACCACTTTGCCCCCAAATGATAGAAACCCCTTTAACTGCCACAATTTGCATGACTCAAAAGGGCACACAAAATATCCCCATTCTTCAGACCTCAGTCTAGCTTGACCAAAGGGCTTGTTTGGTGGAGGTGTGTGTGTGTGTGTGTGTCTCCCTCACAAACTGGCAGCTTTCCAAGCTGTCTTTGGACTTCTGATCTTATTCCATATACAGACAGTTCCAGCCCTACCTTTCCATGTGGATGGAGGGAAAGTTTCTTCTCAGCCCTCTTTGACCATAGATTTACCATAACTTGCATATCCTATTGTTTCCAAAACCCCTCTTACCTTGAAATACAGATTCCTTTCTCTTACAGTCTAATAACTGGGGTGAGAAAATGGAGGTTAAGACAGCACCAGGTAAAGCAGAACTGAATTCAACGCACCAATTCTAAGCAGAAAGACCCTCACCTCTAATTTTTTATAAATTATATTCACAGCCTCCCCATAAAACCTGAAAACCCCCCAAAAGTTCATTGAAATGGAAGTTTAGTTAGGAAGTGGAAACTAATCACACTTACATGCCATATCCTGCAATTCTAACTTAAATTAAATCCTCATTTTAGCGGTATTTAAAGAATTCTGGATGGGGAAGGCAGAAATTTCATTTCAATCACTGCAGAAAGCAGAAACCAGGTTTGCATATGCAAGATTTGCAGAAGAATAATAAATCTGTAAGAGTAAAATAAAAGTAAAGGATGTTGTTAAGCATTATTTATTTTTGGTTTTCCCATGGAATACATACCTCAGTTGAGGAAAGAATCTGAACTCATCTGCTTGAAATCCAGTGAACCCAGTGAGATCAGTGGTTTACTCACAACCATGAAGTTCTGCAGAATGTCTATGGAACTGCCTGAGCTGGAATAACGATACACACTGTCTAAAAACTGGCACAAGAAGGACATGTAGGAATTGTTTCCACTTGGACATTTCTTTAAATCCAGCTTTGAATTAATGCCTACGCATTAGATTCTGTTACCAGTAACTTTGTCTTAACAAATACTTTCTATAGAGTTCAGCATAATTACTTTTAGCATGTAGAACTTGGTATCGGTATTAGCAACAATAGGATGAGATTCTGATCAGTCGTAGTCCTGACCTACAAGTATGATAGTTCAGTACTAAGTGAAATGCGTGCTCTACTACACATATTTCATGCCCTGAGCAGTTGGGTTTGTTTGGTTTTTTTCACATCTAAAGTGAGACTTCAAAAGCTATACACCAAGAAAAGCAGGCAAAAAACCCCACAACAAAACAAACAGAAAAAAAACAGGTCAAAAACAACATACGGCCTTCAACTAGTCAATCTGCCTATGCCAGCTCATCCCTGTCTCCTACATGTGTAGCTTTCTGCTGTTGCCAAAAGGGCAGCTGCAGTATGTGGGGCAGCAGCAACTATTCATTACCCTCCTCCAGGTTTCTCTCCATGCCTCATATCTCCTTTTCCCCACTTTGGCCTTTCTCTCTCCCTGCAGTAGCAACTGCAGAGAGCTTTTTCCCCCTCTATTGCTTCTCAGCAGGCTGGGAACCACTGCAGGTAAGCAGGAGCTGTTAGGAGAGAACATTTCTAGCAGGGAGTAGGAGTAGATTTATGCAGCTGTAGAAAGGGATTGATACAAGATAGTGGGTGAGCTGCGTGGTGACTGTACCACATCCCCAGAAGAGAGTGAAAATAGGAGACATGGAGGGGAGGCAGGCTGGAAAAGAACAGGAGGAAGACCCCTACCTTTACAAAGCACTCTTCCAAATCTCGTATCTCCTCTGGACAACCACCCACACTCAAAATTACACTAAGTCCCTGTGAAACCCTGCTGTTCCTGTCGCTTTCTCACCCTTGCCCCCCAAACCTGACAGACCTTGCTCAGTGACAGCCTTGTCATGCAGAAACCTATCAAACAGGACAGCAATTTCCCTTTCATTTCAACAAATGCTCTTCTGATAACAATGCTTTTCAGCAGTCCATGAACTGCAGTTTAGATGAGACGTAAAGCTTTCACAAGCAAAATCCTAGGCCTTTCAATACCATTAGCACAGATGAGTTCAGACAGTAGACGAAAATAAAAATGAAAATACACTACAATCACACTCTGCTAGCCTGATGCCAACCTTCCGCAGCATATGGCACAAGCAGAGGTTAACGCGCAGTGTGACCTGCACTAAAATGATGACAATTGCACTCTCTGTCTGCCAGCTACAACAGATCACCTGCTGACTAAAAGGAGTACCCATTTGCAGAAATGGCATTTAAAAAAAAAAAAAAAGGAAAAAAAGAAAAAAGAAAAGAAAAAGAAAGGATAAAAACCAAACACAAAAACTCTGGTAAACACCTAATCTGGTGGAAATCTTTACAGTTACTTCAGATTAGAGGTGCTGGAAGGAAACAGCTCTACTACTCACATCCATGGACAGCTCACAGTACCAAGAAGAGTTTTAATCCCTCCCCTGTTACTGCCTTTTAGGTGGCATTCAGAGCTCCGTTAGCCCAGGTGTTTAACTGTATGGACTGAAACTTGAAGACCTGCTCTTTCTGACTGGAAAATTTCTTCAGTAGTACACTGTAAGCTTGACATAAAAATATGTTAACTCAACAGTTCAACAAGTATGTAGAACATTGCACTTCCTCCTCATGCCATTTCCCATAACTCATCATCAACTTGTTATTCAGACATTATATTAATTCATAATAAACTTGCTTTATGCAATAGCGACATAATTGCATCACTAACTTCACACTGATAAAAGGGAAATATGAAAGGATGCTTTTAAAAAAGTACAATGTTTTAGATTTAGATCTTAAGAAACAGCACTGAAGAGAAAAATAACCAAAACAAACAAACAAAACAAACAGTACAGAAGATATTTAAGACTAGCAAAGAAAAGCTCACTGAAATCTGTGTATTACTTTTTTCCTGACAGTGTCAGGGATTTTTTTAAGACAGCAGAAAATTAAACTTGTTTCATTAACCTAAATCTAGCTGTAAAATATTTTCAGTGGAAAATAAGAGGCTTTTCTCGATAAATGTTGTGATGTTCTGACTGATTTAGCGAATCCTGCTACTCAGTCTGCAAAAGGATTTCTTAGGATGACTCAATAGGTTTTCATGTGTACAGTCAGGCTAATGGCTAAGACCCTTAGATGGGGTCTTTGGCGTAGGTCCAATCACACTGATTTCATTTATCGTCAACTCTGGAAAGTGTGCTTGAACTCAGAACCCATACCACCAATCACTCAAACACATAATCATCGATCGTGCTAATTCACAGGAGTGTAACCACAAGGGTAAACATCAACGGAATTTTCCTTCCTGATCTCAATTCTACTGATTAAAATACAGCTACACTACCAACCCAAGAGCAACATTTACATACATCACATGTAAGAAAGCTAAAGACATACTTTATTGTTACCTGAATTACCTAACGCAAAAAGAATATAGCCACAGCTTTCATGTTACTAGTTTATTTTTCCATCAGAACACACAAATTGTCTATTGTTCCATATTTTTAAGTGTTAAGTTCACCAACATCCTCTTGAGTGTTCTGTGTAACATTTTATGCACTTACAGAAAAGCCAGTAGTGTCATAAATCCAAAGCTCTCTTTAAAACTGCAGCGTAACCATGGCTAAAAAAAAATCTGCAAAATTGACACTTTTACTGTGCTATGTCTATATTGATGCACCACTAGAAAAGCAGCCATCTTTTTAATTATCACTATACCTTTTTTAGAAACCCAAACAAATATTTTATATTGATTTTAAAAGAAAAAAAAGTATGTATTTTGTATAAAAGCTTCCATCCCGTAAAATCTGCATCTCTGTTTTAGGCCACAACTTTGATTTTATATATATATATATATATTCAGGGAGTATACCTATCATACGGTGAAAAATAATTTTTGCAACAGCTGACCACTCTATACATAAAAGGAACCAAGATTTTGCATATTCATCTGACTTGTCCTAATACAATACATGCTATCATGATTTCAAGCTTTGTGCTTGTTTATCATCAGTGTTTCCACTGTAACCATGGCATCAGTATATAGCACAGGCTTAACAGTGAGAAAAGTACCCAGTATTTTCCTAAAAACCTCATCTCTTAGAAAAAATACAAGGATTTGCACAATGGCAAAAAAACAAAGTAGGGGAGCTGGCTAAAGAGAGAAACAGTTTCTTTTTAGAGGAAAAACCCAAAACATCATTTCTTTGCAAGTCTTTTGCATTTTGAACTTCTGACAAGAACCCAGAAATGTATTACAGGATAAGTAATGTAACCTTGACCCCAGTTCAGATATTATAATAACAAATACTGAAATTTCCTTTCAAAATTACATGCAGCATTATATGAGATCGAAATCGTTACATCTATTAATATATCAACAAGAGCTGTTCTCAGCACATGAGCACTTTCTCAAACCTATTTAAATAGTGGCAGTCCAGTCCTGCAAGAATTGTTGCATCATTTTGAGGGTAAATAGGGGCAGCAGTGCAACTACACCACACTCAACAAGTATGTGGTCCCCAGTTCAAACTTTCAGGACTGCTTAAAGGAAAACCCTCAGTACACCATAAAAAGAATTTATGGTCTCCAAGACTGTTTCTTAGGTTGCATTTATTGGATATTTCTTGTAGTAAGGAGGAATGGGTTCCTGTGATTGCTGCTTTTAATTTCCCTGCTATAAAGTTGGTAAAGAGTACTACAAAAATATCTGCCTTATGTGCCAAAAGTGAAATGAAGGAATTGGTCCTCTCACTGAAGAAACTGATTGTATTGTACCAGATTTTAGTCTAACGTTGGTTTAGGCCACGTGCATTTTCCTTGTACTGTGAAACCCATTCATTTCACAGGCAACTTCTCTTTTTCAGGTTTTAATATAGACTCCAGACACTGATGAAGATTATCAGTAAATTTATTTACTTCACTATGGACTCTATAGAGCAGTCATGGCCACAGGCCTTATTATAACTCAGTGAAATTAAGACAGAAAAACAGTTCTCTGAAGGTCCCTATCTACTAACTATCTAATACACACACTCAGTATTACAATTACAGTGACACATTCATTACGTAGGAAGATTTTGGAAAGGGTAAAACACAATCCTACAAATACTTGCCTCTCCACCAGTTCTAACTGAAAGAGGCAGGGTGGTGTATACTGTGCATTACATGCACTGCACAAACACAATCCAAACTATGAGAATTTACAGCACAAAACAAGGTAAGTGATGTTTCAGAAGCTGTATTATATTGAGCTGACCGGTGATGATCCACTGCCATGTCCTTAATTCTGTCAAGTAACAGACAACCAAGCATAGTCACTCCCTTGTCTCCTCCCACCCAGTGAATGCTGGACAGCAATCAATCCTGGTGCAATAAAACACAGCATTTATCTGATTCAGCTCTGTAGTTCCTCCCAGATCATGTTTATAATGGGCCTCAATCTGTTAAATTCCACTATTTAGCTAGGGAACATTTTAAGACATTTGAGTTTACCTTAAAAATCAGAGCCAGGATGTACCCCAGCACACCAGTCCCACCAAAACTCAAACTTGGCACCTGCAATCTGCAAGGTCCTTCCAGATTTGCCAACAAACTCACAACATGTACCATACACAAAAAGAACATAAAGAATTATTATTCTTTCACTAAAAATCTGTGATGACATCCTCATCCCCTTGGTCTCAAAGACGAGATCTCCCTTTATTTCAGGAGAGGCACAACTTGATTATCATTCAATCCAGGTAAAAGACATCTGCAATACTGCTGCATTTGTCTTTTCCTGATTTGGCTGTTTTTCCTCTGCCTATCACCCAGTTTCACCATCTGAGCTTATTAACATGTACCTTTTATAGATAACCAGAATAATCTGGACCCTAATTATCACAATGTAACATATGTAGCAAAAGTGAAAAATATTTTAAAGTTGTAAACATAAAAGTTTTAGCGGTAAAGTTATTCAGCTCCTAATGAGCATAAGTAGAGCCTAATTCTTTCATGCCTTCCTATCATTTTGGCATCTCTTTATGCCACTGCATTAAGAAGCCCCAAAGAATACATGAAATTCAGAGCTATTAACTCTCGCTATTTTTACTTTGGTCCTGGGTTCTTTGTCTCTTTGCCAGAGAAATACTGCCTGGCTAGTATCCTTGACCATAATAAATACAGAAAAAGATGAGCATACACATTTCAGATGGCTGGTCAAGGAGGGCACATTTAAAACAAGAAGACAAGTTACTACTGTTCTATTGTACACCTTATTTGAAGAATATACCATTTAACTGTTTAAACTGACAAAATGTGAAATGTGGATATTCATGTTTCCTGTGTTTTACTTGTTTGTTTGTTGTATTTTTCCTCTTTAAACCACAATACCTGGGGATGTCAAGGATTTTCCAGCTTTTTTGTACTCCCACTGAGGCATGCTAGCCTCTGGGTCTTCAAGATGTTGTAGAAGCTGTTAGACACATTGTGTACACAGGCAACAGAATTTGTCTGGTTGGGGCTGAAATCCAAGAGGACCCTTTTGTCAGTTTCAGTAGCTTGAAGAAGCACTGCATTAGCTCTATGCATAAAGGTGTAGATCCGTCTGGGGGAAGGAAGGAGGAGCATCAGTGCTGATGCAGTGAGCTTTTCAAGTGACACGAAGACCCCGAAGTGTTTCGTATCAGAGGTCAGGTCTGGAATTTTAAGGCTCGTCATGGCCACGATGTCCAAGAGTGTTCACACTGAAATTATGAACTCGGTCTAAGTGCTGGAGCTGGGTTTTGCGGTAACATTCTGTATGGATGTATTTGGTTGGGGTTTTTCAAACACTGTAAGATAACCAGACTCATATTTACATAATGTAATTTCAGAAACTGAAGTGGTAATTATACATCCCTACTTAGATTCAGCATATTTTCCTTTCTTCCCTTGCCTGTAGACCACATGCATTAGATATACAGTAACCATGACTATCTCAGTATAACAAAGCACGAAAATAATGAAAAGCCTTCAGAGCCATTACATGCCCTTGACAACCTTGCTCTGCAAGACAGATACTGCATCAAGAGCCATGCCACTGCAAATCATATGTACACGTATGTATCTACGGCGCGAACACTTACCCAGTCCTCGAAGTGGCGGCTCCCGTTCTGCAGCAAGTCCTCAAACTGTATAGTGCAGTTAGCTACAAAATCGTCGTACCCGATGGGGGCATCATGGAAAACAGCCATCTCTATCTTCCTGCCATTACAAACATCGGTGACAAATTCATCGTTCCAAGCAGGACTGTTGGTCTTTTGCTTGGTCGAGGTCTGCCCGATCCTGGAGTCGTCCACATTAAGGGCTATGTAAGGGTCCAGCAAAAAGGTCTGTGGCCTGGGACCCACCGCATGCCTCAGAGACCACGCCGTGGGTTTCAGATTCACCGCCTCGCAGATCTTGATTTTCAGCAAGCCATTGAAAACCACCATGGCTGGATGGTTGCACTTTTCCCGGGATTAAACACTCGCACAACGCACTCGCACCGAGAGGGAGGGAAGGAGGGAGGTCTCACCAATAAATAGGAGGGCAGGTCTGGGAGTGGGGGCGCTGGGTACAGTGCGGGTCTCTTCGCCTTGCTGCTGCTGTTACCTTTGATTATTTAGCCTTTGCTCTTGCGACACCCAGTGAATACATTTATCTTCTTGCCCGTGTTTCTAACGGAAAACAAGGGAGGGGAGCCGCCGAGGAGGGGGAGGCGTCCGCGGCTGCAGAAACCCCCGAAAGCAATCAAACCCCGAGCATAATCAATCCGTGGGGTGAGCAAGAGCCTTCTCCCTTCACCTAGACCATAATCCTGGATCAGTCTCTGCAGGGGAGGCAGCGCCGCGATCGCAGGCTCCCGCACACGCCAGTCCTGCCCGTGCGCCGCACAATACACGCACACGCACACACACACACACATACACACGCACAGACACAAATCAGAAACACCGGCCGACCCACCAGCCCAGCCTATTGCACAGCCTCCGCTCAGCAAACATCCACCCGGGGACCTTCCATCCGCGCCGGAGCTCGGACCCGCCCGTCCTGTGCCGCCGCCTCCTCCTCCACCTCCGCCGCCGCCAAGGCCAAGGACCCAGAGGAGCGACCCCCGCGCATGGGGGGCGACGGCAGCGGAGCGGGCCGCGCGGGTCTCGGCGGGCTCCGGCTGGGCGGCCGCCGCCCTGGCGATGGGCAGAGCCGCCGCCGCCTCCCGCCTCCCGTCGGCCGGCCGGCCGCCCCCCGCCCGCCTCCCTCCCTCCCGCCCGCCGCC
>JANVCC010000020.1:25449563-25470020 GCA_025345505.1 Todiramphus chloris collaris
CACCCAGCCAAAATTTCTTGCTCCCGCCTCCCTCCCTCCCGCCCGCCGCCGGCCGCCTCCCGCCGCCTCCCGGCCGCCTCCCTCCGCGCCGCGCCGCGCCGCGCGCAGCCCCAGCCCGTCTGCCGGTGCCGCTCCGCCGCTCGCTCCAGTGCAGGAAATGCGCAAAAGACGTCAGTGTATGTGTGTGTGTGTGCGCGAGCGAGTGTGTGTGGTGCGAGGGTGCGGAGGCAGCCCCGGCTGTGCGTGCGTGTGCGAGCGAGCGAGTGAGCGAGCGAGCGAACGAGAGAGTGAGTGCGCGAGTAGAAAGTTTTGCCGGTTGGGGGAGCAGTGCGGCCGCGGCCAGCCGGGAAACCGCGTCTGGGGTCGTGACTCCCGCGGGCCGCGCTCGCCGCTCTTCCACACCCGCCGGGAGGCTTTTCGCGGGGGCCTCTGCTTTCTGCCTCCCCCCTCCCCGGCGTCCTCTTCCCTCCTCCTGGGATCAAGTGGTGAACCAAGCCTGGAAAAAACACCCCCGGCCGCCTTCCTTCCCGGCCGTAAATAGCCCGCCCGCTTTTATTAACGTGCTGGATCAGAGAGGTCCTGCCCCCGGCCGCCGCGCGGCGCTGCCGCTACCGCCACGGCTACTTCCACCACGCCGGGCGCTGACGGGGAGAGATGGGGACAGCGGACGCCCCCTCCTGCAGGGCTTTCCGCCCTTCACTCCCCTTTCCGTGACAGCACCTCCCCCGGACCCCTCTCCCGCTCCCCGGCCCCCGCCTGACGGGCGGTGAGCCCGCCGCTCCCGCCGCCTTCCGACAGCGCCGAGCCCCGGCCCGCGCCGCCGACCGCCGCGGCCAACCGCCACCCAGCCACCCCGCTCCACTCCAACCCCCCCCCACCGCGGCCCCCCGCCCGCTGGCCGCCGCCGCGGCGGCAGAGACACCGCTACGTCAGCGGGGGCCGGGCTGGAGGAAGACTTTCCCCGCGGTGTGTGAGCGCCGGGAAGTGCCGTCCGCCGCCAGGGGAAGCGGCCTCCGGGGGCCCACCCCGCCCGGCCGGGTCCAGCCGGGCCCGGTCCGGTGTTTTCCGCGGCTGCCCTTCCCCCCCGGACTAGAGACGCTGCTCGGGGTGGCGACGCGGCGCGGCCCTGCCCGGGGTGGGGGGGGGGGTTGTGTGCAGAAAACGCCTCTTGAACGCCCGTTTCCCCATGGCGGTGGGTCGCTGCCGGCGGCTTTGTTTGCTGCGGGTCACCTGGCTCGGCGGAGCCGGCCCGTGCCTGCCCCACCTCAGCCCCTCGGCGCCCAGTGCCTCCCCGCTGCCCCTGGCTTTGAGCTGGCACTGAGGGGGGACACCGTGGGGAGTCTGTCCCTGCAAGGGTACTGCAAAGAGCAAACAAATGTTTTGGAAGGGTAAAAAAGGTGTACGTAGTATGTTGAACGTTATGTACATGTAAGATTTGAGTCATTTTCACTCCAAATTACTAGATAACTGGGAGACTGTGCAGCCTGGCTTTCTCAGAACAAACGTACTCAAGATCTTGATGGTTTCCTTTGGCAAAAATTACTGCTCCCTGATTTATTTTTACTTCCTAGTTTTGCCAGTCTTTTGTGAGAAAGTCATTGGAAAAGGGATGGACTTTGCCCTTTGATGGGATCTGAATTCACTGTAACATCACAAGAGAAACCCAGAGCCAGCCCTGGCACCCAGGAGGGCGGCTGGAGTGCTTAGAAGATTCAGGCAACATAGAAGAAACTCAATTGCTGCTGGATCAGGTTGAGTAAGGACAGAAAAGATGAGGACTCAGTCCTTGACCTGGACCTGATATTCCTGACTTGAGAGCAAAGAACAGGTAATTATGGATTTCTACAGGTAATGGCTCAGGAGGCAGGTGTTATATTTGGAGCTGATGAAATAGCTCCAGTATCTGTACTACCAGAGTACTTTCCATACAGAAAATGCAGTACTAATGAAGCCTAAGGGTCATGAGAGCATTCACATTATGGAAGAAAGATTTTTTTAGTGCCTGTTGCTACTTAATCTGCTAGTCAAAGTAGAAGTACAGTAAAATCTCCATGTTCTTTATCACCTTGACAATCCCCAAGCAGAATCCTTTGATACAAAGCTGTGATATGGAGCCAATTATGGGAAATGTCTTCCTTTGCAATTCAGCCTTTCTGGGGCTCACAGCAGCCGTGATATATCTATGACATTATTTCTGTAAAGGGGCGTACTTGCAGGGCCCACCAGAAATACAAGAATCACCTACTCCTTTCCTCCCATCTGCATTCACAATCTAGCATGTATAGTACTATATATTAAACTATATGGTGTTACATGTAATGTGTCAGAAAGAACAGTATAATTAAATCTTTCCTCTGGACGTGTTTGTGTTGTTTCTCAATAAAGGCAATGTAAACAATATACTCCATTTCCTTAGATATTGGAAAACATAAAAGCCAAGCTGATATATTGGGGTTTTTTTTTCCTGTTTATTTTTAAGAGACCTGCAAGTACGTATATTCTGAATGCCCAAGGTAAGATTTAAGTAAACACAGTCTCCATGGTGAGTTTAATGGCCAGGCATCTCTCTGAGATTGCACTTGCATATTACTAAAGGCTGAATAAATACAGACAATTAACACAGCATGTAAAATGATATAAATAAACCTTATATGTGGCTAATTACATGTACAATCTATTGCATGCAGATCTAGGCCCTGATATCTAATTTAAACCATCTGCACTTTTCCATGTGCTGAAGCAAGCTAAGGTTTGGTTTCACAAATCATTTTCTCTAAGAAGACTGCCTGCATGAATAAGGACTTACAAGCTCACTTAGGATTGAACGGCTTCAGCTTTACACTGCTTATGAAAATGTACGTACCTTGCACTGCTATAATTTATTCTGAGATTTTTTTTTTTATTATTATTAATTAGAGTTTGGTAAAACATGTTTATGTCAAGACTGAACTTTTAATACTAAAAAGTTACTAACCTAACAAAAGACCCCGGAACAGTATTCTTGAAATCTAGTAACTCAGATACATTGAGCAATGTTACAACACTTCCTGCAAAGTTCCTCTGAAAAATTGGCTCAGTGGTCTCAAAAACTCTAATGGACAGCAAAGAACATTCCAACTGTAATTACCATTTTCCACTCAAAAGGTTTTTAAATATTTGCTTAATTTTTTTTTCTTCCCTGTTCTCTTGTACCTCCAGAAGTACCTGGTTCTGTAAGAGCTGGAGAGCAAATGCAATTCCTTCTGTTTCTCATGAGAGGTTCAGCAGAGGAAGATGCAGCACATGCAAGGTTTCTACTGCAGAAAGGCAAAAGGAAGCACTCCAGATGCAGTTCTGTACGCTGTTGCAAAGCCTACAGCAGAGTAGTAAACCATGCCCTGTAGTTTAATTACGTTTTAGGTATTCCTCCCAGCTCTGCGGAGTTTTAAAAGGACACAGAGGGCCTACAGGGTGTGCAGACTCAGGACTGATTTATGAGATCTACCTACTCCCCAAAAGTAACTTGCTGGTATCGAAGTCCTGCTCAGCACTCTGAGACCAGAGTGCAGGTCACTTTGTGTCAGGACTGCTCCCAGCGTACGTTGCTCACCTGCGGGAGCATCTGCATGTTGGTTTTTTGATTTTTCATCAGTATTGCCTCAGTCCGACCGATTACTTGAGAGACCACTGCATGGTTACGGTGTCCTGTAAAGCTCTAAGGAAAAGACCCCCTAGAGAGCCTAAAACTACAGGCTATTTGCAACAGCTTCTATCAGCACTCTTACTTCAGGAAAGAGACTACATCAAACTGGTAAGGGATAGCAATGATGGCAGCTCCAGCACACAGTCATCCGCAGCTAACGGCTTTCCAAGACACGGTTTTACTCCCGCAAATCCCTCTCAGGCTGCGCCTCCCCTGTTTCACGTAGAGTGGCAGTGGCAGGGAGGGACCAGCAAGCTGCAGACCGTGTTACCTCGAGTCAGCCCCTGACCTTTCCCTGGCCTGTGAATCCTCAATAGCTCTGTAGAGAAACAGCACTATCTGGTGGAAGGAGTGTGTAAAGTCCTTCCAGGAGTCGAAGCAGGCTTTGTTCAATTATTGCAGCCACAATTGCAACCGTTTTTAAGGTGTGCTCGCCCAAGGTTAATGGATAGTTTCACTGGATTTTCAAGAGGATTCTTTTTTTTTTACAGTGGAGGGGAATATATCTGAGTCTTTACAAAACTAATGCTTACGTCAGTTTCTAGTGTTTTCCTGAAGAACTGCTTAAGCCTTGGAGGAATGTCAGCATGCTGTCAGGATTTTCCAAGTACAGCAATATGAAAGTACAAAAAGATACTTTGTGTTCTTTTCTTTTTAAAAGGAGCGTCATATCTTAAAGTTATATTAAATAGATGCAAAAGGAATAAAATCAGGCTTGAATGCAGGAGAGATTTTCAGAAAACATCTTTATGTCAAAAAACAAATAAAAGCCAGAACCAAGTTAAAAACCTTGTGAAATTTAAGGAACTTTGCCTCTGAGTCCACACTGGACATGAACATATTCCAAGCATCATGTATGTGAAGATATTCACTGGTATGAGTACATCCACTGAATTCCTTTCAACTTAATGTATATGCTTATACAAGTGCAATAGTTGAGTGTTCGTGGGATCAGTCCCTTCCTGGCAAGGAATCAAAGGTTGCTGGCAAATGCTGACTATTCTTGAAAGTCAAATAATTATTTAGATACCTAATTTTAGTTGCACAGTTATGAAAAGCATCCTCAAGAGCATTTTCACTCCTGTCATGCTGCAAATGATGTTTAGGGTATACCAACGGGTAATTCATCTTTTCTAAAGATGAAGAAAAAGTCTGGTCTTATTGAGCTTGGTCCAACCCCCAACTCCATTCCCAGGTTTCTTATGTGCCCAGCCAACTTCCTACTAATTTATTCTTGACTCACAAAGCATGTACTTGGGGAAGTTACTTAAGGCATTTCTAACGTTCTCTGTGAAATGTCTCAGCAAAAGAGATCTTGTCAATGTGTGATTAATTAGCTCTCCAACTCTCTCTATTTTAATTATACTTTTGCTTCTCTTTGCAACACTTTTGCTTCTCTTCTTTTAAAAGAACATAATAAAAACTACCTCAATTTGTTAGCTTTCATTGGGGATAAATCTCTTTATTCAAATACATCTGCATTGCAACTGATGTAGAACTTGCAGCTTTAAGGTACCTGATACTGCCAGACGTACTGACGTGGTGACTTCATCGCAGTTGAAGTCTACCAGCCAACCTGATTTCAGGTATGCACTTGGGTTTGCTAGCCAAGACTGCAAGCCAAGATATCATACCTTTCTATCAGTTCTTTTCTGAGCTAGATATATTACAGCCAGCTTAAGCATATCTGCATGTCCTACAAAAACATACCACCCGTTGCAGAACATATGCTTAGGTCACATCTAGACTAGAGATTTCTGGCTCAGTCAGGGCTGTAGAGCAGTATGATCCCAGACAAACACAGCTGTGCCAGGGACTCTCACCATTGAGGGCTTTTTTAAATTATCTTCTTGCTTATGGATGGTGATTTTATTATACAAAGAGCTTCAGTGCTGAGCATCTCTTTGGTAAAATACAGTGGTATTTCTATACTGGAAATGTAGCCTAGATATATAAATAGGCTTCCACTTGGTCATGTACCCTCTCAGCCTTCACATAGGTAGCTGTGGGTTTGACACTTACAGTATTGTTGGTATTCTAGACACAGAAGGGTGTCATGAAGTGTAAAATCCAGATCTGATTCATTCTTATCATCCCTCATCTTGAGAATTTACAACAGGTTTCTTGGGCATGGAAACTTGCAGTTAACTGGTGTTGCTTAGGATTATAATAGGAGTCTGTTGATATTCAGACTCAGTGATTTAATTTTACTTGCTGGAACTAATTTTGGTACAGAGTGACAAGGAGAGAATTCTGGAATGGAACAGGCTGCAAGAGAGAGCCCCTTGCCTCTTCATGCATGTGGAGTGAGCCTTAAAGAAGTTATTCCAAAGGTACAGCTCACTCTCTGCATGAGGACCAGAAGAGGACAGGAATGTGAACTTCAGCCTCTTTCCAAGCTGTTGCTTTCTTGAGCAGCACACAGGAAGAAAAAAAAAAAAAAAATCAGTATATATGCTGCTTTGAATGAATGATTTTGTATCGTATCCAAAAAAACCCCAACAAACTCAAACCAACCATGCAGCGTAAGTAGGGAAAAGGACAGGTCCTTTGCATTCCTTTTTTTCTCTACCAGCTAAGCAATTTCAGGCAAGGAGCAAACGTAGCATTGTGCTAAATGCAACTCCTTTCATCATGGGAAAGCTGGTCCTTGGGTTGTCAGAGTCCCCTGAGGCTGGACACCCAATGCACTTTGGGATCGGCTGTCATTTACCCATACTCCTGTTGGCTTTTGCTCTTTTTATTTCTCTGCACAGAGTACCACAGTATTGTAGCTAATGGAAGCTCTTCCCCATTTGAGGTGGACTTCTGCAAGAGAAACCCAGTGAGGGGATCTCCATGCGTTTGCCTCCAGGAAGTGGAATTGACTCTCCACTTCCTCATACTGTACAGGCATGCAAGCCATAAAGCATATAGCAGGATACGGCATATTCTCCCCAGAAGAACAGGCTCAAAAGACCTACTGTTCTGGTTCGTGTGAGTACACCAGAAGAAATTTAAAAAATAAGGAAAACTCTGAGTCGAGGCAACTTGATATTTGTGTGCCTAGCCACCACTGGATGCAGTAAGGTGTCTGAGAATAGTGGCAGGGTGTATGCACGTTATTGAAGCATTGCTAGGGTTCATCTTCTCGTCTTACTCAGAACCCTGTACAGGGTTTGGAGCATCTGTCACTATTATGCCTGACTCTCCAAGGCAAACTCATTTCACAGTTGAAAAGTTGCAACAGAGTATAAGTATGTCCAAGGTGTAACTATCAAAACCAGTTTCTGCTAATTTTTTTTTTTTTCATTTAAAAATATGAATCGGTTCAGTAGTATCAATTAAATGTAAAAAGAACAGGCTTTTCAAAGGGTATTATCACCACTTTACAGAGCAGAGAGGTGAGAAAGGGAATAATTAAAGAGCTATATTTTTGAAGTGCCCCTGAATTTAGAGTGCTTTAATTGTAAAATATCTGATTAAAGATATTTTAGGTATCTCAAGTTAAGTGGACAATTTTAAGAATTTAGTCCTAATCACCTGCTTAAATCACATACCAAGTCATTAACAAAGTCATTAATAAAACCTGTATCTCATGATTCCCACAGCCTTCCTCCAGGCTTTTCTCCCTGTAGTATTCAAGAACTCAAACTTTTTAAAATTGAGAAACTAAGGCAGAATAAAGAAGTGATGGAATGATTTACAGCATTTGCAGTATTGCCACTCAGCATATGTAGAACATGCTGAGCTGTTTTTCACCTGGCTTCATTAACCAGTTACGATGAAGGCCAAAGCCTAAAAAGGCCTACATGTATGTACTTAACACTATACAATCTGAAATGTCATGATTTGGGACTCTTCAGTAGATTATTTCTGCACATGCCTTTGGAGAAGAGAAATGAAGTACCTAGCTACACAAGTACGTAATATTATGTCTTTAAAGTTGCTAAAGCCAAGCTTCCTTTCCTAGTCCAGCCATGGTTTTTGCTCTAACGTACTTCTCATAAGGAAAGGAAAGGAGATAGTGCTGGGAGAAAACTTTGAGGTGTGGACTGACAGAGATTACTTTTTCCCATGTGCTGATGCCTAATGGGCCTCTTCTGGCAAACACCGAATAGAAAACAGTTGACCACTAAACTGCCATGACTCATGACTTTAGAGTTCACAAACAGAATAAGACACAAAGGATTAGCAGGTCACAATTACTCCTCCACAGTTTAGTTTACTTTTTTTTTTTTCCTCTTTTTTATGTTAATGGGTGTAGTTCTAAGTTGTATTCAATTTTTTTTTCCTGCATTTACATGCCCAAAATACTCACTGTCTGTCCAGATAAAAGCTTCATCTCTTTTTCTTCGTCTTTTCTGTACAGGGTTGTATAAGTTCTCAATTTCTTCTAACACAGAAGAAGAGCGTCAGAAAGCAGAAGATGTGATCCTGAGAAGCAGAACACTTGCAGCAAGACAGGGCATGATCCACTACCATTACATACAGGTAATAGGTAACTTCTAAGCCTGAGCAAAGCACTACACGTCTGAGTTAGTGCTACTTAATTAGTAATTATACCTCTGTAACCTCGTAGTTATTTACAAAACTTCCTCACGTCTATCCTCGGAGCACTGTCTTGACTTTCATACTTTCATTTTAGGATATGATAGCTATCCTATAAAGGCAAAGAAAAACTGTATTTGAACTAACTAGAGAGCAAGTTTTCTTCCTTATCAAAATCAAAGAAAACAACAAGACTGGGATTTTATTTTTAAATATTATCTAAATATATTAAAAATTAAGTCTAAATTTATCCATGTTTAACAGACAGCTTCTAAAAGACATCCTTTTGCTCTCTACCATAAAAATTTCTGCTTTTGGACCTATCAAAAATTTGGGGTCAAAAGAATAAAAGGAATACTGTAGACTACAAATGTTCAGTATCTGAAACCAATCTAAATCTCAACTGAAAAGAATCCATCATGGTATGTAAAATAATGTAAATATGTAAAATATGTAAAAAACAGGTTTGTTTGGTTGTTGGGGTTTTATTTTGTGTGTTTCATTTGTTGGTTTTGTTTGTTTGTTTTTTAAAGAAGGCAGATTTTCCAAAAGAGATGTGTGAGAATTTACTGCCTTCATCTAAACCTCACACGATTATGTCAATTACTTCTTGTTATCTGAATTTAAACAAACTAGTAGGGGTATACTTGGCCTAATGCTGCTCTTGGGAAGTCAAATATGTAACTGATCTAAAGGAATCAAATGTAGGGCTGCCAACTCTTGACAAATCCAAGATAGGGTAAGTTATATGAATGACTTTTTTCCAGGTAGTCTGAATGCTAATTAAAATGTTTAAATGAGATTAGTTACAGTGTTTCTGTGGGGAAAAATACATATATATATATATTAGTAAAGCCATTGTATTTTTTTTTTAATGACAACAACTGTCAATTTTATGAAAATGTGTGTCATAATTATAAGGGCATGGCATTTTTCTGAAGTGCTATCCATGAAAAATGTTTCCCATCTCTAACATTAATACAATTGAAGGAATCCCTTGAGAGAGCCTCAATATCCACAGTTTTAACATTTAATCTAAGTCTGGGGAATCCAGTGTCCTTCACCTATCCTTAGGGGAAGTTGAAGAAATTCACTGCATCTAGAGGTGTAGGCTTGATGCTTAAAAAAGTAGCAAAGAGAAAATACTAACTTTTTTGCTTTTGAATCTTTTTTATATAAGAGTTCGAGTAATACAATTACAAACATTTCTAAGTTATGTGTGGATTAATAACATAACCTTTTTCAGATGTTTCAGTAGCATATTTTATGCCTGAATATTTCAATAATGGCAGAGGACAGAAACATCATACCTAGTTTGGTTTTGTTTGTTTGTTTGTTTTATTTTGTTGTAATCTAAGAAATGTGAAGCTTGGAAAAATGAGTATAATTTTTTCAAAGTTATGAGTTTTACAGCAGACATTTTCCTCAAGAATGCCTTGTCTAGGCTTCTTTTTTTTCCTCACTCTAAAAGGACAGAAACTAAGAATTTCAAATGCACTGTGATACCTACATGTTAAAGTTCTGTTGTCAACGGATGATGACAAGATCATGAGGCAAAGCACCCATTGTAGTTAGCACTCTTTAAAGCTACAGCACTGCACTGAGTTATAATGGATTCCAATAGCTAATTTTAACAGCCTCTACTTTGTATTTTTGGAAAGAGTTCAGATGTCTTCTGCTGATTCAGAAATTTAGCTCATGATTGGATCCATGTGAAAAGACACAGAAATGAGAGGGAGTTCAAATATTTCAAGCCTGAGATGGGTTGAGTGAAAAACACTGAATCCTACTTCAAGCATTAGGTCATTAATGGAACAGATCAAGTCTTTCACTGAAACTTAATACTCCTTACTTTGGTAATACAAGTCTACTGATGAGACAGCATTCAGAAAGGTATTTGAAGTTGGCAAGCTGTGACATGTTGCCACTCGGCTCTTTCCATAAGGACAGTGCATCACTATTTGGAATATAAAATGTGGATGGTTTTCTTCTCTTTCTTGATCATTACTGGATTGCATGAGGTGTATGATAATGTATTTATTGCAAGCTGTCTGAAATACCCTTTACAGGGATTTCTTTTTCTAGCTTAGCAGGTGAGTGCTTATTAACTTCGGGAGACAACCTGTAGTCATATCATAGCTGTTCTGAAGCCATGAAGCTACGTATAGAAGCAGATGCTCAGGTTGAAAGGACATCTGTAACTTCAACAAAGTGCTTGAGAGTTGAAAAAGTACATGTTGTGCATATATGGTTTTCTGAACAACATCTCCATTTGACATAAGTCAGCTCAGGGAGCTTCAGCTGAAGATAGGGAAGTCTAAGCAGCAGTGCATTGGAAGGGGGCAATTCCTGCAATGGAGAGGCACAAATGCTTCATCATCGATAGATGGGAAACACAGGATTGATTTACATTGCATAATTAAACATGATTCTGGGAACTGTCCTGGATAGGAGTGTTTTCTAGACTTGGCCTTCAAACAATTGTTCAAAATGCCTGCTCATATCCTTCTGCTTTACAAGACAGCTTCCCAAAGCTCTCTTAGGAGGGTAAACTTTTCTTATTATTTAATTATTGTTTAATTCTGTGGTTCCAAAGTCCACAGGAAACTCACTCAGTACCTCCTTTAATGTCCAGGCAGTGGGACATACATCTCCATGTTTCTCTTTCAACCTTCTCTAGGAAGAAGAGATCAATCTAGGTACCCAAAAGGGGAATAATAGGAGTACTCTTTGGTATCATGTGTATTTAGGACTGGGATACCAGTATGACATTGGTTTATTGCCCGTCAAGAGCATTTATTACTATTGTTACAGATGCAAAACTGCTGAAGTATGGGTTGTTGCTTTATGTCATTTTTGTTTGACAACAAGTTGAGAACACAAATATCTGCATTTTGGGGGAAGCTGATGTTGAATTGCTTCAAATGTATTCAAATACAAAGAGACAAAGCAAACAAGTTAATAAGATTTTTTTCCCCATAGTGAATCTTTCTTGTTATCTGCTTTCTTGTCACACTACTGTCAGGTCTAATAACATAGGTGTCATCTTCTCCCCTGAATTATCTTCAGAGTTTGTCTTGCTGATTTTTTTGGCAGTGAAATCTTCAATCACAGCCTCTCCAAGATACAATGGAGCATCAGCCTGCTTTTTCAGTTATGACAGATATATTCCTGCACCAGTCCTGTTCACTCAGAATGTTGTAAGGATTTGTGTAGGTTTTTGCCTAAAACAACATACTGGTTGCTCACATTTATTTCTGTTCGCTGTTCATGCTGTTGATTTTCGCTTGCAGGTTCCTACGCAGCCCATCCCCACTCTGCCTACAATGGCTCCTTTCTAAAAAGATGTCAACACTCTTCTCTGATCACTGACTCTTAGAGGCAGGCAGAACTCCTTTCTTACATTTTAATTCAAGTACAGAAGTGTTTTATTCTATGCTGCCCTTATGTCTAGGAGTTCCCTGGAGACACCTGCCCAACTGCCTATTGGGCTTCAGACTCAAAACTCTCCTTTACTGTGACACCTAAAAATACAAACACAAACAATTACAGTTTACCTTTCCTATACAAAGCTTGGTAGGATCCTGCTCCATCACAGCAGCTCCCAGACCTTATGTTAATATATTAATGGAAACAACAGTAAGGATGGAATCAGCAAAAGGTATTTCATAGGAACAAACTTCTTTCTGAAAGGTCCACATGCAAAACTAGCTTTCTATAAATAATGACAGAATAAGAAAGAAAAAATAAGGAATTTCCAAACTCCTATGTAGGTGCCATCTATACTTTTCACTTGTGAACTTGTAAAATCAACATAGACAGGCTGGAGAGTTGGGTGGGGAGAAATTTAATGACACATAACAAGGGCAAGTGTAGACTCTTGCATATGGGCAAGAACAACCCCATGTACCAGTTATAGGCTGGGGACTGACCGACCTGTTGGAGAACAGCATAGGGGAAAGGGACCTGGGGGTCCCAGTGGACAGCAGGATGACCATGAGCCAGCAATGTGCCCTTGTAATGGGCTGCCCAGAGAGGTTGTGGGGTCTCCTTCTCTGGAGGCATTCAAAACCCACCTGGATGCATTCCTGTGTAATCTGATCTAGGTGATTCTGCTCAGGCAGGGGGACTGGACTAGATGGTCTTTTGAGGTCCCTTCCAATCCCTAACAGTCTGTGATTCTGTGAAACCCCTACCAATGAAACAAATAAAGAATGAGCAGGCCTTCTAGTTTTACCAGCAGTAGTAAGCAAAAGCCCCACAGTTTATGGGCAATAACTCTTCTCCTTTGCTGAATGGCAGGGATCACTGCACATCTACCTTCAAAGCTATTTAACCAGTGTAACTTCCTATAGCAGTACGGTATTCAAGATCACCTTCCCTCTCAAGGATTCATCACACATTTATTAAGATACATGACTTCTGATTGGATCTTCCAGCAATTTATCTCACTTTTACTAACTAAAATTGCCATTTTAAAGAGAATTTTTTTAAAAAGTGGGAGTTTCAAAATAATAATTTCTAAATAATACATTCAAATTCCCATGGTTACCTAAAGCTTTTATTATGCATTTACAAATCCTAACTATAACGATTAACAAAAAATTGTAATGCAGTAGATTTGGTGAAATGTCTGCAATTTTCTTCACCAATGAAAGGTGAAGTGGCCAGCTAAAATGAGAACTAAGCAGTTAATGGAAGAACACTTCATCTAGGAATGTGAGGAAGTGTAATATGCCACGCACATCCTAAATTAAATCTTGTGGCATTGCAGAGCTATGACTGCAAAGTCATTGTGTGTATATGGGTGGGAGTCAGCAAATAGCTGTGATGGAAGCTCAAAGTTTCTCTTTAATCTTATAATGTGTTCCCTGGTATTTTATTTACAGAAGCAATTACTTCTGGCTATATATAGTTAGTTACTGTAATAGTTATTTTACAGAAATAGCAACCAAGTTTTATGTGTCAACATTCTCCATTCACTGGAATTTTTGGAACTTCTGATCAGAGAATGAATGACCTGTGATGCTGCAGGATAACCAAGACAAATGCAATCAACCAAACTGGCCATTTTCTAGGCCTGCCAGTACTATTAAAGCCAAAGTTGCTGGATCGCTGTTTCTTTAACCTAGCAATATTGCTTTAAATTTGCCAAAGATGAAGCATTGCATATGTTTATGCTACTTCCAAAATGTTGGCCTGGTTACAAAATACTGTGCACACTTTGAACTGAACAGATACTGCAACTGAGTTTGCAAGACTGATGGTAATTATTTAAAAGAATGGGCTCTAAAATTGCTAAAAGAGCCATTTTCAAAGTATTTTTAACAAAACAGCAAGCTGCCATGCTAGTAAAATACTGACACGTTAGAATGACAAAGCAAGTTCTAACTTCACCTGGGGAAGGCCACACCATGGTGTAGCAGGATCCTCCAGCAGTAGCTCTTGGCGGCAGTCATCAGTTCCAGAAGGGCTGGATCTAAAGGGAAAACATGTCTTTCCCTGCATCCAAGAGTTGCAACTTTCTCAGCTCTCATCTAGGATCAGGCTAATCCATCTCCAGCCGTGGTTCTGCTGAAGACAGTGGAATTTCAGGCAGGTGATAAAGGCTTTACATGACTCATTTTCATCTTTACAGTTGCATGTATTTGGCCACACACATAAAAACCCTCTTGTGGCTTTCAAAGCACCAGCTTGCTTTTGAAGATGGGAAAAGAGAGGAAATGATGACTGAGAAATAAAGAAGTTCTCTAAATGAAAATTTGGAATCAGGATTATCTAGTACAATGACTATGTTTTGACTACATACAAACTTTCTTGTTTCAAGAGTACCCACTGATTGCTTGGTTAGAACTGTTTAAGTATGCCTGTATAAGCTGTCATTCCAGTAACAGACAAGCAGGGAACACAGCAAACATAAGGTACTGTTACTGTCCATGCACTGAATGGAACTGGTAAATTTTTTTCTGGCAGGAATTTTCCTGTAAAATCTAAGATTGTTACACATCTCCTTTATATGATAATACCCGAGTGTATCATAGTCATAGTCATTATTTATCCTCACACATCATTTTAGGAAACATTATTTTAATGTTATTTAAAGCCCATTTTAACAATGAGGAACCAAGGCGCAGTGTCACACATCAAAGGTCACACAGGACATCTATAGCAGAGGAGGAAATTGAGATTCAGATTAATGTTCCCTCGACTGAAGAAGCCTTTTTCACAGCGTGCTGAAAGCATCTGATCAATTTGTAAGCACTTAAGCTGTTATTTGAACAGATGGGAATAATGGACACATTTTGAGGCCCCTCCACTTGCCAACATCATCTCCTGTTTTCAGAACTGATGGATTTGGTTCCTCTGTAACAAGACATGTGAGCTCCTAGCTGTTGAAGATCCTGACCTGGATGCTTCTTCAGAGTCAGCAGAGGAAACAGAAGACGATGGCTTGGCTCTGAGGCATCTTAGTCCCACATGCAGACAACTGATGGCAAATATACATATATACGAGGTAAAATAAAGAGCATAAATGCTTTTATATGGATAATAGCACAAGAATAATGGGGTTTGCTAGTTCAATGGGCTAACTTTGAGTGAAGTACTTCAGTTCCGATTCTCCCAAATGTGACTCTTTCAAAAAACTGTTAGCAGTCTAGAAAGAAGTTTACTACAATCTCGAGCATGCTTATTTACAGAAATCAGGACTGATCTCTCCAGAAATAGAACTGCCCTCTGTAGAACTGCAATCCCTAAGCCACCATTTGCTTCTGATTCTGAAGAGACTTTCTCTTTGAAATAGATGGATGCAGTAACCCAGGAATTGTAGCCTACACTGCAGTCTAAACTTACTTGGTGTTCCTTACCTTCCTTCCAAGACTTAGTACTTTTCCATTCCATTATGTATATAGAGTGGACATATTAGCATGTAACAGAGCTTTAGGAGTAATTCTGCAAAGCAGTTGCTGAATCAACTGGGACAAGAGTCACACTATCTTCCTCTCTGCAGCTGTACAGTTAACATATCATTTGTGGAATACCAATGGATTTTGAAGATGTAGGATACGGTTCTGTATCTCTGCACAAGGCACATAATTTGTCTGTGCTTTTGTCATTTACAACAGGGAAACAAGGCTGAGAGGATAAATACCAGTGCTTTCTGGAGCAATTCAGAAGCTGTGCATAAGGACCCTACATCATATGGATCATGCAACCTGAGTCATCCACAAACACAGAAGAGCTGCTGTAAAAATGTACAGGGCAATTACACAGCAATAGCCTCCAGATTCAGTAGGTGTTGAGCTAAGAAAGTTGGTTGCAGTGTCTTCTTCAAAGGGCAACTTGGAATCTGAGCACAGAGGACCTTCATTTTCTGGATAGGCAGGGCATAGACTACAGGCAGGGTCTAACTATCTGACCAAAGTGATAAGCTTGCAATACTGGCAAACATAACAGGGACATAGATCTTCCATTCACAAGTGCTCACTACCATGCAAAATAAAAATACTGGTGCTTTGTCCAGCTGGCAAGTAGAAAATATGAATGCAGTGCAAACTATTTCCTGACAGATCTCTGCTTCTGCTGAGTGACATTTCTATCAGTCCCAAATCAAATGGTTACTTAATACAGACCACCCATATCATTGCTGGGCACAAAACAGTGTTTACGAGTCAGAGGCACAGATGAGGATGCCATTGCAGTGTATTTTTGTACAAACACTTGCAGTGAGATGGTCTCTCTTTCTTAGAGGCCTTTCATTATAAATATAAGGCAGGAAGAAACAGAAGAAAACAAAAACAGATGGGGATTACAAAAGCACTTTGAGAGTATATTGGCAAGATGGACAGTAGAGTCAACAGTAGCCATATTCTTCTAAGCCTTCTAGACAAAGAAATGGAGGAGGTTTTTTTTTTTGGCAGATGCTCTTATGCCTGCATTATTTGCAAAAGGCCTTTGCTAATTAATTGGGAAATTACTACTTTTTTTCTACTGCAAGTCTACACAGACAGGTGCAGACAGATACAAGCAAGCTCTGCTCATGCTCTGAGTTGTCCAGACATAAGCTATCTTCCATTTGGAAGATGTAGAGCCATGTCAACGTGGCACCATGCCCAAACTAACATACCCTCCATCTCAGCAGTGCTCATTAGCTTAGGTTCATGCAGTTATCTTAGTTCTGGACTGGGGCCTTCTGGTGTCTGACAAGCTCAGGGCACCGGCAGAGTTCTCCTGTCTTTCTGACCTCCTCTATGTACATATATTTTTATGTCTTCATGTCACTAGATGTTGTCACCTTTTGTTGAGAAATGAACTGTTAAAAATCACTGATTCTCTTCTCTCAGTTGCTTTTCTAGAGACATTTTTGTCAGTCTGCCAAGATGATAACAGATGAGTATCCCATGGTTCAGCTGACACCATCACCAAAGGAGCAGTAATGGCTGCAGAAGAAACAAACTCAGGAGATGCCAAAGCGCTGAGGTAGGAAACAGGAGTATGGATTATGTTCTTTATGAAGCCTGAGTACAGACCATATGACCCTCAGCATGTTCCTGCAATGTGGCCAAGAACCAGGTTGAACTCTCATACCATAAGTAATCGAGCATCTGCCCCCAACAGTAATTTTTTGGGAACACTGCAAAGGACTGGATTTTTTCCAGTTTTCAAGGAGGAGAGATGAAGACCCAGCAGATTGCCCCATTAGCTCACCTACCTGCACAACATTTTAGGTGGCAACAATTTTCCATCTTCCAGAAAAAGAGAAAGAAACGCAGCTATTCTGAGTTTCTTCCTACTAACCACTGTTAGGACCCATAATCCATAACCCTACAATACATTGACAAATTTGACTGGTTTTATATTGAACTATGGCTACGGTGGAAAAGATACACAATTAAATCCCCACTGGTAATATAGGATATGGGACGACTGCACTCAATTTAGCTTTTATGTTTCTGTTAGACTTAAGAAATGACATCCATATGAGAACGCTGCTGAGAATGCAACATGAAGGACTCAGTTGGGGGAAAAGGGACAATTCAGGTTGCTCGTCATATTCTAACTCTGCCTCCTTCTGGTTGTTTCACTATGCTAGTCTCACAATTTTCCACGGGACACTCCATTCATCGGTGAATATTTGCATAAAGGGCAATATAAAGATTACACAAGGAGCTCTAAGCATAGCTTTTTGCTTGGCTTCACAACCTAAATAATACACATTGGTATTAAAAAAAAAAATTAAAATTCAGGTATGTATACTTGTATGAAAACATTTCTACTAATATATAGATGAGAGGCTGTACTGTGGTTATACCCAGAGTGTCTTTTGCGAGCTAGTGTACCCTTATTTTGTCTAGACTACAGACTGCTAGGAAGCCACAGCAGCATAAAGCTGCAGCTCATGTGCTCTCCCATATAGTTAATAGGGCCTGTTAGTTCAGTTAAGTGCTGCCCTAGCTATGGCTGCACAGCTTTTGGCCAGCGCAGAGCATGGGTGGATCTTTTGCTTGTAAAAGAGCACACACACATACCTCGTGCTGAAGAATTTTTAAGCCCAAGCTTGAGAAAGCATTCTATTCAGGGCAATACTGGAATAGGCTGACACTTAATTCCTTCTGAAACCAGGGGGGTAATCTGTGTTTAAACTTAGTCCTGTGCTTTAATCTGCTTTTTTACTATTTTGCTATCTTGAATAGAGATAAACGTAAGCATGTGCTTTCCTGAGTGGAGCTCTAAGAACATTAACATGCAGCAGTTCAGACGCTGATTTATTGGTGTCAAGTCTACCCTTATCAAAAACAGCAACACAAAGAACAAGCACTATATCTTGAAATGAAAAGCTATTTAATTTTGTAACTATATTGCACTGCATCAGACAGTAAATCCTACACATGTAAGAGAGGATGATTAGACTAATTGTATTGAAAACTACCCAAATGAGGAGGTTTCAAATTTAAGTACTTAACTTGAACTACACCTCCTTGGTTGCGTAGAACTGAACTCTGAAATAATTAGATAAATGCCTTTTTAAAGGTTTAGGGAAACGTCAGTCAATCTTTTGCAGCAGAGGTCACTACAAAGGGATCTAAAAAGACGTGCCAGCACAGAATACATATGCCAGAACAGACAGTAAACTTACTGATTATAGATAAGGAACAGTGTCATTGTAAGCGATGATGAGAAAAAAAACCTACAAACATTTTTATACAGGTAATTTCTTTAAAATCAGTTTTACAGACTCAGCCCATCCCCACAAGAACAGTGACCTAATTTCAAACTATTAATAGAAGAGAAACAAAGTTGACTCCATGATATGTACTTAGACATAAGAATTTTAATGCAGTGCATCAAAGGAGTCAGATGACACAGGCAGTATTTTTATATTCTGCACAAACTTTCACTGTGTTACGAAATATAATCAGACCAAGTATTTAAATATGATTTTAAAGCTATTTATAGTCATAATCTTTTGTCCTTAGTTATATAGTGCAGCAAGTTCCTATATTTAAAGGTTGCTTTCACATTGGCATAAGAGCAGCATCTGATCTGAAATATAAAAACCACAGATCCTTACCTATTATAAATCACAATGTTTCAGCTGAAAAACTGAGGTTCTAACATGATTTTATATGTAGGACATGAGCTGGTTAAATTACAACAGCTCAGTCTTAGCAGTGGATACATCTCTGGTATTAGATTAAACTACCTTTTGCTCAGCTCTTACTATGACAAAATTCCAAGTGAATCAGCTTTGAGCCTGCAAACACACACTCGATTACCTTTATATATGCGAACAGGTCTGTGAGTCAGATACTCAACTTGTGTAAATCACAGACCTTAATTAAATCAACAGAGCTGTGACAGTTTATGTCAGCTGAAGATTTGGCACCAGAGCTACAACCCCATGCATAGAGACAACTATGTGCATAAGTCTTTCTCTGGGCCTCTGAAAGCTGTAGAGGTCAGGTAAACTTCAGGGAAAGAGAGAGACTGCATTGAACATTATTGTGTTTAAAGTCATTCCAGACCGTTAAACACACATTTATTATAAAGTCAAGATGAAAAATTATGAATTATTTATTACACCTTTGTTACATTTAAGATGTTGCCGTTCCAGGGCTGGAGGACAGCTGGCTGGTAGTTATGGCCACAAGTTACAAATATTTATGATACAAAGCAGAAGACCTTTTAGGGTAATGGAAGCTCAAAAGGAGGCTTTAATTTAACAGCCTACTTGATCCACTCTTCTACTGATGGCTCCAGAAACCAACACCCATTAAACTTTGTGCGTGAGATGGACTTCACAAGATCCTTGCTGATCATTAACTTAGTAGATATAAATGAAAAAGGATTAAGAAGCAGAGATTACAGCGAAGCATAACTTAATATGAAACTTTAAGATGTCAACTGACACATGGGACTTTTTCCAGCACTGAAGTACGGATGTTTAATTACAAGGAAAAATAATGCAAGTTCTAGTCTGCATGGGCAAAGGAACACGAACATCCTACATTTGGATCTACATGCTGTTACCTGCTCAGTGGGCTGGGAGAAAGGGCACGTATTCATTTGTGTCTTCCGTGGTCACCCTTCATACAGTATCTGCTTCACACAAGGTTGATTTCTGATTCCTAATAACCCTGTGAAAAATAACTAACGCCATTTAGAAGCGAGGATTTTTTTGTTGTTGTTGGCTAGAAAAAGCATTGGAAATGTTTCCAAGTCACTTCAAACCCTCACCAGCCAAGCACTGAACCTAGACATTTTGCATCTCCCCTTTTGTCTTTAGTTTAAATGAAAGGCGGCTGGTCCTTTCGTGCTGCAGCAGATGCGGGGACACTGGCCACACAGCCCTCACACCTGCACCCCGCACAAGTCCACGGGAAGGGCCGATAACCCCCATGGCTAGTCAGAGGGGAACCAACGACCACCAGCAAACACTGCCAGCGGCTTGCACCGGAGGCCCCCCTCGGGGCCGCGTTAGGCCCTGGCGTGCTGCGGCATATGGATGTACACCCGCCTGAAGAGGCGGGGAGACCTGCCTTGACCGGACCCCCTTATCCAGGTCCACCGAGGCGCGACGGGAAACACCTACACGTGCGCCGGCAGGCCGGTTTCCACCCTGCCCACCGCCGGCACAAGCCCCGGCCCCGTTCAGCGCGATCCAGCCACGATCCGGCTCCCCCGCCCCGCCGGCCGCGGCCTCCCCGCCTCTCCCCCGGCCTCAGGGCCCGAGTCCGCGCCCCGCC
>JANVCC010000020.1:25475020-25649633 GCA_025345505.1 Todiramphus chloris collaris
GTAGGCACGGAACCGCGGGGCGCCGAGGGCAAGCCGGGGCGGGGCAGTGGGCGGAGCCGCCGCCGCCCCCCGCCCCCGTCCGGTGCCCGCTTCCTGCGGCGCGGCGCGGCCGCTGCTTCCTGCTCCTCCCCGCGGCGCGTCTGGCGGCTGGCTCCGCCATGGCTGCCCTGGCGGCCCTTTCAAACGTGGCAGCCGGCAGCAGGGGGTAATGTCTGGGGAAGCCTTCCCGCTTCTCGCCGGGCCCAAGCCGAGGGTGGGGCAGGGCGGGCAGCGGCCTGCGGGGCTCCGCTGATCCCGGCGCCCGCCGGGCCGCGCCGCGCCGCGCCGGCAAGCGAGAGGTTTCCCGTTGTCTCCGTTGTTCAGGTGGAAACGAGTCGTTTTCTTCCTAGGCCTCCATTTCCGCTCCCAGCCTTTCTCCCAGCCCGCGGGGAAAGGGTTGCTCGGGGCTCCTCTCGTCCTGAAATGGTGCCCGAGGCTCCGCTGTGCGAAAGCCGCGGGGAGCGGCTGAGCGGGACTGAGGATGCAGGGGGCAGCGCCCCGGGGAGAGCCGGGGCAGCACCGAACTTGGGCTGAGGTGGGAGGGAGGGTGTTGGGCTCCCGGCCTCCACTGGCACGTACCTTGTGTCCTCTGCCTTCCCTGGGGGTAGGACGAGGCTTGTGAGGTGATTTTTTTCCCGTGGTTCTGCCTGTGAATTTATGCCCTTCTCGGGCGGGAAGGATGAGATTTACCTCAATTATTCTTTCCTCTTGAGTGTTGTCAATAGAGCTGAGGACAGTTGGGTGTCGTCTGGGGAAGAATAGGGCTTCGAAGTATGTAAAGTGTATTTTAAGTTCCGTCACCTTTCTGGGCTGAAAAGCAGTGATTTGGATGGTAGTGAGTTACCAAGCAACAAACAATGCCTTAATCTCAACTTCCCCCTTGTGCTTACAAGATTCTGAAACGACTGTTACTGGTGTGATAAATTCCGCTTTGGCTGCCACAGTGCAGAACAGATGCACATCTTCCGTATCCGTCTGAAGTAAAGACATCCCATTTAATTAAGCTGAATGGGAGTGTTACCGTATGGCTAGTTTGGTGGATTGGAGGAGTAGCTGCACGTGATGTAGCAGGCTGTTACTGAATCGGAAGCAGTATTCCCCTTGTTTTTAATGTCTGTTTCCATAGATGGTTTGAGAAGTGGTTCAAACAAAAAAAAAACCCATGGAATGTGTTTTTCCTCCTCTTCCTGTGTGCATCTCTTCTGATTCACTGACAGGCTGCTGCATAATGCAGCAGGTTGTTCCTTTTCCCTGTAAGTGGGACCAGTAGTTACAGGAACAGGCTTGGAGGGGAGTGTACTTGCTAAGGGCACAACTTTGGTGGTTTGCCTTTTTTGTGATACTTCTGTAAGTAGTAGCAGTAGGTGGTATTCCTACCACTCTTAGACCTTTTGCTTCTGATTAGCGCTGGGGAGTGTTTTGTTGTATGTGTGTACCCTATATGTTTTTACCTTTCTCTCTGGCTATAATTTTTCAGTTAGTGCTGGAGTCTTCTGACTTTGTCTGTCACTCCTTTCTCAGGCAGTCCTGACTGGCTTTGTGCGGGAAAAGTCCTTGGAAATCTACTGTACCAGCTTCTCTTAGGAAAAGTATCTGGGAGTTCTCCAAGGGTTTAACCTCAAGAGGATTACAGTAAGTTGGATTTATGTTTTGAAGTACAGCTTAATTGTTACAGGTGATAAAAACCTTCTGGAGTGATAGAACTGTTACCAAACAAATCCCTTCCACTGATCTGTGTAGCACTTTTTCCGCCTTTTTGCTGCTGACAGTGTGCTCATACTTCAGTTTCTTCTTAGGATGTTCTAGCATGCAAAGGAGGTGTCTTAAAATGACAAGCAAAATCAAGCTAGCGAGAGCCTACATGTAATTATGGAAGTGGGCCATTCTGCTGCTACTGATAGTGGTCTGAAATTCACTTGTCACGTGGGATTCATAGTGCTTTTTATGTGCTGCCCCAGGTGTTTGGTACTATAATAAACTGTTATTTGGCTTGTACTGTGTGATTTAATAGGAAGCTAAAATGCAAAATTGTATTACCCTTCCTGTTTTACCCATACTAGAAAAGCAGATGTTTCAGAGCAAAGTTTGAGGAGCTTCCTACAGAGACAGATTTCCTTTCTGTAGGGAAGGTGTTACTTTAACTGGAAAAGAGCTTTAGAAGTTTCTGTGTTCTTTTCTGCTGGAGGGGTGTTTGGTTATTTTTTTTTGCAGTTACTGAAATGTAATTAATGTCAAGTATACGCGTGGTGGTGGTGCGTTTGGTTCTGTGTTGTGTGGGTTGTTTTGTTGCTTGTTTTTACCTTCACTTAGAATAATCTGAGTTGTAATGTGCAGTGGACTATGTTGATACTCAGTTCTATATTTCTCCAGTTATGAGAGATTTATGTGACTTAATGTAGTAAGATTATGAGATGTAGGTTTGGCATAATGACATTCATTTGATCATGCTGTGAAAGTATTATCTTTTATCTTTTACTATGATTTTCAGCTGTTATATACAGTTTATTTCTAATTGCCCTGCAGAAGATATCACAGTCTATTAGGAACCAATTTTTGACTCTGAAAATTCTTGCTGTAATGTCAGAGTTACAAAACATAGCGTCACGCTAGTGTGTGAATTTTTGGAGGGGTTTTGGGAGAATGGTGGGGAGAAGGGAGGAGGTGTTTTTTTATTATTTAATTACTTTTAAACAGTTATTAAACTTTTATTTCTGCAAGAAGTTGCTTATGCCACCTTAGTTCACATATGAAGAAATTTAATGGGTAGTATCTTTGCAGGACTAGGGAGGTTGAAGAGATTATCAGCCTCTAAATGAGGCTTGGATTGGTCTTTAACATAATAAGGCCTTTTTAAAGCCTCTGTCTTCTTATGTTCTACACGTAGCCTAGAACTCCTGTTTGGAATGGGAGACCATAGGAATGATTGATTACTTCATCGCTGTGTATTTTGTGCATACCCGTATTAAGTTTCTGTACAGTGAAGGATAAGAGGAGCTACTCCATCACTGTTTATTCCTGGCATGGCCCAACACCAAACTACACTAGCCTTATTTTAATGACTGGCTGACAGGTAGGGAAAAGTGTGCTATTTGCAGCCATCGGGAGTGCCTTGTGGAGTTCTGCATTGGATGCAGAGAATAGAAGTGGTGGGAACAAAAGAACTGGCAACAAAAATGATGCCAAACTATTTGGAGAGTAATCCTGGGAGATATATTTATCTGCAATAGCAATGATTTAAATAGCTTCAGCTTTTCTTCACTGAACTGCATAATATCTCTGCAAAGTCCTCTTTCTTTTTTAAGTGGAAGTACTTTTAAAGAACATGCTGTAACTGTTTTGGTTTTTGTGGAGAAGCAAGGCTTTAGTGATTATAGAGTGTGTTTCATGCTGCCTGCTGTCATTTGGGAGAGGGACGAGGAGTTTTCCCTTGAATAGAGGATTAAGGTTGTAGTGTGAAGGTTCATTGTTAAGGTTTCAGCCTATTGCACAGAAGCAAAAGGTTATATGCAGATAGATGTGGAAGGGAACAGGAGTTGGGGGCTTAAGACTGTGGGCAAGACCAAAGTTTCCAGGGCCTAGCCCATGTTGCCTGGCATGGAAGTAAATTGCTGTTGATTAGATGATGGCTAAGAATATTTTTTTTCTCAAATAAAATTTTAAAAATTAAGGCAGTTTCAGACAAAGTATGTAAAATAAGAAAGAATGCGTTAGCAAATGTTACTTGGAAGTTTGCTGGCCTCAGATGTGAGGGGAGCTGCTAGAACAGAGCCTGTAGGAGTTCAATATGCCAGTTGGCAAGCCAGTGTATTCCTTCACAGGGTGGCCCGATAATTTGTGCACATAACTGGATACTGCATCTTCATTTCCTTCAAGTGTTACATACAGGAGACACCAAGAACTGTTGAACACCTGGGGTAAGGTACAGCAACACTAAATACAGACACAGGAAGGGGAAAAATTGTTCTGACCTGATGGGTATAAATTGGTTACTCTTAATTGTTCAGCTTTGTGATTGGCTATTCTACAGGCATGGAACTTTTTCTGGATTTGGGAAGGAGACACGGATCTATACAAGCTATAGTTTCTTTCCTCAGGATAGAAATGAACCCTCACTTTTAAGTATGGATTATCATCTGGAGATGACAGAGAAGGAAGAGGTAAAGGCAATTTTCCCACTGAGACCAGTCTATATGAAAAATACAGTAGGAGATAAGTGGTCAGCTTCATGCTTTCTTGATAACAGCATGCTCTGGGAGGATGAATAAAGCTCTTCCAAGCTCCTTCAACACTTGAGGCAGGAGATATAAGGGACCAGCCATAACCCAGTAGAAGCAGAGTACGGAGCAGGCAATGGCATGTTTGACTGCCTTGTCCTGTGGTCAGTGCAGTCAGTGTTGTATATGCCCCATGTGGAGCATAACTGTTTGCCTGTTTCATGATTCTTCCTGCCTCGTTTCAGGGACTGTCTAAGCTTTTTTTATTATATATCTGTAATAGTTATTTGTCATCATCAGTGGCATTTAGACTTGTTGCTTTTTCATCCTCTTCCTTGCCTCCCTCCCCACCACCCACAGTGAATCACAGAAGGACTGTTTTTCTTAGTCACTGACTGTAGGTGTTAGCACACCCTAGTGCAGGCAGCTCGGGAGGAAAATTTAGCAGACAGCTGTCTGGCAGTTTGGAGTCAAATCAGAAGTACTTTTGTGGATTAGAATTAGAAAAAAACCCAACAAACTTTTTTTTGTAAACAAAAAGAATATATGTAGCAACTGTAAGTTTCTTATTCTACAAATATGAAGTACAATTAGTTTGTATACATTATTAGAAGGGGAGGTGGTTCTATCTTGGCTCCACCTCACAGTGAAATATTGTGACTTTTTTCTTCGTGACACTCTGTCCGGTATTCATCTCACATATGCTTTTTGTTACTGGGCTTTTATTTTGAGCTCTAGAACTCCAGTTTGGCTTCTGAACATGGCTTGTCTGTTCACAGAGTTATTCTGAAATAAGTTTTGTCCTTTAGAGAATCATAGGATGGTAGGGGTTGGAAGGGACCTCTGGAGATCATCAAGTCCAACCCCCCTGCCGGAGAAGGATCACCCAGGGCAGGCCACACAGGAACAGATTTAGGCGGGTTTTGAAAGTCTCTAGAAGAGGAGACTCCACAACCTCTCTGTTTTAAATTCACCTCTTGCCTTAGTTCAAGTTAACTTTAAGTGCAGGTACAAAACCTTTTAGGAACAAAGTTACCAATCTTCTGAAGAAACTTTCCTAGATTAATAACATAATTAAAATTGGAGTGGATATATCCGAGGTCAGTCCCAAATCACTATATGCTTGTAAGAACTGATACAATACTGATGAATAGGACAGATTTTGTGCTGGTCTTGTCATCTTTGATCTTCTGGATCAAGCTTTCTGATCCAGGACTGCAACAAACACTTAAAAGGTGATCTAATGACTTTTTGAAGTGAAAAACCCAGGAAATAAAAAGGAAAAAAAAAACCCCAACAAACAAAACCAACAAACTTTGAAGTGTCCCATGAAGAGTTAAGCCCTTGTCACTTTTTATTCTATTCTATTTCATGCTTTCCTATGCCATTTAAATATTTGCTATATGGTAATTCTGCTTCATGCAGTGCATTGTATGAAGACAAGTAGACTTGTACTGAACGACGTAGGAGCAAATACCAATTTTTTCATGAAGAATGTGGGAAATGCCTGATTTCACAGACCAAGGAGCTCATCTCCTGTTCTTATGCTGATACAAAGAGTTAATCACCAGTGTTGAATGGCAGAAGTGCAATTAGTTTCACAGAGTAAGCTTTATTCTTACTTAATGTAACAATACAAATATTGAGATATTTCAAGACCCTGCCCTTGGACACTTGAAATGAGGGAAATATTAGCAGAAAAAAGATCTTCCAGATGAGGTTTTTCTTTTACCTGGGCTTTTGGGTAAGCCCCCAAACTACCATGGTGATATTCTGAGTGCTCAAAAACTGTCAGGGAAGTCTAGAGAATGGTGAGGAAATGCTGACCTCAGGTGAGAGAATGTCTTCGCTTTTTCCTTCTTTCTTCCTATGATTCCATGGGTAACTATGAAGAAGCTGGTTAGAGTGTTTAAAAACTGATCACTGGTTTCCAAAATAGCCTGGAATACTAAAGAATACCCATCTAGTTGGTTTACCTAAAGATGCATGACTGATAATGGTATTATAAGCTAAACATCTAGTTTGAAAACAGGGAACTGTGGGACAGAACCATCTGCGAAGTGTCCCAGTGCCTGCAAAAAATGGATCAGAGATCCATGTGGCTCAGATGTTACCTAAGTCTGGAAATCTCAATGTTGGGAACATGAATGATGTGTTTTGTTTTTCCCATTCACAGATTAAAGTACAATATAAAATGAAAACGTTGTTTTCATGGCCCTGAGGTAGTGGGCATAATTAATGAATTAATTCAGAACTATTATAATGACCATTCAGGCATAAAGAGTGAAGGAAAACAGAGAAGCAGCGTGGCTGGGTGAAACTGCAGGTGTCTTAGAAGTGATGGTGAAAAGTCACCTGGGAAGCTAATAAGGTAAGTATTGTGGTTTGCGTTCTGTGGAGATTTGTGTTTTCCTGTGGTAGATGTGCATTCTAACCAGTCACGTAATGGGACTTCAGTCACTGGAACAGCACAGAAATGCTGACCTGGTATTGACCATGATGATTGTTACAAGAAGGTGTTTTTCAAGCAGGCTCATAGCTGGTGCTTTTTCATGTGGGTCTCAATAGTCCTGCTGCAGAGCTGTAAATTGTCACTTAAGTTCTGGTACTGCTTTACAAAGAAAACTTGCTGAAAGACATTTATAACAAGAGTTACGCTTCTAGTGCTTGAACAGAGCCCAGAATGTAGTTGGGTTAAAGAGCATTTCATCCTTGAGTTAGATGGCACTTCGCAAAATGTTTTTCAAGTCTGTATGTGCAAGCATGGGACTTTAAGGCTCTCATCTCTGTGGTAAGGCTGCATCAAAGGACGAGGTGCAAGCAGTAGGAGAACAGAATGTGAAGAATGATATATTTATGAATTTTATAGTTATAGAAATACTTTATGGTGGGTTTTTGGTGTTTTTTTTGTTTGCGTAGTTTAATTTTCTGATAAGTAAAATTTTGAGAGTACCTAAAATTCTTTATTAAAAACTTACATATATAAGTATTGAAATTAATGGGTCCAACCATTGCCAAAAATTCTATAACTGATTAATTGACATACAGCCATTGTAGGTAGGAATTTTGGGCCAGGAGAAAGTCTATGCCTTCCCTTGTTACGTTTTGTAATTGTTTTATGCACTTTCTGTATGCTCCTGAGCAACTCTTTGAAAGTTTTTATTCATGCAAGCAATGGATAGTCTTTAAAGGTGGAATTCTAGATCTAAGTGGACAATCTTCTGGTAGTCTTGTTCACATCAAAATGATATCCTAGCTTACTTTATCATATCTTAATTTTATTTGTTGTGCTTCTTAGTTTGATGGAGGAAAGTCTGGCATAATGTAGAAGTAATATATCCTGAGGACCATCTTTTTTGCTTGGATAGGTTTACATGCAAGCCAAATAATTGCCTCCATTTAAAGAGAAAAATAATTTCGGAGGCTCTAGTGCTGGTTTGTCGGTTTGCTCAGTTGAAAAGACTATTGAATGTGTGCTGCTGTGGCCTAAATTCTTGGATACTAAGAAATCCAAACTTAATCTAGAGGAAACTTTTGTGATTGCTGAAGACATTATGAGGGCACACTTGGCAGCGAGTTAAAGGGCTGAATAAGAGAATACAACTTCAACCAAATGTTCTATTTCTCTCTTCTTGCCTGTTTCAGATGTCTTCTCTACCAAGGAGGGTAAAATCTGAAGCTAAAGCCCTTACATCAGAAGATGAGCTACCTTCATTTCTTAATTCGTAAGATTACTTTTTCCTTAGGACTTTTTTAAAGGTTTATGCTAAGCATGAGGTTGATTAACATGTTTTAATGTACAAAACTTCCGATCAGTTATAAACCACAAATTACCTATGCTCTTCATGCTCACAGTGAATACAGAGTGAAACTGAATTGCCAGTTGTGCAAACAGAATCACATGTGTACTCATCCCAGTGACCTTCTTCAGGAAAGCCTGGTAAATTGTTCCAGCCACTAGCTCTGCAACAGCATGAAAGGCCTATATTTGTTGAGTCTGTCTATCATTCTCTTAATTATTCCTGTTCACTTACTTTCATGTCAGAAAATGCTCAGACTGGCTTGTTTATGGTTTTTTTTTAAATTCTTTTCATAAGCAATATTGTTTACTCGTTTGTTTTCCAGGAGCTCTGAATCAGAGGAGGAAGAGGAGGAATGGCAGCCAAAAAGCAAAATTGCCAAGAGACCTCGGTTGCCAAAGAAAAATGAGGCAAAACCTAAAAAAGTTTCTGGGCCACGGTCAGCTGTGGCCAGGAGCAAGGTCAAGAAGGTAGCAATAAAAGAGGAAATGGTGAGTGTCTGTAAGCAAGACACATTTAATTACTATAGTCTGTGAGAAGCATGAGCAAGTAACTCTGATTCGCTTGGTTGCTTGAGTCTGATCAGCTCTTTTGAGTCCACTGTTACTATGAATATTCAGTCTGTTTGATAAATGTGGCTTTCTTACATATTTAAGTGTCCCAGATATAAGGGCTCTCCTTTAAATTTTTGGCCAATGGTAACAGGACATTGTTTTCTCTGGAGATCTCTTCCAAGAAAAAAAAAAAATCTCTATTCTTTCTGTAATGAAAACTAGATGCTCTAATGTCTCTGGTTTCTGTGGGGTTTTTTGATGTCTTCTACCTTCTCACCAGCTGGGTACCACAACAAAAAGAAGGCCTGTACTTAGGTTTTCTTGCATGGCTGTTCAGCTCAGTAAGGATTGCACTTTTATGATGATGGATACAAGATGCACTTCTATCAGAAATTACTTACTTCTGTCAAAGATTAACATCAGAGGTCAGGTTGTGACAGAAGCCAATCCTTCGGGCTTCTGAAGGTGATCTCTGAGGACATTCAGGAAAGAAGGTGTGGCTTGGCCAAGGTTAAACAATATTTTAGCAGACCTAATCTCAGTTCCAGTTGCCATGCTGCATTTAACACCTCATTAGAAGTGTGCTTCCATGCCCTGCTGTTCCTTATTTTGTTGAGATGAGTAGAGGCAAGGACTGTAGGTCAGTGTCTTCTGAAGGAGAGCTCAGTTAAAGGTCTTCCAGGATAATTTTTTTGATCTTTTAAATAGCAGTTCTGCTGGGTATGTTTGTATCCTTTCCTTCACGCAAGACAGATTTCGGGTTACTTGATTTCTGTCTTGAGGTTTCCCTGCCAGACAGAGACATCACTTGGAAAAATGATGCCTTATAACAGGTCTTTCTAGGTTTTAATTGAAATATTGAATTGAAAAACTTGTAACAGTCAATGCTTAATATGGTTTCAATGCCTTTTTGGCAGGATGTATCCTTACCTATTGCTCCTGCAGAAGGTAATAGAATGCAACTTCTAAAACCTAAGGAAGAACTTGTAGGCACTGAACCAAAAATTTTAAATCACAAGCAAGAAGTGCCTAAAAAAAGGGAAATAAATTCATTCCAAGGGAAGAATGTAAAGAGTCTAGAGAGTGATGAAAAACCTTCAACAAGTGTTCCTGTAGTGGGAAAACAAGTGAAAAATGAGAAATCTGAGGACGATTTTGCATTTGATGAACCACCTCTTAAAAAGATTAAGTCAACTACATGTCCTGAAGGAAAGCCAGCTAAAAGTCCAGGAAGCAACAAAGTAAAAGAAGAATTTGAAATGAACTGGGATATTGTACAGGTAAGAGATCTTTTCCTTTTCTGAGGTATCGATGAAATGATTTCCTATGTAATTAGCACTTAGAACCTTAACATACAGTTTCAGTCCTCTTGGCATCAGTTGGGGTATCAGAGAGTCATTGAGCTGTTAAGTAGTCATTTAACCTCTGCTTAAATTGTCATAATACATGTATAAATACAAATGCTGCTTGGTAACTGTTAAAACTTCAAACCTTAATATTATTGTAATGCCAGTGACTCTGGCAGCCCTTAATACAAAGCTTGCCTGTAGCAATTTGCACGTTTCTTCTGGGCTTTTTTTTTTTGTGGATATAGTCAACTGAAACACCTGTGGGAAGGGGTGCTGAAAGATTTGGGACGTCTGTGCGCACAGTTTCGGAATTTAAGATTTAGTTCATATGGATCATTTTGTTGTAGTGTCTCATTTGAGTGTATATCAGTTTACATTAGCATCAAGGAGGAGTTTGTGTTCTTGGAACGACAGTGACATCAAGGAAGTTATCTTTGTTTTTGTAGAATGTTAACTTCAAAGCCATTCAGGTGAAGTCATTTTTAGGATAGCTCCTGTTCTTGGAGGCTGGGTGTGCTTATGGAAAATGGTATTATAAACAGAATGGGAATAGATTGGACACATTGTACTGATCATTCTTAGTACTGCCTGCTTAAGAAAGGTGTAAAATTTTGTTCCTGAGTCTTCTAAAATATTCCTGGAAATGCAGATAAAGAACTTGATCTTTATTGCTGCTATAAAAGCAGTGAATATGATCGTGCAGGTGTTATATTTTTAGGCTTCTGAATAAAACTTTTGAAAGGCTTTTCTATCAGTGATTTATGGGATAACTAAAGTAGAAACAAATCATGATAGTTAAAATTTTACTAAGCAAAGGTACTTCCGTAGTTTGTCCTTGATTCCTTATTGATACACTAGAACTTTTAGAAAATTTTAGTCCAATTTGTACAAAATCATGTTTAACTTTGTGAGGCTTAGTTCATCTTGAAACATGTAGTAATGTCATGCTAGTTTCCAGTTATTCATGGAATGAGATTGGGATCATCTTAGGGTTTGTGGGTTTTGTTTGTTGGTTTTGCTTAACCATGAGGTATATCAGTGTTAGTTGTAAAAGAAAAAAAAGTGAGGGGGGACTTTTCAAGTTTTTTGAGTGGCAGTGTGCAATTTGTTGTCTTCCTGACTACTTTTTTTAATTGTTTGTTTTTTTCTGTTCCCAAGAGGCACTCCTTCCTGCAATTTCTTTTTTTTTTTTTTTTTTTTGCTTGTTTCTGGAGGCATTGGTTCCTGCATGTCTTTCTTAACAACTAGGTGTGGTGGGTGGATCCATGGGAAGCCTGGCATCCTGTTGGAGGGAGTACAGTAGTCCCCACTAGGCAGCGTAACAATGTAGGGGTGTCTTTGAACTTTGAGTGAGAGGCTGTTTAAAGCAGTGTGTCACCTCTTTTAAATGTTTTTGGTTGTGGGTTTGTTTGTTTTGTTTTTTATCTGACAGGCCTTGTCGGAAATAACAAATGTTGAACCATGGGTATGTGCAAACTTAATTCGCCTCTTTCGAGAAGAAAACACAATTCCTTTTATTGCTCGGTATCGAAAAGAGCTCATCAATAACCTGGAGGCTGATGCCTTGCGAGAAATACAGCAAACACTGGAAGAGCTACGGTAAGTAAGGGAGTACAGGGAGGTGTCTGGGGGTGGGTGACTAACAAGTGACTGCTGCTTCTGTGTCCTTTGTTTTGACACCTTGTATGCACTACAACTATAAAAGGACTTGTAAAGAAGAACGCTTAAAACTAGAGGTTATTACACTTGATAACTATCTGGGGTTTTTTACTATGAGCAACAATAAATCCAGCATTATTAATTGCCCAAGAAAAATTAATATCTTAATTTCTCTGCAGTTTAGTAAGAGTTTTTTCTCTGCAATTTTAGTAAAGTAGTTTATAGGTTCTTGAGATATGTAGTTTGATTAGACGTTAAGCTGTACCCTCTAGAAAAAGAATCTCTAACAGTCCTTTGACTCCCTGCTTGAGACAGCAAAGCCTGTCGTGAAGAGCACTACGTGAGGTTGTAGCATACCAGGAAGGCAGGCTAAGCTATCCCAGACCATTGCAGCAAAGAAATGATCAGCAAAGCCCTTTGCAGTGGTGGATGAGACAGCTCTCATTCCTCCTTGCTTTCTGGGGGCTATTTATTCTGGAGAAGGCAAGGGAAAACACTTGCCAGCTGATCTGTTAACATCATGTCTTCCTCTTTGTACTCCCCGCTATTTCCTAGCAAGACATTGTTTCCAAAGAGGGAAGGTGACCTAAGAGAGTAGTTCTCCGAACAAATAATTTAAATCAGAACAAAATACCTTTGCTGCTTGCAGTTGCTCACAGGTATTTTATTGAAAATCCGAGAGATTAAAATCTGGTAGTCTGTACTTGATGCAGCAGAACTGTATTGATATGAATTACAGCAGTGAAATGCTCATCAATGTGGATTTAATTTAGGGGCTTTTTATTTCTTTTCCAGACCAGTAATCTTCCAAAAATGTATATAACAATAATGACCAGCAATTTTGTGTGATGATTTTTCTTAAAGCTACCACAAGATATTTTAATACAGTTTTGAACTAATTGGAGAGAGTGATAATTAGAAAGTCTTTTGGATTATTAGACTTGGTTTGTTGAGGATTAACTTGAGATACAATCTCCAGGGGTTTCAGAGAGCTTCATCAGTGTAATAAACAAGGTCACAATCAATAAATAGCCTTTTTAATCCACCATGAAATGTGACTGCTAATATCAATCTCTTGCATTTTAGTACTGTTGCGAAAAAGACTCATACAATGATACAGAAGTTGAAGAAAGAAGGGAAATTATCTGGATGCCTTTTAACAGCATTATTAAATTGCAGAACTTTGGAAGAATTAGACCACGTGGTCAGTACACTAGTCTTTTCAGATCACCCTTAGTTTAAATGTAGTCTTGCTAAGGAAATACTGCATAATGCAAAATACATAGCATGACTGAAATATTCCCTTGCCTTCTATTAACTATGGTTTTTGTTCGTTTTAAGTCTGCACCATATAAAACTGGGAGTAAAGGCACCAAAGCCCAGAGGGCCAAGCAACTGGGATTAGAACCTGCTGCACTTTCTCTTCTGCAGAATCCTATGGAACTCAATCTCTTTGCTTATATTAGACCCAATACCAAAGGTAAGTGCTCTGCCTCTATGAGCAGCACTGTCTTAAATGTCTGAAAATATGTTTAAAGGGGAATTACTTAAAATGTTTTTATGTTGCTGGAAGTTATGCAACTATTTCTAATTCAACAAACCTTTAGCAATATGGTAAGAGTTTATATTTAATGTTGTGGCTTTCCAACCTTTACTGTTTTTATAGTATTGTAATTGGCATACAAAAGACAGAAGTCTTGTCAACTATGTCTCATCTGTATTTACTGCTGAGAGAGAGGGAACTGCACCGCACACCTGATGTTGTACTCTTATGAAGTGTTTACTGAGGATTCAATGCTCATTGTACAAGGGGCTTGTGCTCATAATCTCTACTGAAGTAAATGTCACCCATCAAAACATATCTCAGTAAAAACTGGCCTTCATAATTGGGAGTGAGCAGGAGATTGGTTGTTACTGGATAAGAGTAGGGGTTGGAGAAGATGTAATCTGTGAACTTTAATAATATGATTGTCACATACAGACAGTAGAATTGTGTTTCTTTGTGAATGCAGTAATAAGTGAATCTGTAGGGGGCAATCTCTGACAGTAAAATACAAAGATTGCTGCAGCCTTCTGAATAGTGTTAAAATAGAGAAGTACTTTTATTTCCTGCCCCAACACTTTTGAATTAAAGAAAAAAAAAAAGCTATCAAACCTCCTTAGTGAGGATAACTTACTGTTCTCACTTCAGTTGTTCTTTTGTTGAAATATTTATAAAATGTTCTTAACTTTGCATTGAAAATCAGTTACCAAACATTCTGATTAATGACTGCATTTTATCACATGTCATTACTTCGTACAGCAGTATATTGCAACCACATACCTGACTATTCTGCTAGAGTCTAAAGAGCCAAAATAAAATCCTCATGGTGAAAGTTCAAATAAATTATTTAGGGTGCATTCAGAAGAAAATGCTATTTGTTGCAGCATAAACATTTCAGTTTTTGAAAATCAGTACACCTGTTCTGAGTTTTGCGCTAAAAATAATGTTGCTTAGGGTTATATAATGGTTTTAATTTGAAAAGTGCATCAGAAATTGCATACATCTGTGAATTGGGTCACTTATCAACTTGGGAACCAGTCTGACAACCTATGTACAGCTTGAGATCAGAATGAATTTCTTCTAAAATGATGAATCATTTGCCATACATAAAAGTTTTCCTCAGTGTTTTTAAACTGTACTAAAAATAAATCAAAATAAAAACAGTACAGCAATTCATGTTTCACAGTCAGATATTTGAAAGTTAGGGAAGCAGAATCACCAGAAAACATCATTCTTCCTTTCAGTTGCATGCATTGTCCAGTATTTCTCTAAGCAGACAAGCATGTGATGTTTTTGTGAATGGACAAAGTCAAATGCCCATGTGAGAGGTGCTTAATGAATGGGAGCTTTTTGATTATTTCTTTAGTTCTGACTGGTGTCGGCCTGTGCTCTCTCATTCGGATTCTGTGCTAGAATTCTCTGCCATTAACGCTTCTGGAACTTGAGTGTCTCAATTCATATTCAGTATAATGCATTGTTCGTAATTTCCCTTAGGGTTGTAGTCTGACATGACATTACTTTTACCAGAAGAAACAATAACTCGTAGATGTAAGGATCCAAACTCTACAACTTCTGATCAGTTCAGGCACTTAATCACATCTTTGTTCACACCCCCCCCCCCCCCCCGCCCCCCGCCGTCAGGTAGGTTTAGCATTCCCTTCTGAAAAAGGTCAAGATTAGTTTCTTATAGTGTGTAACTTCATAGCCAAATCAGAAACAGTGTTCTGGATTCAATACAAATATTAGTTAGAACTATGCAGTTTTAAAAATGGTGTTAATAAAGCTTTTTTTAAGACATCGGTGGTCCATCAGACAGCAAAGTAAAAAATAAGGTATATTGAAAGATCCAGTGCTGGATCTGTAAGATCTAGGATTCTTGTTTTTTACTCTGAAGCATGTCACTGACCATTGCTAGAAACAGAGTTAGCTATCTTGGTTTAGAATACAAGCTTAGTTAAGAGAAAAATTCTAAAGAATTGGAATTCTTCACTGAAACCTCTGCACGTGAGTGGGATACATTGCATCAATTTTCTTTCAGCTTGTATATTTGCTTTAGTGCTTGTGCAGTTATGTAAAGTAATTTTTCATATTAGTTTTTTTTAATAATCATTAACTGTTTTTCCTTCTAAGGACTTTCAACTATCCAGGAAGTAGAAGCTGGAGTACAGCATATTTTAGCTGACATCTTTGCTAAAGATAAGGATACGCTGGATTTTATCAGGAAACTGTAAGTTTGACTCTTACTTTCTAAACTTTCCTGGCTATATGGGAAGATTCAGTCTCCTATCATGCAGATACATAACTAACTTTTTTTTTAATGGTGTAAAAACCAGTATTACTGTAAGATTGATTTAGGTCCATTCCTTCACTTGTGCTGGAGGTACATTCATTCTTAGTGGAGGAGAGATCTCCTGTGGATATGGCTTGGTGCTGTGACTCCCAAAGACTGAAGAATTCTCTGTGGCTCTGCTCTGTATAGAGCTGATCTCCCTTGAAGTTAATCATCTATAAAGGAAAGCTCTCTTTCCTTGCACTTCTTTCAAGCTGTAACATTTAAGAGGTGCATCTGCTTAAGCTATTGATCCAATATTAACTACTTGATGTAAATCAGTTTAATTAGCATGCAGTGGTCGTTGATTTTTGGCATTGGTAGTCAATAAGGCAAACAAATAGGACTATTTTAAAAGCAGGAGTTACTGATCCTTTGACTGTGTTAGCTGAACTCTTTTCTTACATGGCTTCCAGGTTGTCATGTCTGAGGGGTTGGTGTGTGTAGCAGAGTAAGAGTTGCTCTCTCTTTTTGGGTTTGTTTTTTTTTTTTTTTTTTTTTTTTCTCCCCTATGCTGTGTACCATCTGGGACAGTGAAGAGGGTTATCAAAGAGCAGGTGTCACTGTAGGAGCATGCATTGTTGGTCTGAATCAGCTCAGTTCTGTTTAGTTGACCCTTGTTTGCTGTTCATTGTGAGTAATGGCCAATTACATCACAAGGCTAGAGCACAGTAATGTGATAATTTCGATGAAGGGGTTGTTTTGTAAAGGATGTGCTGTCACTACCAGACTATCACTTCAATTTTTTGACTACTAGAAGCTCCTTAATTGGATGCACAGTGCTCTGCAGATGCATACTGTTTATCTATAGTGTGCTGTACATACAGTAATCATGAGGAGCATTCAGGAAGCTATCTGTTTGGGATGTCTATTACTCCTAAAAATAATGAAAACTTTTCAATGAGTGTTAAGTACTCAAAGCAAGAAATTAATTCTGAGGCTGAGTAGGTTCAAGAGAGATGTTGCATTTGTATAAAATAGATAACTACTATGTATTTTTTGCAGCTTCCCAAAATTTGTTGTGTGAAGTTGAACCAATAACTGACCAAACTGAAGTGCAGATAGTGGCTTTTGAGTATCCATTCCTTTCAGGAGAAGGGCTGTGTTGAACTTTTTCAGAGATCTGCTTGAATTTCTTCTCTTGGTATATTCCAGTCAGTATATGTTATCTCAATCTGTCAAGGGCCAGCCACTATATGAATGACAGATGTGTTCCGTTAACTCCTCTCCCTTCCAGTGGGAAGAGAAAGAGAATAAGGGAGAGAGACTTCTGGATTGGATAACTGAAACAACTTTAATGAAAATAAAATAATAAAATTAAATAAGCAAATATAATACAAAGCCAATACTTAACCCAGCCCTCCTTAGGGCACTTATGCCACCATCACCACTGATGCTGTGGGCAGGCACTGGGGAACTGGACTCCAAACTTCATTTGTATTTAATGTAAGCACTAATGACTTTTAAAAAGTTTCATGCTGAAATACTTCATTAATATTTGTTTTTATTTATTCAGATGTCAGCAAAGGTACATTTGTATCCAGTCAGCCTTGGCGAAAGTGTCGTCCAAAAGTGGAAATGAAAAAGATATTGATAAATTCCAACTGTACCATGAGTTTTCTTGTAGTATAAAGAACATTCAGCATCATCAGGTATACCTACAAATGTTTCTGTTTGGGTTTTTTTTGTTGTTGGGTTTTTTGTTTTAAAAATTTTTAACCATGGCAAGCATGGCTTTGCTTTTGAGTTTTGTTGCTTAAAATTGATTTTAAAGATACTTGATTTTGCTTTTCAGTTATCAAGGCTAGTAGAGACTTTCATATTCTTGAAATGCAGGACTAAGGTCTTAACTTCTGTCTTAAGAAGCTGAGCAAAAGAACTGCTTTTTCAATATGCCCAATGTCTAATTAATTCTCATTAAACAAATATTTATAATGAGTTGTGTATCAGATATTTCAATAGTGGTGTGATTTTTATTTTCAGTGTGCTTTATGCCCTGCCTCCCTTCCCCTGGTGACAAGTGCATTGCAAGTGTTATCAGGAGGCGTAAGGGTGGATTGGGGTAGTAGTGGTGTAGCAGAAGTTTCTTGGTTGGAGTGTAAGTATTTCAAGCAAACTAGAATAAACTATTTCTTTTGGATGGTTGCTGCAGCACTGAGTTGGAGTGCTGTGATCCATTTGACACTACACCTATCAGGTGAAACTGGTTAGAAGTTTCAGGGAAACATCCAGAAAAAATGAAATTGAAGGTGACGTACAAAGGCAACTCAGGGCAACATTCCATGCATTACCCCAGAAATGGGTTTGTTTTGACAGTCATCAGTATTCCCTTCAGTGAAGCATCTTTGTCTATCCTAAGCCCCAAGCCTAGACCTATATATGATTAGAGAAAGAAACGAGGGACAAAGCAAACTTACTAGCTCATGAGAAGCTGATGACTTGATAGCTAAGCTGACCATTACTGAAGTTCAAAGGCTGAAGTATGATGTGCTCGATGTAACTGTCAAGACCTTTGTACTGATTCGTAACTAATCTCCAAGTGAATTGTCTCTTGTTTTGGTCACAAGTACTGAGCTTTAAAACAAATTAAAAAAAAACCCAAATACACAAAAAACCCCCAAACCTAAACACCCCCCACCCCACCATCCACAAAGAAACAGAGAAACAAAAAATAGAACAAAAAAAATACACATAAACCACCTTTTTAGCTGCTTCCAACCAGAAATGTCCTTTTCCTTTAGAAGGCTGCTGTATTCTACAGCAGCATGCTTTTCCTTTTCTGTCTATAGTATGCTTTTATTTTCCTCTGCTTGGTATTTTAAAAGGTTTTTTTTACTAATAAAGGATTTTCTTGCATGTCTTGAAATGAATTTATTAAGCTTCACAACATGCATGGGCTAATTTTAAATCTTCTACATCCATCCCCAAAATGGATGGTGTTGGGTGAAAGACTGAATAACTACAGGTGATCTTAATAGAGAAGCATTCTGTAGATGCTTGAAGAGATAACTGGAGTTGTTCTCTTTTATAATAAGGATGAACATTTTCTGTATTTATATCAGTAATTATTTGGTGAAAACTTGCTTCTAGATGGCTTGGAAAAGTCAATAGAGCAATGTAAGACTGCTGTGGTTATGTATCATAAAGACTTGTAGATTGATCAGGAGATTGTGTTGTGCTGTATGGAGTTTTTTGGTTTACTGTTGAATGAATACTTTAACTCTCGAAGACTATTTTTTCCTGCACTGAGAGTAGTGAATACCGAGATAGGCCACATGTATTGGGTGTACAACTGTTTCCTGGCATGATGGCATGATTTTACTTCTTGTCAGAGGCATCCTGTTTTCTGTTTTACCTGAAGAAAACTTGCACAGCTAGAGCCAGGGCTAGAAACCAAATTTCCCAAACCTGGTCAGTGCTCTGACCATGTGGCTGCACTGTTTCTTATCCAGGTTGTGTCCCTAGTTTGTTTGATGTTAAGATTAACTTGATCTCTTTTGGTTTATTTCACTTAGTGTCTGTCACTAACATAATGTCTCTTTCTTTTCCCATTCTGTCTCTTCAGTGGTTTGATAACCACTGTTCTTGCCGCTTGTATTCCTGTAATCATGGGATATTTCTGCACTCTTACGTGTTGTCTTTCATCTGTATATTACTATCATTCAATATCATAACACATAGAAGTCAGAGTTAAGAAGTATTCAAAGATTCATAATAATTTGTGCTTCACTGGGACTCTTGTACTAGTTGATGAAAAAATGCATTTTATGATCATATCCGACATCTGTGGTTTGCAGAGTTCCCTGTTTTGTAAAAATATAGTAACTTTTCATTTCTGTTGGTTTTTGCCTCTTTGTTAGTTTTCTAGTTCCTTTCTTTGTCTCCCTTCTGTGTTTTGATGATGAAAGAAAGTGTTCTTTAAGACATTTCTTCCTTAAGCTTAAACCCTAGTATTGTACTTCTGAAAGTCTTTCTCATAATCTTTCCCTCTTTTATTTTCTTGGGATACATCAATCCTTTTTAGTACTGAAAAGTCTTTAGTTTCTCCTTCACCGAAGACTTTGAAGAAATAATTCTTTTCTGTATTAAAAAAAATTGGTTAAAAATGTGCTTCTGAATGTGCTTTGGGAGAGGTGTAGATGTCAAGTGAAGAAGTTTACTGGTTTGGTTCAGGATATTTAAAAGAAACTTATATATAAAAAAGATGCAGGGAACTGCGGAACTCGGAGTGATTCGTAACATTTACTAATCCTTCAGGACTGCAAGGTAAATAGCAGTGTTTGAAGAACGCTTGCAAAAGACCCTTTTTTGAAGACCGTCTCTAGTCATTTCATGACTGTGCACAGACAAGTGTTCTCAATGTGTTTGGCTAGAACCAAAATTAGTTGGCTTTAAATCACCTCTTTGCAGAGTTGCAAATAAAGGATTCCTTAAAATACTACACTGAAACTTACTTTCACCTGACTGTGGAAGTGGTACTGATCTCCAAAGTCTGTGTACAGCCCTATCTCTGCTCTAGCTTACAAGTCAGTAGAAGGGGATGGGCAGTAGACTAGCATGTTACCTAAAAGAGAATAGGCTGTGTCCTTATGACCAAAGCATTTGCAGCCAAGAGCATGCCTTGTAGCCTATAAACTAGTATGCGGTAAGCTGCAGCTTGATTCTGTGGTACTGCAGCTGTCATTGTACATGCCATAGTTCTGGGTGTTGAGACATGCCTCAAAATAATCAGGACTGGCGTAGCATTGAGCTGTTTGAGAAAGCTAAAATACTGAACCTGAAACGAGGAAAAAAACCAACCTTTTGTTTAAAAAGCGTGACTCCAGATTTTGACATGGTTGGATACCTGTGGGTGTTTCCAGCTGGAACATTTTTGCTGTTGGTTCAGCCACGGTTCCTTCCTTTGGCAGCAGGAAGAACCTGGCTGGGCTTTCTTAAGATGTAGTTGGGTAGCTATATCAACACTGTCATAACTAAGGGAAAAAAATCTTTCAGGAGTTTATTTGAATTTTTGACTAATTGTCAACAGTTCAGTCAGTGTTTGTGTACGCCTTAGGGTTGCTTTCCTCTGTTTGGAGATGACTGAATTGGTGGGAGGAAAAGAATTAATGAATAAAGTATAATGTTTGAGGCAAGTGCTCTATTTTCAATCCTGTACTTAAAAAGGAATTGCAAATTAAAGTCCTTGGCAAGATATACAAAACTTACCCAGTGAGTCTAAGTAAATCTGCAACATAGAAGAGAGCTGTGCAAAATGGATGATGTTGTATTTTTTCTGATAAACACAATTATGTGTGAGTCTTGCGACTAGATCAGATTATTATTCTTGCTTTCTCTGGAAAATGTGTTGTTTTTATTAACCCTTCCCCTGAATCTGTTTCAGCATTCCATAAAAACAGTATTTTTCCAGAACTGAAAGATTACCTTGTGTCTAGAATAGACAGATTTTTAACCTGTTAGTTAAAAACAAAACAACATGACCTTTATTATACTAGAGGGAGAAGTTGACTAATTACTTTCTTGAGCATTTCCTGGATGATAATTCTTCTCTGAATGCATTTCACTTAAAACAGGATAGGCAGGTTGATTAAGAATAAAAATGTAAATAATATTAGAGACTGTAGTACAGCTGGTTTAAGTTCAGGTGATTGACATTCTGCAGACAGAGTGCCAGGAAACAAAATGTGATGCAAATATTGACCTCGCTAAGTGTGCTGAATGATGACATTATAATTCTATTGGATACGTTCTCTGTCGTGAGCATCATTTTGATTCCTTTTTAGCTTGACATTTAGCTTTCTCTCTTTTTTTGAAAAAATAAGATCTGAATAAACGTCAAAGCATTTGATTTGTTAAAATGTGTCTTTCTAATCTCTACGTGAAAACATTTGCTTTGGCAGTCAAGGTACCAGATGCTATAATATTTCACATGCAATCTTTATTATTAGCTTTTTTGTTCAATGATATGTCAGGCCTGGTATGTCACAGGAGCAGTAAGGCTGAGGAATATAAATTGGTACTATGTCCTGGAGTCATTTTAAACCATTGTATTTAACATATGTGACATGTCTGAGTTAGCTAGTGATTGAATTAAAGTTCATGATTGACACAGAATGCCCTGTTGTGACAGTGCTCAGGGCCTGCTACATACAGCAACATGTGTAGTCATACAGGAATGTCAACTTTTTTTTTTCTTCACTTTAAAGTATTTTGAAAGGGAAAATGAAATCTCAAAACGTGGCTTTTGTTTGTAGCTGCTTCTAACTGTTACTCTCTTCCTAAAATCCCTTGGCCAGTGAGTTTTCTTAATATTAAAATGCCTGTTTCAGGGTAACATTAAATGTCTTCATAGTGAGATTAGAATAGTAGATACATACCAGTATCCTCTTGTATTGGGATCCTGGTTTTAAATGTAGAGCCATAGACTTCTGTTTAAAATTGAACTCTGTATGCAGATAGCACACATGCAGCTGGATTTAGCTGTAGATCATGAATATGTAGTTGTGTACACAAGACTCTACCAGTAATATGTGCATATGTTTTAAGGCTGGAGTGTTAATAGTAATGTAAAGAGTGAATCTACAATATTTTCTGTAATTTGTAAACTAGGCATGAACAGCTCTAAATTCATCCTCTTTCAAATTAAGCTGATTACTTTTGTGTCATAAGTTCTGATTCATAATTAATTCTAAATTTGGATTGATCAAGGGAAGAAACATGTAGCCTGAAGCACAGGACTACGTTTTTCACTTTATGATCTCTAGTTCTGCTTGGAATCATTTTTCAGTTCATTTCTGGATTTTTAATTTTGGTTATTCATAAGATTATTCCACCAACTAAATTCATGTTGACTTGTATTATAAATGTGTTTAAGATAACCTGGATCTTGAGATTGCAGGAAAAATGTATGATTTGTTACGCCACTGCATGATATAATCTGTGTTTGAATTATGGATGTTATCTGTACATGCTAGTACTTTGTGAACTGATTTACTGTACCACCATCATGATTTGCTACAGAATGTCAAGCAAGTGCATACACAAATGTTGATAAGTTTATCTTTTGGATATTTTGTGTGTCATCTGTCTCTGCCATTTATGTTTGCACTCAGATTCTGGCCATTAACCGAGGGGAAAATCTGAAGATCCTGACAGTGAAGGTCAACATTCCTGACGGGGTGAAGAATGAATTCTGTTGGTGGTGTGTCAATGAAAGGTCTGCATGAATACATATGCTTAAAGAAGTCTCTTTTTCTATAGACAGCTGCATACTGAAGTGTACCTCACATGTCTTGTTACATTAAGAAACTAATTTAAATGAATATTAGATTAGATGAAATTAGCAAGTGGATAATTCTTATTTTGTATTTCCAACTGCTGTAGCATTATGCTGAAAAGATCATGCCTTTTGGCTCTATTTGGAGACTTCTGGCACCATTCTTCAAGCAATTGAACTTTTAAAAAATGTATACAAAGGCTGATGAAATGTGTATTTATTTTGAAATTGTAATATGCATCACATCCAGTAGCCTTTACTGAAGGGAATTTGTAGAATCCAATAGAACATAATTCTAACTTCTAAAATTAACTTCATATGCTTGATTACAATGATTAAAGAGGAGTATGTCAGATTTCTGATCAGCAAAGTTCGTAACTTCGACTTTTCACAAATGTAAGGATTGGCATGTTTAAAAAAAATGGATCAGATTTAATAGACAAACCTAAATGTGCCTGCCTTCAATCCATGATTCTCAAATATTTTGCGACCTAACTCTTGCATTTTGATCTCTGGTTCTTAGAAAGCTGGGCTATATGTTTTGGGTGATTATTTTATTTCTTACTGATTTGCTCTTACAGGCTTAAAAGAAGCAACTTGTAGTGAGATCTTTAAGTGTTGCATAATTTGGAGGGTTTTTTTGCAAAAGTTTAGGTTAAATATATTGTTTTGTGCAATATCTCTGTTAATCTTTTTCTTGGAATTTGTACCTTGTTGTCCTTTGTTGGAGAATATTTGGATACAAACTGTTCATCTTCCTTACATGTATAAAAGACGGGTTTCTCTTCCTCAAAAGTTTGAGATATTGGGTATTGTTCTGAACATGTCTTAGACATTCTTAACTTTGCATCCTGAAGTTGAATAACCAAAAGGAGGAAAAAAGAGAAGATAAACTTTTCTTAATGTATAAAATGGTATACTGTGATACTACTTTAGCATGTATTTTTTTTTTCCACACCAAATCCAAAAAAGGGAGGTGGTAAAAATGTTCCTTTTGGCTGTAGAAATTTAATAGTTCTGTTTCCAGCACTGAAGCCTCTGAAATCATTAAAATATTGTTTGTCCAGATAACATAATCTAGGACTCTAATAGTAACTTTATTTTTTTTTCCAGGAAAGTATCAGAATTCATATACACACTTAAGTTTCATTCTAGTTTTCATACCTGTAAGGGAATTTCTGTTCTCCCTCCAAGATGTATATTCAGTAGGCAGAACATATCTGTCAGTCTTGCTTTTACTGCATCTATGACAGAATTTGGAAGCACTATAAACCACAGATAATGGAACAGCTTGTCACTGCTACACGAATGAACGTGGGATGTAAATTGAAGTATTTTTGGTTGATTACACTTTTGTGAGTCATCCTAAGATGAAAAGAATATTGACCTTGGAAATGGAACTACTTATTAATACTTAGCATTCATGAAGCTGTGTATGCTTATGGCTTTTTACTATTTAAGGACAACTTCTCTACCAACAGAAAATTTCTGAAGGAATGATTTTCATAGATCTTGGTGCATTAACAGCTAGGACAGATTCTGATTTTCTTCATTAGATTGACAACTATGTTATCAAACTGTAAATTTACACTGTAAATGTGTATTCTTCCCTGCAAGCTTGGAAATTACTGTCCAGGGGTGGTAGTTGCATTATTTTTATTGCATTGATTTGCTGGTGAGAGCAGAAGGTTGAGAACTTCTGTTTAAGGTAATGATTTCAAAACTTTTTAAATGTATTAACTAATTTGCTCAAAGTCACACATGAAATGCCACCTTACTACAGAGTTTGGACAGTGTTCTAGCCACAAAAGAGTATTGCCTATTGAATTACTAGCAAGTATTCTGACCTTTATGTTCTTCTGAAGAGAATTTTTTTTTTATAGAAGACTAGAGCTCTTTGTTATTGGGCTCTATGTAGATGCTCTCTAAGATAATGGTATTTTCTTTGCAAGTTCAGGATATTTATTAGCCTGTAGGAGCATCTATATTTCCTTGAAATTCAGGTTTGTGCTGAAAACTCAGAAATATCCTTATGCCTCACCCTCTGGATTGTATTTTCCTCAGAAAATAGTATCTCTGTGGTTTAACAGCAAACCTAGTTGAATTAACACTAGAACTGCAGTGGTCTCAAAGCTGTGGAGAACAAGAACGAATCAATGAGAAACAGCCAGAGGGGCTGCTTTGCTGACTTTGAGTGTAAAGACAACATGAAGTTGTTCCTTGGGTAGGGTGAGATTTTTGTTCTGAAATGGGATTGCAGCTGTGAAAGTAAAGTTCAGTGTTTGATAATCTTTCTTTAGTTTCCAGACAAAATTCTGAGATCGTATGTGAAGTCTGTGGTACAGACCTTAAAGACATGCTTTGTCTGTGGTCACTAACTTGGTACATGTTGCACACAATGTCTTGGAGGAAAGCAAAGCTCTTCTTTTTGTGCTTGAGGTCCAAAAGCCTCACTGTGCTCTTCCTGGAACAGTCCTTAATTAATACTAGCAATTCTTAATGTGGGCTAGGTTAATTCTGTTAATATATAGTCTCCCCCTCTGAGGTGTATCTGTAGTCTAAGCCATTTGTGCTTATGGTGGTCCTTGTGAGCACAGGCACGTGGAGGGCTGATGAGCAGAGTAAGATGATATTATTTATTGGAGTTTTTCTAAATAGGACTTCACTTAAAGGGCTTCAAAAGTGAGCTCTTGATTAAATAATCAAGAAAAATCTGTTCTTAGAGGGAAGCTTAACTATACTGAGATGATCTGTAAAAATAAACACACATGCTTTTGCTTTGTTGGTTTTGTTTTGGGTTTTTTTTTTCAGCAAAGTGGATGGTTTTTTCTCATGAAGAACGGATGATTAAAATGCAGTATTTGCTATGATTGAACTTACTGTTTGGCTATTTCTGCATTTGTAGTAATTTCTAATAGAATGTTGTCTACATAAATTTTACTTAAATATAGGCAGGTAATGAAAATACCTGCTGTGATAATCTGTTTACAGAGGAAAGGTTTGCTAACTAGCTTTAATGGGTGGAAGAGAAGAGGAAACAGCTGCCAGGTTTCCAAATTCCTTCTTATTTGTGCTGAGGATACTTTCTTGGGGAGTGTAGTCATACTTGCCACCTGTAAAAACTTTGTGTTTATGGAACTGGATGGCAATAAGAGGGCTTAAAGCCTTTGCTAGTTTTATATAGGTATGGAAGGAGTCTCTAGTTACAAATAAGTATAATAGAACTATTTGCAAAAGCTGTTAGCGAAGTGATGAGGTCATGTGGCTAAGCACTCACAATTCTGAATGTTGTAAAACTAAATGGTAAGCTTAATTCTGCTTCCATGTCTGTCTGTGTTAATGCAGTGTTGACTTGATCACACATTTCTCAACTATTATGCGCACAGACACTTAGAAAAGCAGTTTCGGGGAATTGTAGATCCACTTAAGCAACTGAAAAGCTGTCTGGATAGGAGCAATTTGGGATCCTCAGTATTTCTGAATAAGTGCAAGTAAACAGAGTCAAAAGTCAGTCCTGTTTCTGCCTGAGCCTGTTCCTGGACACATTATAAAATGGTCATAATTTTATTACTTTGCATTTGAAAAAAACCTCAGAAACAAACGCAACCAAACCTCACAAGACTTACCCAGACATATTTAAAATTATGTATATATTTCACTTTGCAGTTGGAGACCCAGGCATGTAAAAAAAAGAAAAAGTAATAAATGAAGAAAACTCTGAATGTTACCAATAATTTAAAAAGAAATAAAAAACAGGTGAACTGTTAAAGAAAATGTTTGGTAACATTCAGAGTAGCTCTGTAGTGACACTCACAGAGGACATTTAGTCATTTTTTATGTATCAAGGAATAGCAAATAATGGAACCCTAGTGGTATTATGGAACCAAGTTCTTCGTTCAGGCGTGGTAAGCTTTGACTTCTCAAAGTGAAAAGTAACTTTTTTTTTCTAATCTCTTGCAGATGGAAACCAAAACAATTTTTAAAACCAGAATTAATGAGGATACTACGGAATTCAGTAGAGGATGCATATAAGCGCCTCATATATCCTCTCCTCTGTAGAGAATTCAGGTAAGCCCAGAACAAATGTGTATTTTCATGCTACTCTTTTCTTAACAATTCCTTCTCCAACTTCTTATTAAAATATCCTTTATCCACTTGAAAATATCAGCGTATTTTTAATTTTCTCTGCTTACAGAAGAAATGAACTGTCTTGGTTTTGTTAGTCTATGACCCTATCCAGTTTAGTTTACAGTAAAGAAATGGTCCTTCTGTGGGGAGATATTTTTTGCTTGTATTTGTTGTTTGTATATTTACCTCATAAAGTGCAGTTTAGGTCCACATTACCGTAATAGTCACATCTTTTGTTATATTAGCATGAACTATCATGTCAGTGAATTTTTCCAGCATCTCTTCATTTCACAGCAATAGTACTGTGGGTGACATTGTTCTGACTCCTTCTCTTTCACCTGTCTTAAAGAAATCAGCAAAGTAATTGTTGTGGTTAGAAGTGTTCCTTATGTTTGTCATTTGCACTTCATGGTGAACAAATTAGTCACATTGTTAGTCTGATACCATTTTGTGCGTCCTGTGATGGCTCTAGACATGGCTCTGTTTCTGGTGATATTGGTGTAATGATGGCATTAAAGTGTCACTTGTAAGATCTGCAACATTTTCCTAAATTTAAAGGAAATTTAACTTAATATCAAAGTAACATTAAATAGGGTATTTTCCTAGGCGTTTACCACATAATTGAAATAATTTAGTATGTCAAAGTCTACATTCTAAAAGCTTTATCTCCTAATGGCTAGCAGTACTGATGGTATGATTCACCTCTTGTTTTCAAAAGAAGCCACCCAAAGCATACCATGTTTGATCCTGGCAAGGCTTTCTAATATGTGACCAGAATTTTAAAACTTGTTTTGAGGCAGTTCAAATGGAGTTTATCAGAGACCCTGTTTCTTGGACATGAAATGTTGACCTGACTTGTATCAAAATGACATGTGTTGGTTATTCATTACCTAAAATTGGCAATCACATTCTGAAATGTAGTTCTGCTGTACCCGCTTGGCTGTGCTCTTATGTTTCTGTTCAAATTGGAGTTGGTTTCCTGTCCTGTCTTTTCATGTGCATCACTGGCAGGGTGGTCTATGTTCTACCTCACTGAAAAGAACTGTCAGCTAAAGTTTTGAACAATAGATACTTCTAATGGCTTTTGGGTTTCTTCACTACGGGATGGTTGCTCATTACTTTGCAGGAAAGATTGCTTCACTTGTTTTGATTAGTGAGCCTGGTTTTTGCAACTGTGAATGTCATAGGTTTTTAAAATGTCTGAGTTCACTTATTTGTTGGGTGACCATGGTGCATGTAGCTATTTTATGGGAGGCTCTTTGTTGTTTGGCCAAAATGATGAACATCTAATGATGGTGAGTCCCACTGATGGCTGCTGTCACATTAGTGTGAAAGTAGTTGTTATTCCTAGTGTTCTCTACAATCAAACTCTTTAAAGGTAAAAGACTTACTTTTTAGTGTGGTTTGGTTTTATTGCAAATAAGTAAATTGATATAATGTTTTTTCAGGCTCTTTTGTTTTTGCTTTATGACTCCTACCACAGAGCTGTTGTGGCCCGTGTTGTGACTAACACGGAGGGCCGCTGCAGCAGTAGGTTGCTGAAGGTTTTCTGTTCTAATTGAAAAAAAAAAAAACTTTCTTCCCTCCTACTTCCTAGATGTAGCTCACAAGGATAAATACAAAGAACAGAAAGCTTGCTGCCTGCTCCTGAATGGATGCCTGCTTATGTTTTACTCTTTATGATAATTTTGCATGATTGGTGGTGTCTGGTTAGGAAAAGCTGAAACATCTCCTATAGAGAGGAATGCAAAGCACCTGCCAGTAGTATTCCCAGACTGTGACCACTTAACCCTTATCCTTATTTTATTCTCTTTCCACCCACACCAGAAGATGATTTTTAGGACTCTTGCGAAGGGCTGCTAAAGTATTCAATACCTCCTTTTAGCATTAATATTTCCAACCCACCCCCCGCTGTTGGCTTTTTATTTTTATTATCATTCAGTGTTGGAACAGAAAGTTTCCAAGCATGTGTAGAAATTTCTGGTGCTTGTAGTGATCAGAAGAATGAAACTTGCCAACAAGACAGTTACCTTATTTATTGTTTAATTTCCTTTCTTTCACTCTGTCAGATACCATAATTTCTTGTATCTGGTATAATAATGTCCAGTGTTGCTTTTGGCTCTCTGAGAGAGATTTTATTTTGTTGCAGTACTTTATGGAATGATTCCATCAGGATTTGATGCAAGTGATGTGGCACAGACTTTTTTTTAATGGATAATCCTTTCCTAATTTTCCATGCTTTCTCAAAGCGTGTGTCTCTCCTCTGTCTTCAGGGACACAAACATTTCTCTGTATATCTTGTTTCACACCTGAAGCTAGTTTGCAGATATTTTTCCACAGAAAGGATTGCCTCTTAGACTGTATGTGGAAACAGGGAGTTTTAAATCTCAATTTAAAAACTGACTCTTAGAACATTGAATATAGAAGCTAGTAGGTCATGATTAGATAATTTGCTTTTATTACAGTATACCTGTTAGTGATATACAGTCTGAGCACCTCAGAGAGTTCAAGGTAGGGGCTTGAAATTTTGACTTGGCTGATACCTTTTCATAAAGGGTGAAGGGTTTTGTTTTGTTTGATTTTCTGTGTTGGGTTTTTTTGGGTTTTTTGTTTGTTTTTTTACAAAATAACTATTGCTCTTGTGTTTAGAAAGGAGGGCTGCTATTCACCTCTGCCTTATATCTCTGCCATATTAATGAGAATTGTCACAAATTGGAAAAACATGAAGCTGGGCATCTTGCCATTTGGATGAAGCCCATAGTGAACTGAAAAAGAGAAAGATACTGGATTGTTTGAGGTAGCTCAGTATTTGTTCGAGGATCAAATGACTATCCCAAACTTGAAATTAAGGGCCAGTGCTTGGGACAATAGATCATGTCATTGATAAAAGTGTTGAGTGAGAGACAGAGAGAAGAGAGGTCTATATTTGAAATTAAAAAATACAGGATATTATGTAATAGAAAGGACATACATTATGTTCCCCCTACGCACCTGGCACTTTCAGTAACATTTCCTGTTAATATAGAAGTTTCTGTATATCCATGCCAATTTTAAACGTATTTCCATAAGGCACACATAACTAATAGTATGTGTTTAGGGGCAATTTTAATTCCTGCACAAGTCTTCCTTCACAGGTGGACTGATGTGAATTTGCAGTGTTAGAAGACTTGGCTTTGTTGGCAATAGGCACCCGTATCTGTGGGATAGATGGAAAGCTGAAGATTGGCCTGTCTCTGTACAAAGCCTCCTGTGCAAGAACATTCAATTTTCCCTTGTTTCCAAGCCACTTTTAAACTGCATTTCTATGTACCTATGACTCTTGTGCCTGTATGTAGAAGATTCATACAGCTGTGAGGCTTAGGTGTCTGCTTTGTTTTTGCTGGTCTATCACAAGTAGTACCAAATTGTTCTGTCTGTGGACTCTCCCTGGAAGAAGCTTATTCTGTGGTTTAGGTTATTTTTAATTTTTTTAAGAGTAGGAGAAGGATGCTGCAAGAATGAATGATCAGAAAATGAAATAGCAACTGAAATTCCATTGAGATGAGTGTAAAATGATGCTTGCAAAGGGAAGTAACTCTCTTTTTTTTTATAGAGAATATTATGAACTCTGAGCTGTCCTGACCCTTGGGAAAGGTGCTTTGACACTGTGGAAGGTTGCTACACATGAATGTTATGTGCTCAGAAGATAAGATTATTTAGATAACAAAGGCAAAACAGAGGATCACTGATTAGTTGGCCCGTATTTGGAATATTATTGACTATTTTGGTTGAGGGGAGGGGAAGTAATAAAGGGATTCATTAGAACTGGAAAAGGCCCAGTGAGGGGGTGGGGAAGGTATGAAATTTCTCTGTGAAGGATTGACAATAAGCTAAGACGCTTCAGTTTGGAAAAGAGAGGACTTAAAAATGAAAGGTATTTGAAGAGTGGTGTGGGGTTTCTAGGGAAAAATGTTTACTTCTGGTGTAAGACGTGTGTGTGTGTGTGTGTGTGGTAAAAATTCAAAAGAATTACCTTCTAGCTAAAAGGTGGCAGGTATTTGCAGTTTTTGCTGGACCAGCAGAGCTCACTGCTAATGGACTATGTGGATGCAGGAAATGTGCATGGGTTCGGTGGGAGACTAGGTAGCTGGACAAGAGATCTGTCATGGGCTGCTAAAGAGACAAATCATGTTAAGCACAGGAAATATTCTGAGCTGGAAGCAGTTGGAGGCTATGGTAAGATTATGGAACTTGTATACTGGTACTGCCATTTCACCTTGCTAGGCAGCTGATTAAAGCCACACTTAGAGACAGGATACTGGAATAGAAGGACCACTTACATGATAGCCATTCCTATGTTCTTGTTTTCAGTGGTGCCAACATACAGTGTCTGCTCTCTGGTGCTGAGGGCACATGGGAATTGCTAATAAGTCCTGTAATACACGCATAACCCATCACCATCTCACTTTAAATCATGCCTGTGTGGTATACTTGATACAGAAACAGAAAGCACAGGGTTATAAGGGAACCAGTTAATGTTGCATGCTTCCTTAGAAAATTTTCTATCAACAATATGTGAAAGAGAATCTAGACCTACCTTTAGACCATTTTACAAAAGAGAGATGATGAGGACTTACCAGGTCTTCCTGTACCCATGTGCGATGAAACAGGGCTGAACTGGTTGTTTGATTGGATGCTGGACAAACTCAAGTCAGACTCTTAAGTTTTTCCACATCTGAAAATTGCTTTCAACAGCTTCATATCCCATAATGTCATATAGCCCTTATGAGGATTGTGTTTGAACTGTTTGTAGCCTGCTGGTGTCGTGCACTGATCTCACTAAAAACTGGTGTAATTTCCCCTGCCCCATTATTATAGGGATAGTTAACTGGAAAACAGGGGGTTTTCTTATGTAAAATAAACCCAGATACTACTTTTTTTAGTTATGGGTAAAAAGAAAAGGAGAATAAAGGTACTGGCTACCCTTTAAGTTATATGAAGGCTTTACTGGATTACTGTTGATTACCTAATTATTGTAGTTACTGGCAATGTAATGCAGCTGAAAATGACAATGACTACCTGTAAAAGGAAAACAAAAAGGGCAGCTAGGTGTTGAATATTCTTGTCCCTATTACTTTTTTGATTTCGCTTTTTTATGTAAGATGACATACCATGACAAAAATATTTGCCCTTACCGGTCATTTTCTTACTGGTGACATCTGACAAATAAGACATCGTGCATCTTATACACCTTCACTCAACAAGACTGGTTAGTTTCTTATAAGACTCTGTAGTAAATGTTTGTGCTTGTAGTCATCAGAGTCAATCCTTGGTGCACTAACTCACTTCTGTCTGAAGAGTATGGCAAAGAAAGGTATGGAGCATCATTACCCCCATCAGCTTTCTGGTTTGGTTCTGAGGAAGTGGAATACTCTCCTAGAAAGACCTGAAGCCTACACACTTCCATGATGACTTAAGTAATGTAATCTGTAGATGAAATTAAATGCCTCATGAGTCGTGGTGTGGTAGCAATTTAATGGATAGGCCCTTCCAGTTTTTCTCCAGTACCTCTCAGCCTAAATGGTTTTGGTTTTTTGTTTTTTTTTTTTTTTGCTGGGTAGTGATTTTTCTCCAGAACTGGGAAGTTATGATGAATTCAATCCACGCCTTCTTCACATCTTCAAATTCTTTGCAGTTGGGTATCAGCTTTGACAGGAAGCTGTTCTTCACTTAAAATTATATATTGGTGTTTGAATATTAGTTATGTGTACATTCTTAGAGATTTTTCTTTGTTGATATACTTTCTTAGAAGCACAATAAGATGATCATACATCTGATATTTTTTTTAAAGTTTCAAAAACTTGGTGGGAAGTGTGATTTAAATTAAAAATAATGTAAACATGATTGGAAAAAGTCTTAAAACTTTGGAACAATTTAAAAGTGTATGTGAAAGCTAATGAAGGGGAAATGTTTGTTTTGGTTTTAATTTTTATTTTTGTTTTTTTTTTTTAATTTTCATCCTTCTAAGATCAAAGTTGACATCTGATGCAGAGAAAGAGTCTGTGATGATGTTTGGGAGAAATCTCCGTCAGTTGCTTCTGACCAGCCCCGTGAGGGGCCGTACTTTGATGGGAGTTGATCCTGGCTACAAACATGGCTGCAAGTTGGCAATTATTTCACCAACCAGTAAGCTTCAATTCCAAGTATTTTTTATAGTACTGATAAGAATATATTCCTTTAGAAGAAAGGATAATTTATAAACCTACTTTTTACTTAAGTTTTTAGTGTTTTCTGTGTATCATGTTATTTAAATTGCTTTATTCAGGTTTAAGGTTAAGCTTCTGGGACCTCAATTCCAGTTTCTCCTTTGGTGTTGTTACTTCTCTCAAACAGAATTTAAAATCCCTCTGCCTTCTTGAATACAGGTTTAAATAATTGTGCCTCTCAGTAGTCAACAGAGAACACCTGGCATTTTTATTAACAAATAATTTGAATTTAAATGCTTTATAACTTTGGGGTTTTTATTGGTAATATCTAGGATATTTGGACACTTTATCAGCCATTTTTGTCTATTAGTATGTGGGTTAAGGTGAGAAATCAGAAACATTGTATTTGCAGAACTTTTTAGTTTGGTTTTTATACAAATATAGAACAGAGCCTTTCCGTTTCATCATAGTCTAATCTGGGGATACATACCTCTTCAGGCCCATGCAAAAATGGTTTGTTTTCCTTTGATTTTCTCATTGCTTTTTGTTTGAGAGTATATCCACCCAGAATAGGTGTAAGGAAAGATGTATTCTTGGCGTGTGTTAATGGCAATAAAGGTAAGGTGAATGGTTATTAGCTTGCATTGCTCCATAAGCAATCAGTACCAGTTAAGACAGAATTGTTTCCAAATGTGGTAGATGGGATGATAGTAAGAGCTGGCATTGGAGCTCTAGAGCTCCTGGACTGCAAGATCTGAGACTGCCTTTCCAACTTTCATCTCTCTTTACTGGACCTGTAAAATCGTAGTAGACTAGAGCAGTAAGTCTTTTGTGGTGAGTTGCTGCTTTTCTCTTTGATAATACACTTTATTTGCCTAATATGACTAAATAGTCATTATTTATGTGGATGTGTCCCCAGGGAAATAGAAAATGTATCAAGTGATTTTGCTTTGCCAGCCAGAGCATTTTAGTCCTCTGTGCACCATACATTTCTTCCAATTGGATAAAAAAATAAAAAAGGAAATAGGGCTTATTAAGAAGCTTTCTTGATGAATCATCAAGTTAACATTATTAGCTCTGCAGGGTATAGCTTTTGATCTTTGTGGGTTTTACAAAGTATCTTTGCCTTTTGCTGTTTTAGGTCAGATACTCCACACCGATGTTGTTTACTTGCATTCTGGTCAAGGATTACGTGAAGCTGAGAAGATAAAGAGGCTTCTGCTGCAGTACAAGTATGCTAAAATAAAATAAAGTATGCTAAAGCAAGCTTCCATTTATTGCTCTTTCTTACCAAATGTAATGAAAATTTTCACTATATAAATACTTGCTTTTGGGGGGAATAAGAATTCTAATGATTTAGCTGGAATTATTCAGATCTTATTTTTCTCTTAGTTTATGTTCATACTTTTACACTGTGTATACGTAGAAGCATATGAAGTCAAGCCATGACTAAGGCTGCGTGGTATCAATGTATCCCCATAAAGCTCTGCAAGTCCATTTATTTTTAGGAATGGAAATTAACATTCAGATGAGGAATAAGTTTAGCCTCACTCTTCCTATCCCCCCACCCCCAAACCACCCATTGATCTTTCCCTGTTCCAAAAGCTACATTTATTATTTGGAAGTGTTTTATTAAGCAAAGGAAATTCTGCTCAGATAGATCTCCAGACAGGCTTGCAAATAGGGGCAGCATGATTAATAGGTTATTGTATCTGACTGGTTTGGGATCCCCTGTGGACAGACATCTGGTCCACTGAGTTGCTGAACTACCACAGCATACAGTCCAGTTTCTCTTTTAAGTATTAGACTGGCTTTAAACAAGGTGATTTGATGGCTTACTGGCTGTGGTGGAGGCAGTCAGAGGCCTCGTAAGAGACCTTGCAAGCTGTTGCAAGCTATGATGCTGCCATTAAGGAATTAAGATTCTAATTGCTTGGGCTTCTGCCCTTTTTCTTGACTTGTAACAGGTGAGGAGAATAAGAGGTGAATGAGTTTGTGGACTGTAAATAACATTAAATTTCTTTTATGAATTTGAAGTGTCATTTTTGGTTTTTCTGCAGATATTACCACTGTTCAACTCCACTACAAGTGAATGAAAATGTTGACTCCTCTCTTGAACTATCACATAGAAAACCTGTTCAACTCAGTGTGATATTACTAGGAATATGTCCTCATTAAGTCTAGGCCTTGCGTGATACAAACTAAGATGTATTGGTCATTTCATGCATTGAATGTTATATATGAAAATGGCAAAAAGAGTAATTAAGAGTAACTGTTCATCTTTTTACCCCTTGCAAAGCTGTAGCACTGTTGTGATTGGCAATGGCACAGCCTGCAGAGAAACAGAAGCTTACTTTGCTGACTTAATTATGAAGAAATACTTTGCACCACTGGATGTTGTTTACTGGTAAGATCACTTTGCTTGCTGTGATACTCACCTGTTCAGCATATTGTAACTTAAAAGGTATTTTTAAATATAATTTTCAAGTGTTTCTTTTTATTGTCTTGTGTATCTTTTTTTTGAGTCAAGTTTGACCCATCCTTGTAGCCAAAGGAAAATGAATGTAGCTCTGTGGAGCATGACAATAGTTCTCCTGAGTCAGTAAAAGAGGCTCACTGAAGCATTTTATTTTCTCTTCCTGAGATTCACTCTATTGCTGTTATCATTGTAACAAAGTATGTGAGAATAGCAGCTCAAACAGCCAAGGACCTGTGTTTGGCATTGTATGTTTATTTCTTGATAAATGAGGTTTAAATGTAAATGATAAAGCTTGTGTTGTCTGACTGTGGTATGAAATGCTTGGTAATCCTTTGAGTATTAAATGGTCTGGAAATAAATGTGTTGTTAATACCTAGCAAAAAGTAGTGGAGATATTTATGCTCTTTGATTTTGATCCACTAGTTCGTTGAATTCAAACTAAATATTTGTTCTTGTTAGGATGGGAATTGTGCTACACTGCTTTCTGTTCTCCCATGCAGAACCGCCGTCCCCCTTCCCCCCTCCCCCCCCCCCCCCCGGCATTTTTGAAAGCATTTTGAGTGATTTACCTTATCTTTTGTGCTAAAGTTTAACAACAGTATTTACTCTTCACTGTCTTACTATACTGAAATAAGTTATCTGAAGTTATGGCATTTCTCTGTTGTAAATACTGTATCATTTAACGGAGGGTTTCCCTATAGATTAGGAGGTTATCTCACAGAAATGTTGAACAAATGTATTTTCTATAGCAATTTATGCTATAATTTAATTTCACTTGCTCTTTGTCTCAAGTTTTCTAAGTAAATTTGCACAGGATCTGATACTTAAATCTCATTTTTATTCAGGAGACAGATTAGGGTGTTTCTGATTTAAATTATTGTTTGCAAACGAAGGAATCTGTTTAAGCTTCTCAAAAATTGGGCATCCTCTTTCTTGAATCCGACTTGAAAACACTGGATTTTTAATGACCATAGAGAATGAAAAGCACTTTATACTGTGTGGGTTTTGCAAATGTTTAATTTCACTGTTGTTCACTTCATATGTTTTAAAAATCCATTACGTTGACATAAGCACTTTGTCTGAAAGAGGAATAGTGATTTTTTTTATTTTATTTATTGATTACACTACAAAATGTAAATAACTATTTAGTTTACAAAGTGTAAACTTGATGTAATACTGTGACGGATGCTTTTCTCACTGTTTTGCTTTAAGATTTTCTCCCTGTTTGTAGTTCAAGATTATAAAATTTGCAAAATAATTATCAGTATTGATTTTTGTGGGGGCCTAATTGGAGCTACTAAGTTACTGGAACTGATAAAAGCCCTTCTGAAATAGGAGTTAATATCAATGCTCAAAGGCAGAAGTCAGGTTATTGAGTTGTGGGGTTTGTTGTTTTTTGTTGGGTTTTTTTTCTTCTAGCAGTGGTAGAATTTTTTAACCTTTCACTTTTTCTGAAACTTCTTGTGATACTTGTAGGAAAAAAGTATGGCCACAATTTAACCTGCCAGAACAGTGAAAATGAGTATAATCATAAATACATACTGAAAGCAAAAATGTTTTATTGTTAACTGTTTACTTGTGCTGTGCTCATGTGCAGTGAAGAGGCAGTCCCTACTTCACAATTTGTGTGCAGAGTGCTGAAGTACTGCACAATAAAATAAAAATCAAAAGGATGTGTTTTTTTTTTTATTGTAGTGCATGCTGTAGGTGACATTTGATGCTGTTCAATTTTGTATGCTGCTGTTTGTGTGTGCACTTATGTATGTGGGTTTACAAGCTGGACTTGCAGCTGGACTGTCGCATTTTGACAATCTTGACTGAGTTCTTTTTGTGAAGATTGGGGTTCCCATGTTGACCTTTCTCTAGTTTTATGTTCTTCTCATGGAGTTAGCCAGTGTCTGGGGTTCCGAGCCATGCCACCGAGTCCTTCAGAACAGCTATTCTGTTTGCTTTCTAGCTCCAGAAAACTTTCTCTTTCATTTTCTTGGTATTTCTGAGTAACAGAAAATTATGGGTCCAGAGATCCACCCCCCCACACTTCTGATAATCCAGTGAAATGCCTGGAATTTGTCAGTCTGAGTTCAGAAATGTAAAAGATACTTGCTGAATGAGGAACAATGAGTACAGAATTATCATTTGAGCAATAGGTGACAGTAGGCATACATTGTGAGGACTGCTCTTGAGAGGAGCTACAAAAGTTGACTTGGAAGAATATGCTTTGCTGATTCTCTTTTTAAAAAAGGAAAATTATTATTAACAATAAAAGAGCACGTAGTCTCAGATCACGAAACTTTTTAATGTACAAGTTCTTCTGTTGATTACGTTGTTTTCTCATGATGGGGGAACATATGAAAGGTCTGTTTATACATAGACTGAATACAGATCTCTAATCAGTTCTGTGGAAACCCATGGTATGCTTTTGGATTAAGTGATCTTATTTAAATTGTTTTTCAATTAAAATCTCTAAGAAATAATTTAAGTAATGTTGGAACATTTCCCTTTTAAAGAGGATCTGTTTCAGGAGGTTGCAGTTGAAACTAAATTTGGGTTTACAAATCGATTTAGTGTTTGAACTGTGTGTGTGAAACAGAACAAAACAAACAAAAAACCCAAACCAAACAAAAAAAACCTCAAACAAAACAAACTAGAACAAAACAAAAATCCCCAGTACTTAAACTATAACAGAATGAGTGAGTGGCATCTAACACAATACCATTTCATAGGCATTTGGCTTCTTACAGTGAAGCACTGAGCTGCACAGAGGTGGAAATCCTTGTCCAGCAGAAGTTCATTGCTGTGTGCAAGTTTCAGAGAACGGCCAATTGTGTTTGCATTTGCAGCCTCTTTCCTTAAGGGAATCCAAATGTTAAGTGGCTTGGCAGATGAGGCTGGAATGTTTTACAGTGCTTTAAAACCAAAATCCCAATCAACTTCTTAAGCTGTCATTCAGAAAGGTGGCTGATAGGGAGGTGTTACAGACTTCGGCTTCCTTGGCAAATAAAGCTTGTAAAATGATACTACTTGAATTTTTTGCTACAAGTGCAGAATAGGATCAGAAATGGTTATAGAAAAATAAAAATCTGTTTGTACTTCTGTGTCCAGTTCATCATATGGAACTTGGCTCATGCATTTCCAGGGGAGTGAGACAATAGAGTCTGTAATTTTAGAAAGGTGTGTGCAGTTGCTGCATGCACAAATAATCTGGACAGGTATGCATTCTAATGAAGGAAATGAACTGATTCTCACTTAAAAATATTTCAGTTGTATCAGTATCAAAAGAAACTTCCAAAATACTTTTTTCATTTCATTTTTTTCATTTCTGTTTCTCTCAAAAAAAAAACTACAATGTTTTATTTGATGACTGCTTTGTCTCTTTCATATATTTATTAGCACTAAAAAGAAAGCAATTAAAATAACAAATCTCAGCAATAGCAAGTACAAACTGCATACAGTTTTACTGAAGTTTTCCAAAGAGAAGACAAATTATCAAAAGACAGCAGTAGGAAATGAGGCATATGGCACAATTTTTCATGTGGCTTTAAAACCTATGTGGAATCAGTTTGACAGTTTTTGATTTAAAGCAAATATTTTTCACTATTTTTGTAACCAACATCCTTTCAGATACCTACATCCAACTTAACTGCAAAATAACTGCAGGACTTTTTTTTTTTTATGTAGTTTGCCTTTTAGAGCTGTGTTTATTGACTTAGATTAGGACTGGACTAGAGCCCAGAGACAGTCATATCTAGTCTTCAGGTTTTTTGTTACAAATCAGTTTTTCTTACAAGGTTCAATAAATAGTCTTGATTATTTATGTTACTTCTATTGTGAGTTCTTGCCAAAGATACATTGTATTATAACCAAAACAGATGTTCTGTTTTAGACAAGTGTATTTGTTTTAACAGGACCAGAAATGTAAATGAAACAACAGTGTGTTCAGCATTAACATGGCAGATGATGAACTTTTAGGATTTCATTGGCCTTTTTGGATTAAATGAAAATCTTGAAAAAATATTTCAGGAATCTCATTCTGTATTTCAATCAATGCAACTGGTTTTTCTTTGCTGTCAGTTGTAGACATCTGGGGAATGGAAGCTGTCTGAATGACAGGTGAACTATGCTAGAACAGGAAATCACAAAGAGTTCAGTCGTCATATCTGTACCAAAAAAAAAAAAATCAATCTTTATTTGAGCCTCGGTGGGTTTGTCACAATACTAACATTCTTACTGGTCTCTTTTCTTATTTAGTCGTTGCATTAGTGCACGGTCAGAATAAAGTATTTTGGCTCCTATTTAGAAAAAATTTTGATAGATATAATGAATTGTTAATCATTTTCAACAAGAAGAAGAAGAATGCAGAAAGGCAGAAGTGTATATTTTTGTTATTGTTTTTTAGGTGGCTTGGTGTTTAATGTCTGTTTATACTTGGTTTTAAACTTGATACAGAATCCTTTTCTACCACTTTCAGCAAGATCTTTTTCTTGCTCTTGAGACTTAAAGCAATGTAATTAATAATTTACTGCTGTTTAAGTTCAAACACTTCTATACTGTGACAAATAGGGGAAAGTCTGTAATGTCTTGTAAAGTTCTCATTGGGTTTTCTTTAATGTTTAAGTTGTCTGCTTTAGAATACTTAGAAATGTTCTGCTAAGGTAGAATAAGACTGTTTAATACCTTTTGAAGTTGGACCTTGGTGGTAAGAAATTGATTTGGAAATGTTTGTTCTACAGGATTTTAGGTCCGCTTGTATTTTATAGGTGTCTGCACATGCTTTAAATATCCTTTTCAATTTAAATGTGTGTTTTATGTTGTTGAATATCTACATTATACTCTCTCAGCTTTAACAAATGCCACTTTCAAGTTCCATGCCTCTACATTTCTAATGTTACACTAGCTTAATTCCCATTACTTTTCTGCTTCATAGCACTCGCAGTTTGAAAGGGACCTAACATTCGGGTTCACATTATGATAATTAGGTTTCAAAGCAGTGTTGGGGGATTAAGATGTCTGAAGCCTAGTTGCCGAATAAAGTTCAGAATTACTTGTAAAACTTGTTTGAGTGGTTAACAGAAGTGGTTTTATTTATTCAGTGCTCATGCAGCATTAATCCGTATTTCATCAGGTACCCACAGTGCTGTAACTCTAGATATGACCTTGGGACTTAATTTACCCCATCTCAGTTTTCCTTATTAATGTGCCATGAAAGAGGTACATGAAAGATAGCCAACATCAAAGCACCTTTTCAAATAAAGTGGTTGATATGAATCCTCTGGTATTTAACGCTGTCTATCAAATGTTTCAGCTGGTTTGCATCCTTTTACAAGCTATTGCTTGCTGCATTAATGCAGTTGTTTCAAGTCTGTTGAGAGTACAAAGGGGGGATAGGGATATGGGAAACTTTATTCCTATTTCTTTTTGATTATATTTTCTTTAAGCTGTTATTTTTGTCTTTTAAGATATACAACTCTATTGATGACACATTTATGTACGCACACCTACACACCTTAGGTCATTAGATGTCTGATACAGAAGGTAGAAAATAGTTTGGAATGTCTTGGCAAAAGGAATACGTACTCAGTGGAAACAATGCACACATCTGAAATGTGCACTGAAGAACCTTTGTTCTGTTCTCATCTTTTTCAAGCACTAGTGGAGTCATGAGAAGTCCTAAACAAGGAAGAAATAATTTGAGGAGCAAACAGGTTTAAAATGTGCATGAAGAGGATGTAGTCAATAAAAACATTTTAAAGTATGTAGTGGTTTCCAGCCAAACTGTCTTTTGTCTATTACTTCAGTTACTTTCTGTTGTATTTAGCGCAGTTAAGAATTCATGATCATACACAATTAAATGAAAAACCATTTTGTATATCACTATATTTACTGGAGATAGTCCTGTAAATTGGAACCTCACTCTTCGTAGACACTTCTTCTGCTACTCTTGATTATTTATAACTTTTAGTTTAGTGTTTGGCATAATATGGAGTATAGTAAGTGTCTGCATTTGAAACAGTATCCAGTGTTTTTTCTTGGTACATCCTTAGTGGTATCTACGTTGAGCTGAACCCATAATATATTCAAAAGGGGAAATTCAGAAGTCATTTTGGATTTTGAAGCAGTCCAAAAAAGCATAGATTCCCTTCTGCCCTAGCTCTGTTGCTTATTTTAAAAGTTTACTGTAGACACCATTACTGTCTCAAGCCATGTTTCTGAGGGGATGTAAAGAAATGGGTAAGCAGTGAAGATACAGTGGGACAGGTAAAATAGGAAATTATAATGTCTGGATTATATAGCATGAATTTGAAACTTGTTAAGACAAACTTCATAAGTGATACACTTGACACAGTTGTGAACTGTCTTTGAATGCTATTCCATAGAATAACCTCACAGGTTTGAAGGTGAGAACAGGGACTGATTGGGAGTATGTCAATGTAGTTAGAGATTACGAAATCCTTTAAGTTCAGAAAAAGAATAAGATATACGTAGAGTCTAGACTTTAGCAATGTAAAGGCAGGGGATCAGGGAGTAAATGCAACTAGCAAAAGAAATCTAAATCTTGAGGAAGAAGTTCTTTTTTCCAGAACACTAGTACATGTCATTTGACTTGTGTCCAGGGCAATCTGTGGCAAAAGCGTCTTGGGGGAGAGGGGAAAGTTACTCATGCAACTTCCCTTAACATATTTTCTCTAAGAGAAAAATCATAGTGACACTGATATCAAGCAGGGATTTTTACAAGTTATGTATTCTCAATGTGTAAATCTCTTCTTTTAAAGGATGCTACACAGACACACACCAAAATAAAAAGGGGGGGGGGGAGAGCGCAAACAAAGAAATCTCTCCTGTAAAATTTAGGAAAATTTTAGGATGAAAAGCCATTAAGTGTGTGACTATGTTCAAGGGCAGCTTTGCATACTCTTCAATTAGAAATGCACTGATCTCAATACACTTAGCAGATTAGATAATGTGAAAAATTGATCACAATAATTTCTCTCCCCATCACCCCTCCCCTTGCTTTTTAACAGAGAAGTCATTTGCTATGTGTAGAGTTGCAAAATCACTTTTCTGTTTTCCATTTTATTCTGTATTCCCTGCTGAGCAGTAATTTGTACACAGATTGTTTTCTTGTAGGTCTTTGTTATTTTCATATAAACAAGATGTATCTTTTTTTAAAGATAATCAGCTAGAAGACATCTGGTATTTCAGTGCAACAGAAGTTAAGTGAGGAGGGAGACCCATCCAAAAATATTTATAAACACAAAACAAGAACAGGTTGCAAAGGTTAAAAGTTATTGGGAGATGCCAAACAAAGGATATGCAGTGAGCAAATGCTACTGTTTCTGCAGAGTGTGTCCATCAAATGCCCTTGGAGCAGTTTTGCAATGCATGTATTGCACAAGGTATATTCATAGAGCAAGACTGGGCATTCTGCTCCTAAAGCTCACTTAAACAAAATCACATTTTTACCAAATATGTGTAGCTATGATTTTAATGTTTGGCATAGAACTACTAAAGCTATGTTGTAAGCAAGGGACTTAATTTTTGGGATGTTTTTGACTCAGCAGTAGAAGTTTAAAAACACTGTTTTTTACCACTTAACGTTGTGTGGTGTTCAGTGTTTCCAAACCAGTCCCTTTCTCAAGAGCTTTCTATGATGACAGTATTACTCTGGCCTAAAATCTTTTATTCAAGGCTACTTCCAAAGCTTAGAAATGAAAAAGGATCTAATAGATTTAAAGAAAAATGGATAGCTAGATTGCTGCAGTGAAACAAAACTTAATTCATTTGAGGGACTGATACTTTTGAGGGAGTGGGGTACCCATGAGGCTAAAAATAAACTTTTTATTTCAGACTGAAATGGTTTAGGTGATTTTTCCAGTGTGGTTACAACTTTTGAAGTTTTTCTGTGCAATTTGGTAGATACCACAAGGTTCTTATTGGTTTAATTTCAAAGAAAGATTTCCAGGAAGATGTTATTTAGCAGACAGAATGTAAGTCAATAAATATAACATGCCCACGCTTCCCAGAATGTGTTCTTACTGGTTCTGACATCCTTATTTCTTTGAAACCACCCTTCCTTATGATGGCTGTTGACTCTCACGTGATGTTTGAAGTATCAGTAGAGATACCAAAGGGTGAAACTTAAGTCACTGTCAACATCTGAAAGGTTGCATGCAGGTCTCTGTGCTTTGTGTGCCACCTTGTACTTCTTGGCAGGAGAAGGTGTTTTGCTAGGAGGTGTCTGAGTGTTGGCCAAGGTGTAAGAATGGCTCAAGGAACGCAAGAAGTCTGATTAACTGGGTAGCTGATGGAGGAAGTGGTGCAGAAAATACGAGGGTGCAGTCAGGGCACTTTCAAGGTATTTCTTCTAGACAGAAGCACTGAAGAGAAAGATGTGGAAACTTTGTACAGCTTTAAACTCATTTGAGTTGTGCATTCCTCATCTCTTCAGTGCAGCAGGTTAAGTCAAGAGAACAGTTCCCTTTGCCCTTCTGCTCCCTCCTTTGTTTGTGAGCATGAATGGATGGTGTACAGTTCAAGCTTAAAACTGAGGTTTGGACTTCAGCTGAAACATGTGACCTAACAACATATTACTGCTTCTCAGTAATATTGAATATTGGAGACAGCCTCTCAACGGCTGCATCTATAATGTCTTTTCTACTACATTTATTTATTAGCTTGGGTGAGCTGAAGTACACTTTGTCCATCTAACTCCAGAGTATGTTTTAAAATTCTGTTTATTCATCATAAGGCTTAGAAGGTTAGGTTTTGGCCAGTTACATGGTACACCACATAAAGAAGGAGTCATGTTCCGTAGGCAGATAGGATTGTGAAGTTTTAATGATGTCAGCTTTCAGTGTTCCAAAGTTGGTATTGGTACTGATCTCAAGCAAACCAGAGAAGCTGAGATGTTTAGGTAAGCTGCTGCAGCACTATTTTAAGAGTTTCCAAAATTAACATGCACAGTTCAATGTCTCTGTAGTTTTAAGTGGCTTTTTTTTAATTATTTAAAGTAGTTGCATGTGTGGTCACATCCTTTTCTCTTGTAGTGGAAATGGAACATAATCAGGTTTTGATGTTACCTGTTCAAACAGAAGATGATTAGATAGTGACTAAGCTGGATAATGTTAGATCTTTGATGCATTTTTGATGTTCAGACCATTGAAAATTTGCTGGTGACAATGTGGAATTCACTCCAGAGACTGTAAAACCTACTGACAGTGGACTTGTTTCTTCTGTGTCCTCTTTGAACCTCTTGGAAGAAGCCTGTGAACCACAGGTTGAAAACCACTGGGTTTGGACCTGAAAAATAACAAAAAGTAGAAAGACACAGAACTTTCATATTTAAAATATTTGAAATTGCACATAGGAGATCCTCCTTTTTTGTATTTGCAGAACTTTGATTATGGAAACTTGCAGTGTGGTTGTTGTTACCCGTGTCTGTGCATTTTACACTGATAGTCTTTGCTTGTTGCCTGAGATGAAATAGCAGGGCTCCACTCTAGTACAGTGTCACGAAGCTAACAAAGTCTTTGATTCTGAGAAGCGAACATAAATTAAAACCATTAAAATGTTGATTTCTGAGTTGTGTCAATACTGCTTTTCTGAAATAAGTGGTGTTTGTGGTGTTTGGGACATTATTATTCTCTTCATTCTTAAGAGACATCCAAAAACATGTTTGTGTGTTTTGAGTATCTTTGTCATGAAACTGCTGTTGCCAATTGGTAAATTTTAACAAGATTGGGGAAGTTCATTTTGTCTCCTCGCTATGCAAAAAAAACTCCACCAGGAATTACTTGTGGAATACCATTGGGAGCTAATTTAAGTGGAAGCATCCAAATTTAGTGTGATTAATACTGAGAACATCCAGATTAAAATTATATAAATACAAGATGTATCCTCTTGATTTGCGAGGTACTAGGACTGTTATTGCAGAGTCTGACTGTTACTGCACTTAAATAGTTTTTTGTCTTCAAGTAGACATTCTCTAGGAACCTAATGGAGAAGTAAGCATTTTTCCATTTGTGTGAGGTTGCCTGTAATATGTTTTTACTTAAATAGAGATTCAGCCAAACTTCATACCAGTTCATTTGTGAAACCACATTTGGTGTTCTGCATTTCAGCTCTTACTTGACTTCCTGTATTGTTATGAGATGTGATATATAGATTTATTTATTGTAACATACTGTGCTGTAATAGTTGATGCTGATAGCAGAATCTTAGGTGATTAGATTATGTCTAGCACAGTACACTAGACACCTTAATTTCAGTGGTTTTTAATGGTCAAAGTTTCTTCATCCTAGATCTTTGTTGTAGAGTGTATGTGTGTAAGTTGAACGTATTTCTAAATAACTAGAAATTTTAAAGAAAATAAAGGAGTGAGCATATGTACGAAGGCTGTCATTGGTGGGGAGAAGTTTCTTTATTCTTTGATGTATCAATACTGTTGAGATCTGGTGAAAATGAAAGTTTGTGTGCACATCCAAAGTTGGGATAAAAGTCTTCCCTTGAAAATACGTTCAGGCATGTTTTGAATAGTAAACCTAGGAAATTGCCACTTGTACAGCCCCTAACAAATTCCCTCAGTACCAGGAGAGCAACTATTAAAAAGTCTGATTTTATAAAAAAGACAAAGTGACTTGTTTTTTAGGGAGACTTGAAAATTAAACTCTAATGACTTCTAGGTGTCTGATAGCCTGAGAATTTTCCAGGACTGAAAAGTAAATGCATGTCTATCTGTAAAGCAAGGGCAGGGCTCCTTTCCTCTGCAGTTACATAAAATTGTCATTTCTATTCCCAGTTCCAGGCTATTTGCTCTTATAGGCTGTTGTCAGTGCAGGAGTGTGTGCTACCCATCTTGCACCCTCGCTTGGAGTAATTTTGTGTGATAACTTAAAGTGAGGGCTGTGCTTCCCTGGACCCATTTAACTTTTCTTATCAACGAAGTGTATGGCAATCTTAAAAGCTTCATGAATGACATTGAAAGAAGCCACAGCAACAGGAGATACTTCAGCATACTTCTGATGTTTTCAGGGCATGAAAGGCAGAGAATATAGTCGTGCTGTGTGTCTCAAAGGGCCTTTGAGTAGGTTATTTCAGCTTGAAAAGGGATTAGATTTAGATGACTGCAGTGTCAGACAGTTGTAACTGAAGGTGCCTATTGAGGATAATTCCTTTCTATAACGGGATCCCAGCAGTCTTGTCAATGATGAGTAAGTGGAGGGAAGAAACGATCCATTTGTTGTGGTGGGTGATACAGAGGCGAGAAAGTGTATGTCTGAAAGGAGACATCCAAAAGCACAAGTGACGCACAAGCACCTTCTTCAGTACCAGGTCCTCGTAGCAGCAACTGCTGGGAACAGCAGGGAAGTGGAAGGGAGAGGGCAGGGAGGAGAGAGGGGTGCTGGTTTTCCTATTCCTTTTCGGTTTTGGAAGATTTGTGTTGCTTTGACTCCATGCACAGTTGCAAATATAATCATATCCATCTAGCAGTTCTGTACATTAGTTACTTTCCTTCAAACACCCAATGCCTCCTGAAAGCAAATTTGTTGCTCGTGTAGGAATACTGTTTTTACTTGAATCCTGTTTGCAATGGCAAGTAATATCACAGTTTCTAATTGCTGTTACATAAAATAATCTGATACAAATACTATTCAAACAGCTCAGTTGTTTGTGGAGCTTTCTAAATAAAAAATCTGGAGGTGGGGGGAAGATATCCATCTATATGCAGTTATAGTTATTTCTAATATTAAATTAGCTTTTCATATAAAAATTCTCTCTAGCCTAATTCATTTTTATATTTGGTTAAACATCTTTGGCAGCTAAGGCAACATGCCTACTGCCTGTTTAGTTCTTTTATTGGGTTGAACTAGAGCTAACATTTGTATAAAATACATTTTGACATTTGGATTTGACGTAAATGTTTCAGGGAAACAGTTTAGACATGCATCCTTCATGGGTGATTCTCTTGTCAGGATGACAATGTTGTACTGTAAATATACTTTGGAAGTGGGCTTTCAGTAAAATCAGTGATGCATTTATTACTTGTTCCTGGTCTATTTTTTCTCATAGTCTAAAATCACAGCTCAAAGTTACTTTGTCATTTTTTTTTGTATTAATTTCTAGAAGTTTGTCATTTTTAAGTAAATCAAACTGGATATTCCTGTGTTACTTTTTCTCAGTGATTATCTCTCTGCTGAAGTAAATGTTAACTCTAATCTTCTGATATAAGACTAAATAGAAAGAGACATTGTCAATTTGAATGTTTTAACATGAGATAATTTTGAATCATGATACAGTATCCTTTATATATCCCATTTCTGTAGTTAACAACAAAAAAAAGACTTTTTTAAAGGAATGCTTAAGGTTGTCCTCTTTATTCCTCTTGTTTTCACCTACTCCTGTAGGCCCCAACTGCTGTGCCAGCATCCTGCTTCTCTCTTACCTGCCTGTCCCCATCCGCTTGGTGCTTTCTTGGTTGTAGCTTTCTCCTTGGAGAAACTTCCTAGTGACCCCTTGATGTTTCTGGAGAAGAGCACTCGCTGGAAAGGCCATGCTTTGGCCTTTCCCTTTGTTGGCTTTTTTTGATAAAGCAGTTCCAGTAGGATGTAGGTTATTACACTTCTGACATTAGCAATAGTATTGTTTTCTGATTGAAACAGGATTTGGAATAAAGGGGTTCTGGTGCTACATGAGGAGAAAAAAAAAAACTGTTGGCATCTAATTCAGAGCAGGTTCTCTTCAGTTTTATGGTTTGTAGGACATTTCTTCCAGGTCTTTATAAAGTGAAAATACCGATTAAATGTTGATTATAATGGCTTGTGTAAATATATTGTGCAAAGTTGATTCTTCTTTGTTGATCTCAAATACCAGCATTATGAGACCAAGCTAATTTGTGGTTAATATTAGGTTGTGATAAACTAAAATTTTTAGTAAGTATAGTGAGCTTTGGGGAGATGCTTTCTTTATGTAAATTGTCTGTGGGTTGTCTGAAAAAACAGGTTTTGCACTAAATACAAGTTGAAGCTTTTAATGATTGAAACAACATCTCATGTCAAAATTTTAATGGGGTATATGAGGTTTAAATTCCTGTCTACTCCTTATTTATAAAGTATTTGTGAGTTAGTTTCCATTTAGAGACAAAATACAAGTTTGGAGTTTTTACTTTACTGAGCCATAATTAATATAATTAAATGGCATAAATTACATGGTGCTTGTGGTGATGGTGGTGGTGTGAGCCTTTAGGAACTTCAGAGAAGTTAACACTTGGAGCTTGTGAAGTGTTTGTTCTGGTTCTGGGGATTTGATTAAGCCCAAATCCAGGACATGCCCATTTGTGGTATTAATAATTTTAATGTTCTGCTTATATTTTGTAAGAAAATGTTTCAACATGGTTAACAGAATTCTGAAAATACCTGTTGTTGTCTAACTTTAGAAAATAATTTTCAAATATGTAGTTTAGAAGTATTTATATTGCCTTTTAGGATTATATTATCCTATATGTGATTTCATAAGTTAGTAGGGGAAGGGGGGGCAGATCTGGGTTCTGTTGTTGCACGTGACAATGTTGGTGTGCAAATGTGAGCTTCATGCTGCTCTGGTTCAGGGCTGCGGAGATGCTGATGGCAGTGATAGTACTGGCCTGTCTACCAGGGGGTGGCTGAGGACGAGGCTTGGCTCTGCCACCCTCTGCACTAGCCAGCAGAGCCGAGCAGGTGCCTGAGGGCAGAAGATGCTCTGCCGTATTAAAGGGTGCTGCATATCCCACCCTGGCATATGTTCTCCATAACCCCCTGTAGGAGTTGTCTGCATCATCCCGAGCGCCTCTGGGCGCTTTGCTTGTGGAGTCTCTATCCAATAAACTCTAATTCTCATCTGGACAATTATTGTTTTAGTGTTGTAGTCTCTTTTTCTATAGCCCTGGTCTCTAAATTATTGTTGGGTGGGTTTTTTTGTTGTTGCTTTGGTTTATGATTTTGTTGTATGTTTTGGGTTTTTCTATCAGTAGCAGCTGTTAGCTATCAACTGCAGGAATAGTCTTAACAGTTTAACATCAGACACTTCAAAGTAAGTGAGCCTACTCTGTAGTGCGGGAAGCAGCAGGGCACGCATTTCCGTTCACTTAATTTTCAAACAATTTCAGGTTTTCTTTTCACTCTACAGCACTTGAGGAAGGTGGGTTTGTTTGGTGAGTTTTCAATGGAGCGCTGTTTGTAAACAAACAGCATTGACTCTTTAAATTTGTTTCTCAGACACTGTTCTGGGGTGTGCGTATTATGCTCTTCTGAAATGTGGACATGGTGCTAAATTTTTTAAATGAGGTTAAGAAATTTTTAAAATGTTATCAGAACTTCAGTTCTTAGCTACAGAGGCTCCAAGTGTTCCTGTTAATATGAAGCAGCTTTTGGAGTCTGCACTCGTGGAATTATTTGAAACATGACTGGATGCAGCCCTGAGTAACTTGCTTTGGTTGCCCCTGCTTTGAGCAACAGTATTAGACCAGCCAGTCTCCACAGGTGCCTTTCAACTGCTGTGACTGCCTGGAATTCAGCAGTTTCCAAAAGCTCATTCCAAGACACTCACTCTTTGCTACTGGCTCATCTTACAGGATCCAGACGTAAGAATTTAATGACTGATGCAGAGAAGTAGGTGTGGAGTAGGTGCCCATTGCCCACATGGTAGGGTAACTGTGACTCTGCCAGCATTTGCAGGCGTAGGTTCTGATCATCTGTGCTCCAGGAGACTCTTCGATTGAGTTCCAGTGCAGTTTGCTTTCCTGCTCCCCAGATACGAATTGGCAGGAAAGCTCTGAATTAATTTGCTCTCTCTTTGAAATAACTTATGTGATGAGAGAAAACAGGGCTTTGAATGGGGAAGGAAGAAATCAATAGTTCATTCTAGGGGTTTGATTTTGCATAGAAGTTGGACTGTTGATGGATTTATTTATTTATTTTTGACATCCAAGACAAAAACTGAATATGAACTTCCTGGGCCAAACTTTGTCAACTACTAGTAAACAACACAAGCGTATTCAAAAACAATAACTCAACTGTTTTGCTTTCATGAATGCCTTTATTTAATATTGTGTAACTGTGACCTCCAACTCCTCAAATGTTTTTAAGAGATTTTTCCTGTTCTAAACGGGGAGGTCAAAAAGAGACCCAGTGTGTTTAACAAGTTATGTGTTCCAAGATTTTTTTTTGTCTGCAAAATATTTGTAATTGGACTCATGAATAAATTAGATGTATAAATGTGTTGATGAACCTTTATACTGATGCAAAATATTTTATTGCTAGAAATGTAGGTGATTATCTACTGTGTAATACACCTCTGACTGGAGAATCACTTTGAAAGTCATGGTGTAAAAAGTAGAACATAAAATAATTTAGCAGTGTTTTTATGTTTTAGATGTAAGTACGTCTCTTCAAAAAGTAGAAAGCCATCTCATCCTGTGCTTTCATATTCAAATAACTTTAAAAAGACTATTTTATAGCTGGGATGTGAGGCTAAAAAGTAATTGATTAAAACCAAAGCATGAGAAATTTCAGTCCAGAAGAATAATTTTTTTAAAGTGTTTGTAACTGGATGAAAAATGTGTTTTAAATGAAGTGGTCTTTCAGCATATGTTTATGCCAGTTCTGGTGATATTACTCATGGAAAGTCTCCAGTGTGGATCTGTCACAACCTGAGGGAACAAATTATTCCGATTTAAGAGGAGGAGGAAAACAAATATAGCACTACCCACTACCTAACTGGACTATTATTTCATTAATTTCAGATAGATATTTTTGTCAGTTCCTCCCCCCTGCCTGCCCCCCCCTTTTAGGTTACAATCTTACAGAAGGAATTTATGTAAAAAAAGATACAATTCATTAATCCATTTCAAGTTTAAGGGGATTTTGTGGTTAATTTCATTTTGGGTTTTTTTTTTTTTTCTTTTTTTTTTTTTTTTTTTTGCCTCAGGTTGATACATATTTCTGTTTGTAATACAAAATGAGACAGTATCCACTTTTACATGGTTAAAGGATAAGCAATAATACACCTACTGTTTAGCTCTTTTTCATTTGGAGATATATTTGATTCGGACTAGCATTTCTTCATGTAGATGCCTAGCAGTTGCATATGATATCAGTTAATAATATATTAAACTATGATAATAAGGAGCAGCAGAGAAGACACAAAAGAAGGGGCCTAGAGGCCAAAAAAGAGAAAAATATATGATTTAATAACAAAGCCCTCAATCTACTTATGTTGCTCTACAGACATTTGAGTATGTCCTCTTACCTTTAAATCTATGTCTGAGAAAAGTAACTGAGCTATTAAAATATGCTTTTTAAGGTAAAGCAAGCTTAATTTTTAAAATTTTTTTAAGCTTTTCATGAAAAATGTTACCTTTTTCTGAATGAGTAACCTAGTTGTCATCTTACCTTTCCTTTTTTTCCCCAGTCTGTTGCTATATTCCTTTTTATGCTGCAATACAGAGATTCCCTCATAGGAAATGAACACATTTTGCTGGAAGCACTAAACTAGTATCTCAGTTTTACAGACTTTTTGTCCTAATGAAGAAAAACCATTTCCTTGATGGACAGAATGCAACGCTTCATCAGCGTCAGTTTTAAATAGTCATAATCTAGAGTGTGTTAAAATATTAAAGCAAACTTTTTTCCTGTATTAAAAAAATCAAACAACAACAAAAAAAAAAGCCCACAAAAATAACAACAGATGAGGACTTCAAAAATTGTAAAAGCACTGTCTTCATTAAGTTTGCAGAAATTATTCTTGAGAGATAGCAGTATGTAATTTTGATCAGGTCTCCATGAAGCATCATTTACTTTATGTAACATTTGTCTCCAGGATGTTGAGCTGGAGAATAAACACAGGAGGTGAATGTATCTTGTGTGAACTACAGCAGACAGCTTTTTTTTATTTAGGTGAAATCCAAATCAAAGTAAAGTAAGAAAAAAGGACATGGCTAGAAAGATGTGGTCACAGTTTTCCTTAGTGTTTAATACCTCAAAGTTTTTCCTGCCAGCATTCATTCTGATTCAAGGATTCTTAATTTATTTTGAGTTTCTCTGTGTGGAAAATCTCAGTACTTTGGAGTTCAGCAAACTTTTCCAAGAAGTGTTTGTAGGTTAAAAATATTTAATATATAATTCCTCAGATACAATCTACACGTTAAGGTGGATGGGGAGGGAATAGAGAAGAGTAGCATTGGAGGCTCAGTGATTCCCTCCTGCCATGCTGGGACTCTGTGCTCAGCCCTAATAGAAGGGTTGTAGTTGACTCCAGCCTTCCCTTGTGGTTCAGTGCTGGGGAGAGGGTAGTTTGCTAAAGAGAGATCAAGTAATTAAGATCAGTAGTATTGCAGGAAGGGGGGAGAAAACCAGAATAAAGCCTGACTCAAGCCAAGGCTGCGGGCCAGAATTCTGCATCAATCAGGGCTGTGGAGGCTGCACGGCAGCACTGGCCAGGCTGCCTCCCAACTGCCCAGAGTGAGCATTAAAGAAAATGACAGTTGCTGGAGGTGCCATTCTCTGAGAGGCACTTTGCTCCATATGTTGTGGTCTTGTCCAGTTATGCTCCACTCAGGGGACAAAGTCTCAGTGAGAGTTAGCGTGACTCTAAGCTCCAGCCTTTGGTCCGACTTAAATAACTGTGTTTTAGCTACAAGAGTTGCTGCATCTCTGCTGCCTGTTCTACCAGATAGAAATTATTCCTGAGAGCAGCTGTAGCAACTGAATAGCATGTTGTTGCCTTTACAGATGGTTTAAAACTGACCATTCACATATGACTCGATACAATTTTTATTTGACAAAATCTGAAAGCTCGAAGAAGTTCACTGACAAACTGAGAGGTCTGTATTCACTAGAGAACCTCATGGGCCCTCCTTAATGTGTCTTAAATGTCCCGTGTCCCAAAAGAAAAGGGTGATGTGATAGATGTACAATAGGGAAATGTTTTTTTTTGAAAGTTAGACCCTTAGGCAGACCTCAGTTTCTCCAATAATAATCTTCTGGTGACAATGCCAAATACAGATGGCACTAACAAAGTCTTAAGTATTTCTTCATAGGAAGGAATCTTTTTTTTTTATTATTTTAAAAAAAGGTCTTATTTGTTCCAAAAAAGTTAGTTCTTGGTACTTTTATAATGCTCCAACTTGAATAGCTATGTGTGAACATGAACTGCTGAGTTCCAGGGCTTTACCCTTTGCCTCTGCAATTTCTAAAGACAGTCAGGATAGGTCTTTTCTCTTGCAAGATCCTGCACGGCTGGATGAAACACCAGCTTTCACTATGTGCTACCACTGCAGAAGGTTCTGCTTGGTGATCTGACAAAGAGCTGCTGGCAGAACAGCATTGGTGATAGTGGCCTGTGTTGAAACTTGCAGCTTCCTTTGGTCTGCTGTGTTTCAAGATGTTGGGTTGATCTTGTTGGCTTCAGCCAAGCTTTGAGTACTGGGAGGAGCAGAGGCTAAATAATGCTGCTGATGGAGCTCTTCAGTGTGGAATGATTTTGCCAGGATTTTGGGAGAGCAACATAATCTTTTTGGACTGTACCATGTTTTTAATGTGTGCATCTAGGCAGTTTCATTTTGAGAGTCTCTACAAATACAAGAAATGTGAGTGTTTAACATTATCTAGTGTTTATCTTTTTTGAAGCCTGACTGCCAGTATTGTGTTTCTTTGTCTGCCTGTGCCCTCCTCCCAGTGGGTAAAAAGAGGTTAGGTAAAATCTTGTCATGTTTGGCTGTTTTTTGGTGCTGTGTATATGTTTTGTTCCTCTGAGGTCACTGGGACATTTTAGTTGTGTAAAACTGAGAAAGTGCTGGCAGGATTGGTCATGAAATTAAGTGCATTCATAAGGTGCATATTTGTTTTCAGATATTTTTTTTCTGTCTTAAGTTCCCACTAACTACAGTATTTAAAGTAAAAATAAATTACTTAACTGCTTTTTAGTTGGATGGTTAACTTGGAAATAGATTTTGGATCTGGAGTTCAGATTTAAAAGCTCTCCACAAGAGCAGAAAGGAGCTTCAACTCCAGCTGCTTCATGAGCAGTGACAGGACCTGTTTTCTGAAACTGTCAATGAAAGCGGTGGGGGCAGTCACAGGTGACTGTCACCTTCAGTCTTGAGACGTGCCACCCTAGGTCTTTCACTTTTCACTGCAGACATGAGACATGTATTTCTTCTGGGGATGCATCCGCAGCACCAGTTTTGTTCTGATAACAGCATCTGGCACTGGATTGATTTAACAGGCTCTGAGGTTTGCTCTTTTCAGATATGTGCTTGTACAGCAGCTTCTGTGCAGCTCTGACATGGCCACACGCTACTGTTGTTTTTTCTGCCTCCTAGCACCACGTGTGAAGCTAAAGCTCTTTGACACCTGCCATTTGGACCCTTTTCTTATTCAAAAATGTCATCGTTTTCAGACAAGATGAAGACAGATATCTGATCATTCTTCCATTTGCAGGGATGTGCTGAGGGCATGGTTCATACACAGATGGATAAAGAATTCCTGGCCATAACTATATAGTTAGTTTAGTATGGTAAGTAGGTTTTGGTTTAGGGTTTCATAGAGCTATGTTTTATACAGAAGAAATTAAAGCATGGTAACTTGTTATGTCATGCAATAATTTGCAAACCTATTTCATTCAGCAATTATCTTACAATTTTAATGGCAGGAAATTTCACACCACTTTTTTGGGGGAGGGTAATGATGGTAGTTGAGGAACTGAAATCAGAAAATTTTGAGCTCTTCTAATTTTGTAATGAATTAAATGTTTTATATGGGATATATTTTCTGCATTCATCCAAATGTAGAAGTCAGTAGATATGGGCTACATTTTCCGAAGTAGTAGCTTTTTTTGCAAAGGAGAAGCTTTTAAATCTTATGCCACAATTGCTTCCCCCTCATATTCTTGAAGCCTGTTTTGTGCTAACAATAGGCAGTCAGGTTGTGTTGCTCAGAACATAATTGTCCTCAAGTTTGAAACATCCTTTTATGTTTATTACAGGAAAAATGATCTTAGAATGTAAAACCAACACACAGCCCTCTTTTACAGTCCAAAGCAGTGAAAGTCAAAATTGTTGGGCTTTGTTAGCCCTAGTATTTCCCAGTTTGCAGGGCAGTTGATAATACTTGAAGACAACTATATCAATAATGGCATTTTTTTAATACACTTACTAATTTTTCAGTCTGATACACATTTCTTATGAGATTTGGATACAGGTCTTTTTAGTTAAACTAGCTTTGATTTTATTGTGGGATTTTTTTTACTCCTTTTAATATAAAACAGACACTGAGGAATTGTTGTGTTTTATCTGATGTTGGAAGACTATAATTTGGTATTTCAAAGTTTTGCATATTGTTCATCTGAAAATGCATACACAATTCTGCAGTGAAGTTTAGTTCTGCATAAGCATACTGGAAAAATGGAAAATCAGTTATCATTCTAAGACTTACTGTTATTTTAAGACAAGTCTCTTGTATTTGAAGCAATGATACAAACTGTGATTAGATTATCTTGCTAAACACTGATAGGTATAGGCCTAATTCTTTCCTCTTCTGTAGACTCTACAGATCTATACTCTGTTCCAGGAAAGCCATCAGCCTAACTGGTGCTAAACCATTTGTGTCTGAACAGGAGCAAAAGAATCCCTAATGCAAGGATGGTTTCCTTGAAATTCTGTCTTTTCGGAAGCTGCTTTATAAGGTGCTTATTTATAGTCCCTGCTGTATGGTCAGAAAGATGTTTCAAAACTAGGGTTTGTGACCAAAAGACATACTAGTTGTCTGTGTTGTAATTTTTTTTTTTGGTGTGAGTTCAAGACACTATTTGTAAGCAGAATTTCAACTAATGTTTTCTATGGAGTCTTACAGAATATAGCTGAGGAACAGTGCAGGGTCTGTATCACTGCTTATCATTTGATGTACTGCCTGAAGACACTTTGTGGGCTTAACTTTGTGTGCTTTGAGAGCTCCTGAGCCGGAACTGCTCTTTAAAACTTGTCATGTTGTGTTGTCCCCTTGCCACTCCGATCTAACTGAATGGCTTCCCTGTGCCTTGCTCTAAGTTTTTTCTGCAGTATTTTTGTAACAGAAGACTATAACATCTCATGTCTAATGTAACTGATTTTGGAAGGTGGACTTTGGTATAAGCGAAACTTGTGTAGCATGTAGTGACTAGATGTTTTGAATGAAGCAATGGAAATTCAATGAAAATTCCTTTCCTATCTTACAGAATATTTCATCATTGTAAAATATATTTAATACTGGAATGCCTCCTGAGTTTTACAGATTGTTAAAACTTAAAGTTAAATCATCAAAATATTTAAAAGCACAGATAAGTTTTATGGCTTTTGGCTTGATTCTCTTGAATAATGATTTCTTCCTAGTAAATTTTTTTTTTTGTGATCCTGACATCTTCCTTTGCCATACCACTAGCTCATTGGAGGTGGGGAAAAGACCAGATTTTTAATTTAATCTCATCTGTCAGACTGAACAGGCTTTTAAAAATCTTTTCAGGCTTTTTTCCTCTTCGCATACATTATTGAGTATCTACCAGAACCTTTTTATCTTGCACTTCCATGACATATGTTCCTCATAAGAAGAAAAAGTAATGGCTTAGCTGTGTTAAAGCCAGGGTCTGTCAAGCCTGGTATCCTATTGTTCCTGTGGCAAAGATCGTGTGGCTGAATTAATCACAGAATCTTGCTCAGCCTGTGTGGATCTGCAGTCTCGTCAGCCTTATTCATCACCTCCCCAGCAGAAGGAACTGTGCTGGGCACAGCATGTAGGGACTGGAGCACATACATACCCAAACATGAGGCTGTGGGAATGGCAGGTCACTGCCCATGATGGCAAGAAACCTGCAGCTTACCATTGGTAGTGATGAGGGGTTGGAGGGTCTGTCAGAGCAGCTTCTGCAACAGGCAGTGTCCTGCTTGAGAGAAGAGAGTGAGACCCAAGTCAAAATGAAAATAATGGTGGTATTGCTGTTTCATATGAAGAGCTTCTTTGACCTCCCCTAGGTGGCTTCCATTGGATGCTAAAAATGAATATGTAGGGAGACATATAAGAACAGATGCAGACTTCCTGTTTCTCTAGTACTTCCATAGCTCTCAACCATTTTTTGGAGTTAGACTTTTCTGGAGCTAATTGTGACTTTTGTGTTTTCAGTAAAGCCCAATCAATTTTTCCGTTCTTCTCAGCCTATACTTAATTAAATCTTCCCTGCCTCTCCTAAGTTTGTTTTTAGTCACTAAATCTGTCAATATAATTAAAGCTTGTAGCATTCCATCAAACTTCAAAATGTAACTACCTTTTCTAGCAAATATTCTGTCATTTTTATTTAATTCAATTTTTCTGTCCTCGGTAATTCTTAAGCCAGTTCTTTTAGTAAGTAACACTGTACTTTTGTCCTTTATGGGAGCCTCTAGCTTTTGTTGCCACAAGCTTAAGAAGAATATATTTGTCAGTTAATATGTAAAAAGTTGGGTTAGAGGAGTTAACCACAATTACTATTTTGATTGGGAAGTGAGTTACATTTTTGGCAGATCATCATTTTATGACCAAATATGAAAATCTGGTCCCATTTTGCGGTTGACATACCCTTTGCTTTTGGAGTGACCATGATTTTTTTTCAAATATTAACACTGGTCTCTTGTACTGCTATTGTTTCCTAAAATGTTGTTATAAAGGTTTCAGGTTTTAAATCAGGCTTTTGGAGACCGTAGGAGCAGCAAGTTATGTAAAGTTTGATAAAGTTTCCCTTTTCTCTCTCTGTAGATTATTAATTCAGTGTCACATTTGATTGTGGGGAAATGACTTCAGTGTAATAAAATAGTCTGAAATGTTAATAGGGTTCATGAAAATGTCAGGAAGCTGCATCCATCTTTAACCCTAGAAGCCTCTAGCCTGATATATACGTATATTATATATATATTTTATACATACATTAGATTTATGCATATAGTTTTGTAAAGATTTTCAATGAAAATTTACTACCTGTCAATCTTAAGTTTTTTAAAAATGTACCATTACATGAATGTACATGAAATTGTAATACAGTTAAACTGTTGGTAACTGTGGTTTGTTATATGTAATCTTTACTGTGAGGCATTTTTGAAGGTACGTAATAGCTTTGCTTTTTTTTTAATGTAAATATGATTTTTAAAAAAATATTTTATAAGAAAGGCTTTTTTTTCCTGTAAAAATTAAGATTGAAAACCTGAATGTTTTGAACAGGTCTTCAAATTATCTTTTCATACCGAATATATAATGCTTATATAAGATGAGTAAGCAAATACCTTGCTCTACTAAATAGTAAAAGGCTCCTTGAAGCATTTGGAATAGAGCAGGCATGGTCTCTGGCATAAAGCTGAGGGCCCACCAGGTGGTGCTAGTGGAATATATTTAATGTTGGTTTAACAGTACTCAAAACGTGTCTTAACAAATATGAATGAGAAGGGTGCAGTATAGGAAAACCTACTTTCTGTGCAACAAGCCTGTTTGTACAATTAAAAAGAGTAAATGGAAATAATTGTGAAGTGGCACGATTAACTGGCACTTTCACTTTCAAAAAGTTGGTTATAGGTGCTGAAGAAACAAACTTATCTATAGGATGACTAATGTGGGAAGCAGAAAGTATGGAGGTATCGTCCCAGATTCCTTACCTGCTTTTTTGTTACTTTAGAGCACAATTTATGAAACTTGTCCACTCATGTAGTGTAAGCATATCATATCATGGCCACTTGCTTATTTATCTACTATATTTTGACGTTAAATGGCAGAATAACTTTTTAATAATGTTTTAACTCCTGTGATTTTGGTCAGTGCAAGAATCTTTCCCCCTTAAGGAATGCACAGAAATAAGGATCTCATTTTGTGAGGGGGATGGGGAAGTTTATAATTTTCCATTTTAATGCATTATGTGGCTTAAAAAGTCGAAGTAGAAACAAATTCTACTTGTGACTATATGCACAGTTTTTAGGTACAGTTTTTACCAACTCTTATGAGGGCTTTCTTTTCACTCTCTTGAAAATTGGGCCCTTTAAATAAGGGGGAGAGGGGAAGGTTAGAGAACAGTGTGGAGCAGAGTAGTTAGTAAATTTCTATCACCTACTGATTTGAGCAGGTTTACTTTTGTCTTAATGTGCCCTGACATAAATATGTATATTCTTTGAAAGCATGATGTAGAGCATTTTACTGTAAATTAGCTTAAATTGTCCTGTATACCATCTCTCTCTCAGAGAATTATTAGAATTCAGAAGACAAACAAAATGTCAGTGAAACAAAGTGACTGTCTCTTGTCTAGTCAAAAAGCAAAATCAAGAATAACTGCAAACAAAATTTCTCAAACCTGTTTTGCTTGTAATCCTTGTATTGTGACCAAGCTAAATGTTTTAGCATTATATGTGCCAGTGTCACATTAGTAACCCCCTCACTGTAGCTAAAAAGAAAGCAAATAAAACCACATGACAGCCACTAAGAGGTCTGTAAAAATTTGGTTGATTATGGTTGAATGAACCAGAGGATGATTTCTCTGGAGTTTGTGGCTCTACGGATTTACTCTGGGTAACAAATTTATTTAACATCAGTGTTTTACTGTCTTAGCGCAGTGGTATAGGGTTCTGCATGAGCGGGAAGTCTTCTCCCCCCACCCCCCTTTTCCAAGTCTGCTACACCAAATATTTCATAGAATAACTGCATGAATGTACAAAACCGTCTCAGAATGGATGTCGAATATCCAGAGTATGCTACTTCTGAAAGTGCTTTTTATATCTTGTTTTCCTGCTTGAAATAATTTTTTTTGCTTGGCTATCCCCCCCCCCCCTCCTCCATAGTGTAAAAATGCTCTTGTACTTGAGGAAAGGAAATGTGCTCTTTTCAAGCGTTTTTCACCCATTCTCAGTTTGACTTCTTTTTATTTACTCATTTTAGCAAGGTGTTTTTGTACTACCTATTTTAAAATTTTGCATGATTCACTTAATACCATAGAATGATAGTATTATTGCAGTCCTCTTTTGAAAAGTAATTGTAGCATTAATGAGAATTAATAAAAAGTCAAGTGTGTTAAAAGAACCATCCAGGTCACTTTTTTTTTTTTTCAGCATCCAAAATACTGGGAAGGATCAACCAAAAAACTGTGTGCCATATAATACAGTTTATAGTATGGCATTGTAAAAATGTGTGCAAAACATTGATTTTTGTTACTTTTTTAATGTGGGTGTAATATTTATGTATGAAACTGCATGAGAGCGCTTTTCGAATCTGTTGGAATACAAAGATTGAAGAGTGATTAGTGAAAAGCTGTTAGAAGTGTGTGCTAATGTATGGTTTTTTGAAGCAATATTCAAAAAGGGAGCATTTGCCAGATACTGCCTTTAAGGTGTGAACAGGTTAAGAAATACATTCTGCTGCATTGTTCTCTAAAATACCTGTTTATCAGAAAAAAGAAGCTTCTGTCAACATCTTTTGTTTTTCTGCAGTTAGATTTTTGTGATATGGCCATATTTCTGAACTCTGTTACAGGACTCTTTTCTGAATATCATTTATAGTGAAGAGGAATGCGTGCAATACTGATCTTTTTTTAAAAGATCATGTAAGTGGTTTCATTTTAACTTGCCCCGTTCAGCTTGTCTGAGCAATGGTTTTTTCTCTGTTAAACTGTTTGTTTGAATGGATCTAGAGTTTTGCTAATACATAAGAGAACAAGATTTTATTACATTTGTAAAATTTAAATGTTCTTTTGAGTTTCGAGTAACTATAAAATCTTACTTGTGTATACAGCACTCTACCAAATTACAGGTTGTGTTTTTGTTTGGTTTTATTTTTTTTGGGGGGGGGGGGGGAAGATGAGGACTCTGTAAAAACAAGAGTAAGAAATTCTTACCTTTTAAATCTGTATTTTACACTATTTACTGTTAATGTATTTGGAACATTGAATGAGAATGTGTTTTATCTCCGAGCCATTCTCCAGCGTTTTCTAAAGGGAGGGGTATCAGTTTCTTAATTTAAAAATTTGACCTACTCAGTGTTATTAAAAAGAAAATGTATAGTCTAATTTTAAAACAATATGAAGCAAAGTTACAATTTTTATTGAAAGGTCTGGTTCTTAAGAATTGTGGTTTCCCTCCTTATGGCAAAGATAAGGTTATTCTAAGAGTGGAATAGTAAAAGTAAAAATTATTTTGAAACTGATAATATTCCTTTCCAGTGCAGTAGCTGTATGATGCCTTAATTATCAACCTGCAATTCAAGTTCTGTTGAAGTTGTTTGAAGAAATATACTGTTGATTCAGTGGTGTCAAAATTTCACAGCTGAAAATAAACTTACACTGTGAATACTTGATTGCTGTTTTCTCTTGAGTGGAACTAGAGCACTTGAGGGGTTTTTAATTGTGTTGTGATTTCAAGTGGTGAGTTTATGATCATTACTGAATGAGATTGAGGTGTGTGGTAGATAGATGAACTGTAGTTTAAGTTACTGAAGATAGGCAGTCTGTTTTTCTTTAGGGATGGCAGTGAGAGTAGGGAGAAGACGGTATTAAATGCCGCTAAGAAGCAGGCTTTCAGCTCTGACTCCGTCTGTATCAAGCTGGGGGTATTTTAGACAGCTATGTGTATGCATACACATGACTTGGATGAATGTAATAACTTTATTAATGAAATTGTCAGGTAGGTTTTTGTTTGCTTATGAAAGCTGGTTTGCCTATTTACTTCTGGTAACACTTGTTTCTTCTGTTTTTCTCTGTTGTAAAATTACTACAGGGGCCGATATCATAGTGTGTATTTATAATAATGCCAGAATTGAAAAAGAATTAATGTTTCAGGTCAGGAAGGGGTGTTTTGGAAATCTTTTCCTTTGTCTGTACTGTCTTTTATAAGTGTTCAGTTGATTCAAAATATTTTTAAAACCTGAGGCTTTAAAAAAACTCCCAACTATTTGATCAAGTCTGTTGCGTTGTCTTTTTGGTTCTGAAATTCAGTTGTGCTGTTTTGATTATTTGCCATTTTATTTTTCAGCATTGTCAGTGAAGCGGGAGCATCTATCTACAGTGTCAGTCCAGAAGCATCTAAGGAAATGCCAGACCTAGACCCTAACCTAAGAAGTGCAGGTATGAACTGTACTGCATTTTATCACCATTTCAACATAGAGCTCAATTCTCAGATTCTATTGTTTATAATATTTCATATAATAGTATAAAGAGTGAAGATTTTGGATGTTTTGTTTCTAAACTTTAATTCTTCCATCATTTCACGTTTGAAGTTCTAGGTATGCAACTCAATGACATCATCTTTTACTAATGTCTGTAAAGATCCTCATGGATATATTCCTTCAGTTGACTGGCATAGGAGAATTTCTGGGGATTAATATAACCAAAACATTGCATAAATTTTCACAGCTGTACATATCCATGCCCACAAGAGCTAGACTTTAATTCTCTTGTCCCTCATATATACACAAGTGTCTCTAACAATAATTAAACGCTTCAAAGGCTAGAAAAAAAAATGTAGGAATAGAAAAGATAATTTGAAGGTGTTGATTCATTATGATCACTCTGAAGTCTTAATGTAGCTGAGTATAGTCGTCAAGAAGCACTATATAGTTTTAAAAAAGATTATCTACTTCAACATAAATGTCGTTGAGGTATAATACAGCCCATGTTCTTAGAAAAGTTCAAGTGTTACCACTGTTAAAATTTTTAATGTTTTGTTAAAGAGTAGTCTTTCAAGATCAATTTCCTAGCAGCTTCATCGGTGTCCAAATTCTACTCATAGATTTGGTTTGTTGGAATACAGCTGTAAGGGCAGGTCTGTGGTTATTTTTGGATTATTTAATTTGTGTATTTTTATTTGTGTGTGGGTTTTTTATTTCTTTTTGTCTACCTCAGCTTTTTATTTTCTTGCTTTTTTTTTTCTGCAGTTTGCTGTCATATTCAATCATTTATATCATATTTGAAAATGCAATAGCACTCGTGTAAACCTTTTCCAGTCAAAATTATACCGTTCTTAATTTTAATGTTACTCTAGCAGGTTACTGAACTGGAAACCCTTAGGAAGGTGTAGTAGTAGATCAGCAGAAAACAGTTCTGAAGTCACATGGTATTTGGGGGTAAAGCTTTCTAGAATTCCCCATCTTCCCCTTTTCTTCTTAATTCCATGAAGGGAAGAAAGGGATTTCTGTTAATTTGATGTTTCAAGTGAATGTTTTTACAGGAATATTCTTGATATGAGTTCTTCACTGTGCAGGACAGGCCTCTAGCTTCTCTTTGCCCGAGTCTTTTTCTCCCTGCCTATGAACAGACTTCCTTGGGCTTATTTCTACTCTGGGCCACAGAGGTTTTGAATGTGTCATGGTATGACCAGAGTGAATATTAGGCATGTGACATTTCTCTATTTGTGACAGATGCCACCGACTTTTCCTTGGGCCAGACGTTTTTTGTGTTTATATGTTAAATGTGGGTTTAGTAAATGAACAGGAAAAGCATTGAAAAGTAGGAAACCTAACAATATACTTTTCCAGGTGTACCTGATTTTCCTTCTTCTGAAATATGTTTTTGAACATTTTAGACACTTTAGTGGTGTTCATCAAATACAGTAAATGAAAATCTAAGTTGTGATACATGACTAATTTCAGTATTAGTTATCTAGAGTTCATAATTTTTCCATGATTACTGGGAATTGCTTCAGGCATACCTTAAGTGCTGTTTCATCTGGTTTGAAAAACATCAGCAATTTTAACATGCCATAGCAGTACCACAGAGCGGATAGACATTGAAAAAGGGTAGGATAGAAAGTGAAAAATAATTGCTTAGTTCCGTGGATGTCAGCTGCTACAGAACTGACAGCTAGAAGTATATTTATTACAATAGAGTCCTTCTAGAAGTTTTAGACTTTCCTCTTGACGTCTTTTGGTGTCAGTTTGTAATTAGCTGTGCTAAAGCTGTGGACATTTTTTTAAAAGCTGACATAAAAAAATGTGACATAACATTAGAGGGAAACATTAACTGATGTTTGGAGATTTTTGCAAACTTTTTTCTTGACTAGCTTTTACTTTTGTACTTTTTTCCTTTAATTTGCGGCAAACAGGAAAGTGACATGGTGTCAAAGCTGACTTATTTTAATTGTTGTTACATCATGTCAGGTTCTGTGCTTACATGATAGCATTTGGTATGTTAAAGGAAGCTGACAGCTGCATGATGAAGTGTGACATTTATAGTTAAAAGGTACAACTGATGTGAGGTATCTGATCTTAATGCAGTTTGCCACTTGAACATTTTACTATACGCAAACTTTATAGAATGGTGTTGGGTTTTTTGAATTGTACAGGTAGGCCTATGTTTGTCCATCAGGAACATAATATGCATTATTTAATATGCATTTATATGAGAATTTTTACATCCTGTAGTGTGATCTTGTTTAGCAACTGTTTGTCATAAGTTTTCACTTCACACAGAGAAATAGAAGACATCAATTCTGGTAAAAAAGATACCTTGTTTATTTCATCATGGTTGAGTGTTGTATATGGGGGGGGAAAAAACCAGCAACCCTTAGCATTTCTTGGAGGTGTTAATTAAAGATATTACTTAAGCCAAGAACTCAACTGATTATTTTTTTTTCCTTTGAACAGTCTTTTGAAGGTCATGGCTGACTTGAGTTTATAACAAATAGTTGAAAAAGAACTCAATATAAACTAATGATGTATGTGTAAATTATAGTGGGAAGTCTTTATAGTCACCTGTACAGCACTTTTAGCCAAAATTGCACTTGCTTGAAAAACAAAAAGAAAGATCATGTCTTGAACACTTTGCTGGTATCTACAGTGTAGAGAATGGAATAGGGCCTCTCCAGATTTAAAATTGTCTTCCAGAGATGGCTGCCTTCTTTCTGGCAGTAGGCAATATCAGATCCTAATATAAATTCTTTACTTTGAAACATATTCTTTAAAATTTTTATAGTACCAAATCTGAATATTTCACAGAAGTGCAGAGAAGCTTTTGTACTGCTACTCCAATTCCTATAAAGCCTTGCAGAGTGGGACTAAATTAAGTCAGTAGTAAAGAACCTGATGAAACCTAGTTACTTGTGTTTGAGTAGAGTGAGAAGGCATATATCCCCTCCTGACAGTCATTGTAGGATTAATGAGCAGAACAGCTATTTCTCAGCCTCACAGAATTAGGAGATAAGAGGCTTACAGGCCAGAGCAATAAAAGGATTTCCTACTTGATAGGCTGAGGAAGTTCAGCTGCAGCAGATTAGGAGGGTTTCTGCCTAGAGAACAAACCACTGGAGTTGGGTAATGGAGCTTTTTGGAGAACTTGTGATAGGGTTGCAAGCTGATAGAGAAGGTTCAATTCAATTCCTTGAATTCTTCTTCCCAAAAGCTGTGCCTAAGGACAGGCTGAAGATTCGGGGTAGGAATTTTTGTAGGGGAGAGTGGAAACCATATAAAGAGAGCTTAGCAAGCTGGAAATGCTGATCACTTTGTGAAGCTTATTAATATGTGCCCTCTCAAGGCTTTGTGTGACTGGGTTAGTGGAACAATAATGAGGGAGCTCTGGCCACCCTCTTAGAGAAGAAGTCAGATGTTTAGTTTGGAGTTTTTGTAAAGCTCTTGAATTAATATTTGCTTGACTGTCCTGTTCTTTTGTCCTTTTTTTTTTTTTCTGAGCTACTATCAATGTAACACTTCACACTTAACCTTTGGTTAGCTTTTATTAATGGCAACTTCAGGTAGGAGTTTTTCACTGCAGCTAAAATCTTGGATTACGCTAGATCTCTGTGGCTAACATTTGCTTGTGCCTGTTTTTTTTTTTTACTGGTAGGCCTGGATGCAAGTTTCTCTTTGATGTAAGTACTCTGCTCAGTGAATGGTTACTTTGCCTTCCAAATTTACTAGTATTTCTTCTTGCCATTAGTTGTCTTTCATTATCAGAGTGGTTGAGAAGACTGTCTTGATGTGGATTTGAATAAATGAGTAAGAGAAAAAAAGATAAACTCAGTAATGACAAGCATTCCTTCCTCAAATGGGTGGACAGTCAGTCTCAACCTGGTTTTCATTGGTGTCACTGGGCTTGTGAACTCTGGAATTAAATGCTTTCTCAAAGGCTATTATCTTTGTTTTCCCTTCTTCCTGTCCTATATAGTTTTGCCCAAGGTTTTATTTTGTTATGTAGAACCTGTATCCCTGATGAAAAGGAGGCTTCTGGGATGGGAAATGAGTCTGTGCAGGTGTTAGTGCATAGACGCTGCCACACTTTGTTTTTTCTCTAAGATAGCTCTTCTCCCCTTCTGCAGTTCCCTGTTGTTGCAAATGCTTGTTGGCTTGAACAGGTTTGGCTAGGCAAAACGGAAAGATTGTGGGGGGAAAGGAGAAGCATATAGAAAGTGTAAGCATGTATGATTCATGTTGAAGGATTGACACACGGAAGTATGGAGTTTACATACTTTCTGCAGGCCTGGGAACTTTTTAAAGGTATGATTAGGAGGATAAAGGATGCACCACTTGTTTGCCATGTGCTTACATCAGAACTTTTTTGCTGCCTCTACACCTTTTGAACTGGGTGCAGCGATGAAATGAATGTTGCTTAATAACTCTAAGAACCAGAGGAGACCGCTCTGGTGAAACAGTGGCCTGACAGTGGAGAAGCACTATGAGGCAGTAGTCATGCTGGAATCTTACCTTGGTTTCAATATATGCTCAGTTAGATCAAATGAGAAGTGCCTTTGTTTCATTAAGTTGATTGATTACCTTTCATTTTGAGATGACTGCTCTAACAAATAAGCAATCTCTTCTTTCTTTCACTGTTTAAAAAGCATAGTAGAAACATAATGTGCTTCATTACCCTGATTTATAAAAATGCAGACAAACCCGAATATGTAGAACTCTTAAAAACAAGATGAGATGGGAAATGAGTTTACATCTTTGACATCACATTTGTCTAATCACATGTTAGAGGAGATCTCGTGCTAAGCCTCTCTGATTTATTTCCATACCTTTAATGCAATCTTATGCATTTGTTTTTTAATTTGAAATTCTGTGCTCAGTGCTGAAAGAGCAGGAATGTACTTGGGCTTGCCTAATGCAACAACTACAAGAAATGTTGTAGTTGTTTTGGGGTTTTTTTTCCTCTTTGGCATGAAGGGCCTGTGGTCCTCTGTCAAGATCACATCATTGCATCACCCAGTTAGGAAAGCAATGAATGTAGATTAAATATTCCCTAAAGTTACTTTTTTGCAAAGATTTGGAATACTAACGGGGCAAGCACGTGTGTCATGCTGCATGCACAGGTATGATCCAGTAGAGAAACCGTGTTTCTTTTAAAGGATGGTTTCTGAGGATAAAGAAGAATTCAAGAGAGCAAAAGGTCATACAGTGCAGCTTGCCTTAGCATTGTCAAATCCCATCTGCTTGTCTCCTCTCCACAGGGCAGAATACATTGGATTATTGTACGCTCAAAGTTCAGCACACCACTTGCACTTTTCCTTGCAAAAGAAAGCCTTATAGGCTTTGGGGGCTTGTTACGACTTTGAGACTGTCATGCTACAGGGTTTTATTCCCTGAGGTGCTGTTAAAGATAGAGACATACTGTTCGGAGCTGTCATGATGGCCAGCAAGTAGAAGGTAAAGATTGGAAAAAATGTAATTTCTTTTGACTTTATCTTAAGGAAAGTAAAACAATTTGATGATTGGATGTGTGGGACATAGTGCCTTGATGTCTACTCGAACTAATTTCTTCATCCTCTTAAAAGAGCACTACTCCCCCTTGGCTACTCAGGAGAGAAGGTCATTTTTCAAAAACTTTATTGGACAGAAGTCTTGCCGTTAAACCATTCGCACTGCTTTCTAAGTGGAATCTTCCTTCTGCTGTTAATCGTAGAGGACTGGTGCAAGTTCCACAAGTTTGCAGAGATTTAGAAGGAAAGAAAGGAAGCACTGAATTCTTATGTGTTAAAACATATTGCCAGCCCATTTATCTGGCTTCTGTGCAATTACAGCAGGATAAAATGAAATTATATTCTCTCTTTCATCTGTTGTGCTCTGCAGCATCTAAGAATGAGTTTAATTATACTTTTGGAAGGGAAGAGATACAGTGGTTAAACAAAATGGATGGGCAAGAGCAGTAATAGGGAAACTGCAGATAGTCTGGAAATGACTGGGCCTCGTACGGTTGTTCATGGACGTGTGTGCCTGCATGAGGATTTTGAGAGAGAAAAATGGGCTTGAATTGCCCCAAACCAGTGGCACAATGCTGAATGGGTTGTTACACAGGTGTTAGAGATGTTTGTATTCTTTACTTTCTTGTTCTAGACAAGAATCTAGCACTTTCCAGTCTGTGCAAAACTCAAGACTTGTGAGAGATGGTATATAATCACTAACATTATGCTCATCAACACTGTATTTCCTCTGAAGCTGTAAAGCATCACAGTAGGTTGGAGTAGATGAGTTTGAGCTTCTGTAATCTGAAAGATCAAGACCCACTCAGATTCCCTAAGGCTTCTTCCTTGATACAGAATTAAAACAGGAGGTTAGTTTGAGCCAGGTGCAAACTCTTCTATCTGACTGCATTGGATCAGTATTTTCACTATGCTAAGAGAGCTGGGTATGCATATAGCATTTAAATAAGCATCATTCTGTGTGCACATGTTAATGTTTGCAACTGATGTGTAATTGTTGCATGCTTTGTGGAAAGGTGTGATGTTCATCTTGCCATTGTATCATTTACCTCTTTCTTACATCCCAGATGGATCAGAGTTCAGCAGATGGACTTGGCTTTTTATTTACAGAGAATCATTTTCTGTGCTTCCAAACAAACTGAAAATATCCCAGCAGTTCTGTCTAAAAGTGATGTCCAGAAACAGAACAATAGTCCAGTCTCTGCTAAAGTTAGCTTCCCTTAGCATAAAAGAGTTATGAAAATTATTTACTTTCCTTCCTCTGGATGTAACTCTGCACATGTGTGTCTGCTTATGTTCCTTAGAAGACTTTGTTGCTTCTTTGAAGTGTTGAGACAGAAGAAGAATGAGTACAAGGATGCTCCTCAATTTAAGGAATTTTGGTTTGCTTTTGATATAGCAACATGATGTGTTACTCACCAAAGCCACTTCTCTTACTGTAGGCATGGAAGAAGACTTCTGGCCACTTAGGAAAGGTTAATTTTTGTTATTGATAGAAATTAGTAATTCTTTTAAGTACAGAATTCAAGTAATTTTTTCCTTCTAGAATTAACAGTAATCAGTGACATGGTGATGCAGCTAAAATTAGTACCAGCGGTCTGAATGTGAAAAGCATACTGATGTCTACTTTTTAATCGGAACAGATGGGGAAAGATTTCTCTTATACAGTCCTGTAAGACTAACTCACTTCTGTGACAGAAAAATCACATCAGACTTCAATTAACTGATTATATGTTTCTTGTCTCACCTTGTATAAAAAAAAAAGTGCTACTATCCTGTGATACAGAAATTACTAATACTTTAGAAAAGTGTTTTTAAGGGTGTGTTTCTAAGAAAAAAAATATTTATTTTAAAAAGCTGCAAAATGTTGACATTTTCTCTTTAAATGTATTTCTTACTTCCTTTTTGTATTCAAGCCGTCTCTTTTAAAGATTTTTGTAGTAAATAAATAGAACATTGTCATTCATTATTTCATTAATCTTAGGCAAATAACAGATTATCAGTTTTATGGAGTTAAAAGTAAACTAAAATGTAACCTTTTTAAAACAAAAACCTGCTCACTTGCCACAGAAGAATTTTGGATGAAATGCAGCTGTTGAGCAGTTGCTTAAAATAAATTGCATACTTTAAACCCCCCAAGAAGATATATGAGGATTCAAAACTGTGTCACAAATCCTGACCTACTGAGAAAGAATGCTTAATGAAAAGACTACTGTACGTTTCACTGTATCCTTTGCAAGGAGGGTGAAATTCAGGTCAGCAGGATAGAAAGCTTCCAGGACTCAGGAAACCTGAACAATCGATCACTGAGTAAACATTATTGCAGATACTTATGGAGAGTAATTGATCTTGAACACAATAATAGGCTTTATAAAAGGATTTAAGTAAGTTGTAATGTTTCCATATCTACCCTAGTATGATATATTGACAGTAATTACATATGCATTTGTGAGTTAGTCTCTGATTACCTTAATAGATTATTTTTTTTATTTCATTGACATTGAAGTTTCAACCCAGACTTTTAAGGTGCAAAGGTTAATTTAAAATCGGAGAAGGGATGAGTTACTTAGATGTTATAATAGCATGTCTCAGCAAGAATGAAATACTGAGGTTTTATTAAAAAAATGTAGAATGTTCTCATTTATGACAAATTTGAGGTTGAACTAATAGTAGCCTAATAGCTTGTGGTCGCCATATATTTATTCGTAAAACGTTTGCAAAACTATCCACTGGCTTCACATCTGGAGGCTTCACATTGTTTCAAAACACAAAAAGAATGCTCCCACTCACATGAGGTAGCTAGATTGCTTCAGCTATTGACTGGGACACATTTTTATCCTTTATATAAAGACTTGTGAGTTTAAAAGAAGGAATGCTATCACCTTGGACTTTAGGCCAATATATTTTTCTGCTTGCAGTGGTAAGCAATGTTTAACTGCTGCTGTACATGAAAGAAATGGAAAATATTTTTTTTCTTCTTCCATGCATAATGATTCCTGACAGTCTCTCTCACTGCATTTGGCAGGAGTTTGTGTTCACTCTTATCTACAGCTGTTAAACTTTTGCATTATGGTGTGGCTCTTACATAGAGCAAGACAAAAGGAGAACATTTTATTATGTGATTGTCTGAACACAGAAGTTGTCAGGCTGACTCGGAAGCAGGCATGGTACCTGAAGGAATTTACGATAAATTTTTTTATGTACTTGACAAGATTTCTAGCTGCTTTTGCACCCTAAATAGTGTGGACATCTGATTTGTGCCATAATGATTGCTTTAGATCTATTCCATTACTGAAGGGAGGAAGGTAACCTTATTAGAAAGTTAGCACTAATTCTAGATATGTTTTGGGGTTTTTTTTTAGTGCTGACAACTGAGATGGGTCTTGTGTAGATACCATCTAGAGAAATAGTTGGAAGCTTGCTGTTTGTTGGTTGGTTTTGTTTGTGGGGTTGGTTTGTTTTGTTTTTTGTTTGACCCTCACTATTGAAAGTGGTCATGTTTTTCCTCCTTTAGTCTGGAAAGATTTATCCTGAAAAATATTATCAATATTCCAGAGTGGAAACTCTCCTTTTTAATCCATGTAAAAGATGATATCACTTGCTGTAGAAAGTACTAGTAAAAAACAAAGTTATGTGACATGTATGTGTGAGGAAAATAGTCTTAATTTTATCAGTTTGGAATTGAGAGAGTTGATCTTTTTAAGACAGGAGTAGCCAGATCATTAAGTAATTTTGCAAATACATGAGGGCACATCTGCTTATTAGCCATTAGGAAACAAAATACTTTAATATAATTATGTATTTTCTACAAAGATCAGACACAGAGACTGTTTTGAGTTCAAGCAACTTTTCTGGAGACTTTTTGCCCACCACACTGTCATTACACTTCATTGCTGACAGGCAAAAATACTTCAGTGTCTGGTGGGTTTGTCTTGTCAAATAACCGAAGTATGGAGTGAATTGAAACTACCAAACTGTTCAATTGCCTTTCTTAAAAAATGGCAGAAAATCTCCTAATGACAAGGCAGGATACCAGAAAATGCGCTTTCTGTAACCTTCTTTATCTCTCATTGCATTTGGAGGCAAAGTTCATCTACATTGAAGTCAGAGGGCCACCTAGGCCGTCCTGTTTCCCCAGGCTTTAAAATTTTGCATGGATTTGCTGCATGGCAGCACAACGTGTTACTGTCATTACAAGTTTTATTACATTACAATGTTTTCTTCTTAATTGACAACTTTGCATCTATGGGCTATGCAATCGTGGTGGTAATTTCTAATAGCAGGCCATGTCATCTTGATTATAATACCCTATTCAATATTGAATAGATACACTTTTTTCCACACTTTACTTGAACTAGCATATTTTAGAATGGCATCTCAAACATTTCATGTTTGGCCCTGCTGATTATTGATAAGAAATCCAGGTTTTTTTGTTTGTTTTCTACTGCTTGACATCATATAATTTATTTTGTACTTGCTTAAGCAAAAAGGAAGAATACCTTAATTGTAGAAGTGAGAATGCACTATCTGTTTCAGTGTCAGTCTTCTAAAAATGCATGTTTCTGGTCATTCCTGAAATGCATTTTAAGCATATAAACAAATAGTTTTATGCAATACCTATGTTACTGTAAAACAGCTTAATGTTAATAAAAATAAAACCCTCTTTTGAAATGTTTCAATTTAATATTTAAGGGGAAAATGTAAGACCATCAGGCTTTCCTGTCGATGCCTGCTTCACGGTAGCAGACCTTCCACTTCTGCAGAGCCCTCATGATTTCAATAATACTCTCATTTCAAGAGTCCAGCCACATGGATCAAATCACCAGGCCAGAGCTTCATTGCCTTCTAAAAAGATCTATCTATTGCAACGTGCTAGTATTGTAACAAAGAAGAAGTGGTTTGCCCATACAAGAGATAGCAGATGCTAATATTGACTGAATTTGTGCTCAGAGAGAATGTGAACAACTCTTGCCTTTTTCTATTGTGTTCTTTTTTATTTTTAACTTAAAAATTTCTGGACTAAAATTGTCGCTTTAGTGGTAATTCTGCAGCTATCCTGATGGTATTGGCTGTAGGAGCTGCATCCCTGAAATTGTATAACTGACTGTTAGTGGATCTGCGTGCTTCAGTACTGTAATTATTAGGCTTGCTCCAGGAGAGTACTTAAATGTCTGTGTAACTTTATGCATGTGAATAGTTTTGCTGGTTCCAGTGGGAATACCAACATGCATCTGTGCTGAAGTGCTTTGCTGGATCAGGTCCTACACCTCCGCTGGAAGCCTCCTAGGGATATGACAGCATTGTCAACCTAACTATTATGACAAGAAGAGTCTAAATTTTACTTTTTAATTGAAGGTTCCCAAGAGAAAGTTATGCTTGGAAAATTCATTTATCAATTTGTCCATGAAGTTGTCTATTTTTAAAAGATGTAATGAAAGATGTGGACAGTGAGAGAGATTTGCTCTCAGCTTATCTAAAGTATAACTTTTGATATGTGTTTTGTCCTTAGGTGGAACTAAAAGAAAATTCTCTAAAACATTGTATAGCTATTAAACTGAGTTTAAGAAATCTTGCTGAAAGACAAGTTCAGTACCTGTACATAGACATAAATGCATTCATAAAAAGTACATAGTTTTAAATGTTTCCTGATTTGAATAAATACTACTTTCTGTTGGCATTTTCTTACGCTTTTGTTTGTTAAGTGACAGGTAATAGGTACTACAAGTATTTCAAAGTAATTAATAGGAATTATTGTTATAGGAAAGCATTTCTGCAGTAAGCTATACTTGTGTGAGTGTTAACCAATGTACTTACACTGGTTAACCTTCAGGGAGTTTTGTTGGGTTTTTTTTCTTGTGACAAGGTGGCAGATGTGATTGCCTTTGAATTCAGAACTTCTCTGTCAGAGAAGCAGACATATCACATGTCACCAGCACAGTGCTTTCTGAGCCTAGCTAGCAAACTGCCGTTGTCAGCATATGTTAAAATGGATAATAAAGGATATGGAAAGTCTTGCATGACCGAGCAGTGAACTTCTTGTTAACTGTGCATTTAGCAGTTGAAATCTTCAGAAGCGAAATCTCTAACGCTGGATTTAATCGATAACTTTCATAGTTGTGGTTTGACAAGACTGCATGGGCAATAAACATTAGGTCAGTCTACTGTTTTGGCTTCAAGTACCAATGTTTAGTCAAGTCCTTTTCTGAAATGCTGTGAAGTCTTTAACACCCTACAGTAATGGTAGTTGCTATTTAAATTAGGCCTGCAAAGATGATTAAGGGACTGAAGTGCCTTTCATACATGGAGAAACTGAGAGAACAGGGTGTGTTCGGCCTGGAGAAGAGGATGCATGGGGGATCTTATGAATGTGCATAAATACGTGATGGGAGGGAATGAAGAAGAGAGAAGCAGACTCTTCTCAGTAGTGCCCAGTGTCACAACAGGAGGCAATGGGCACAGATTGAAACACAACAGTTTCCATCTGAACACAAGAAAATGCTTTTTTATTATCAGGGTGGTCAAGTGTGGGGACGGATTGTAAAGACAGGTTGTGGCATCTCCATCCATGGAGGTAATCAAAATCCGACTGGATGTGATCCTGGGCAACTTGCTGTAGCTGATCTTGTTTCAGCAGAGGTGTTAGACAAGTCAGGCTTGCTGGGGCTCTGAGAGACCTGATCTAGTTAGAGATGTCCGTGCTTGCTGCTGGGGGACTGGACCTTTAAAAGTCCCTTCCAACCCAAACCATTCTATGATTCTCTAGATTCTAAGATGATGTCTGCCCTCAAGAGGTCTGTCCAGCCTAAAAAATTCTGTGACTGTAAAGGTGCTTATATATTTATATATATGTATCTATCATGTATATGATATTCACAATCATGCCCATGATTTTATAAATGTGTTTATGTAAAAATCAGCTATTGACCCCAGGAGATACATAATGTTTAAACAGGAAAACTGTAAATATGTATATGCATGGTGGTTTGATCAATGCTACTTATTTACTCCTAACTCCTGTCTCTTCTTCTTCTAACCTTCTCTTGATTTACTTAAAAATGAATTTTTTATATATATATTTTAATTTTTTATTTGTAAAGGATCACAGATTTCTTATGTCCCTCCTCACTTCTGTTCTCACTCAAGTGCACATGGTAGGAAAAGCAGCCTTAGCAACAAGCCCTGGCCTTGCTTTTTGTGGCTTGTTTTTTTTCATTTGTTTTGTTTTGGGGTTTTTTTGTTGATTTGTTGTGGGGTTTTTATGTTTTGGTTGGTGTTTTTACTATTTTGTTGGTTTGGGCATGGGGGTTGTTTTGTTTTGGTTTTTGAAGACCTCTGGTCCTTCAGGAAGGATGTTTGCAGTACCTCCAGACACTTCTACTCTTTATCAGTATCTGCTAAACCAGATAACATGTTTTGCTTTTGCTCAGGATTAAAAGAAAGAGTTTATAAATGTAATACTGGTAGAATAGAATTCTACTAGTTTGGTATATGTGGGAAGGGAGCACAGATACTGAATGCAAGATAATATCTGCAGAATTACCAAGATTGAGAATTGATGTTTGTAAATAAGTATCTTTTCTGAGATTTCAGTAAGTAAATGATTTATCAATAGACATAGATTTTAAAAAATGCAGGTTTTGGTTCCACATTTAGATTTAGAAGACCAAAGGTTCTTCCCATGTGCTGTTAATGGTACCAGAATTGGTGGAAATTGTGCTTTTTTTTTTTTTCCCCTAAACATGATTATAATAATGCCAGATTAGAAGTTGATGTGTTTTGGTATGCAGTTTAGATTAGTGAAGTCCAAGAACTGTTTTCAAAGTGAACAATGAATTTTATGGTCTAATTATATAAATACAGAAGTATGTAACATATACTTTAGGAAATACTAAATTAGATAAATAAGTCTGTGAGAAGTTACTCCATCTTTAAAATTATGTTTATTTTTTCTACGGATCTGAGATCTAGGGTTAAAGTGTTTTTCAGCATTTAATTTTAAATGTTACATGTGCATTTAATGTGGATATGAGGGAAAATTTTAGCATATGTAGATCCTATTTATTAACTCCATAGCCTGAAAATCTTTTGATGTCATGATTGCAGTTTGAAATCTCCTTAGGTCTTTGCCTGAATTATTCAATTAAAAAGTTTGATTAATGTGCATTTCATGTCCTATGTCTGACAGTGAAAAAAGAATCTATGTTACTGATTATTTCCAGGTTAAAAAAAAAAAGGAGGCATGTAGAAAATTAAAAAAAAAAAAACCAGAACCATGTAGCAAAAGCAATTACATGATTCTCATAGTTGTTTTCTAATTCTGTTTTTCAGTTTCCATAGCCAGACGTGTCCAAGACCCCTTAGCTGAGCTAGTGAAAATCGAGCCCAAACACATAGGAGTTGGAATGTATCAGGTAAGATAATACATATCATTTAATCTAAGTAATGTATTACACTATAGAACAACACCAAAAATGCTGCTTTATAATTGTCAACTAGTTATGTCTCCTTTAAAAGACATTTGTACAGTTGATAGAATGGTAGTAAATGCTTAGAAGTTATAAACTGCCTATTTTTTACATCTCTACTTTTAACGATTGTGATTGAGACTCTGAAATGACTGTAGCCAGATGTATAGTCTATTAAAAACATCAAATCAGACAGGTAACCTGATCTGTAAAGCTTTCTCTTTTTTTGTGTTGTTACAGCAATGGGGTTTAGCTCTTTGTGTAAAATATAATGAGATACTGATCCTCCATTTAGAAGCCATTCATTTGTACCATTAGGGGTATTCTGTCTTAGAAGTTTGTAAGAAAAGCATTTGTTTTGAAGTTTTTCATTTACTTAAGATGAATTGGAAATTGTTTGACAAATTTCATTTTTATACGTTTTTGTGGGTTATTTCTGAAAAGTAACTTTTACCGTCAAAGTGTCTTTGCAAAGTGAATGGTATTGAGAAGTGGTACATAAGTTATTGTCATTTTATAGCCTATTGGCAGCCATTCAGGAAAGCATTTATGCATGTGCTTGAGTCCCAGAATAGAATATAGAACGTGAGTAAATTTGGAAGGCTGGAACAGAATTCGGAACAGAAAACAGAACTGTCTGGATCTCCGCTTTCAGGTTAGCGCATGAAAATTAGTAGGATGGAATGCAATTAGCAGTCTAGAATCTTTTAGTGCCACTGCTAAAGGTGACATGACAAAGGTGCTATGAAATTTTTTTAAAGTGTATATAGTTTTGTTTTTAAATAACTGAGATCAGCTTCTTGGCTAAGGTCACGCTCAGTACTGTTTTGCAAGCTCAACTTGTATTACCACAGACAGTAAAATGTACTCACACTGCTTTCTAACTGCAAAACTTACTGGTAAAACTAACAAATAATTAATCTTCCAGTATGAACTATACCGTAGTTTGAGGAAAATTAGACTGAAGGGCTGAAATACAGTAGATTTCTTTAACATATGTATCCAGATTTCAGTAAGTATTCTTTAATGATGGCAGCTATAAATCAGGAGGTGGTCATCTGGCAAAGAGGAGCTTCCATTATGCATAGTTGATTTCCTCAGTTATGGAGAACCACTGCTTTTGTTTATTTATAACAGTAGCAGCAAAAACAAAATAATGAAAAGTGGTACAGATTTTTTGTTGGACTGTGCTTTAAGAAAAAAGGTATTTAACAAAAAAAATAATACTCTTGAAATGATACTTCAGCGTTTTGTGAAGTTGATTGTACTTTTTAAACAAAATTTTAAAATTTTCAAAATGGAGTATTTTACTAGTTGAAATTAAATTTGTAAATGTTAGGAACTTGCATCACTGTGTCTAGAAGGGATTGATTTAGATAGACACTATCTCCTATGGCCTACGTGCATGTTGTACGAGCATACATCTAAAGCAAAAAGTCACAGCATTCATGGTGGTTGTATGGTTTTGGGACCATGATATTATCAGATGAATGTTGCAATGAACATGTTGCAATGAACATATTGCAGCAGGTCACTACTGCTTCCGTGACTGAAGCTGGTGTCACTTACATTGCATTGAGACTCCTATCAGAATTCTGAAGTCTCACCAGAGAAGCTATAAGATGTAGACATTTCTAGGGTACTAGAGCTTTATGTGACACTACTGAGAGCAAATTTGTACTCTTGAAAGCAAAATAGGAAACACTGCTGCCCTTTGGGGGTGAGAGTTCTCTTGTCGCAGGGGAGAGAAAGGGAAGAGAAAAGGAACGAAGCTGTTATGACTGGTCTTCCTTCAGAGAGTACAGCTACTTGCTGGTGTCTTGTGGGGCAGACATGGAAAAAGCTGTTGCCTTGTGTGGTACAGGGAGTCCCAGAGTAATAGCTGATGTAATACCTCAGATAAATGAGTATTTCAGGTATGGAATTTTATGTTATCCAAGACAATTTGAAAGATTTAATTATATGTTAATTTATAATCTAGTTTTTAGGTTTTTTATTAATTTCTGTGATGAAATATGCAAAGCTGAAAAATGTAACAGGCTCTTCAGAGTTGGTTACTTTCTTAGCTCACTGTAACTATAAACATAACATTCAAATATGACTTCTCCTTTCTTAAACACCTTGAAATTGATATTGAAGAATCTGACTAATTCAGGCTTTGGCATTCTTGTCCTGAAGGACAGGTAGCAAACAGTCCTGCACTCAGCCTAGCTGAGACTGTGCTGCTGCCGATGGCTGTGGAAGCCATATATCACAAATAGGATGGTGTTTGCTTGAAGGGTGGTTGTACACTCCACTATGTATTGATCAAAGCGTGAACTCCCTGAAGGTATGGTTCTGCCTTTTCTGCTACTCCTGCCCAAGTGCCAAGATCCTTTTCTGGTGTCAGTAATGGCTATATGATGTCCTGGGATGCCATAAGGGAGGGGCAGCGGTGCATAGCTTGGGGAAGGAGTGGAGCTGGGGCTACTGATTTCACAGCAGCCTGAGTTTTGATTGACTTGGGACATGGCCTTTCTATCAGTTTAAGATAACCAGAGGTCCCAAACTACTCTGCTTGAAGGGCAATGGCAGAGGCATTAATTTCTCTGTCTTTTCTGAGATTTTCTTTGTGGTTTTTTTCTGGTGAAGTAGAAACCTGCCTGAGGAAGGCTGTAGCTGTTGTAATGGCACTGTGGCACAGGAACATTGTATGTTCAGCTGAGTGACCCCCTCGGGCAGGAGCTGCTGCTATCAGCAATGACAGTAGTGCCACAGGGAAGTGGGGTCGTCATGTGTTAAAACTGCTGCTCACAATATGAGCTGCCCCAAAGTCTGTGGAGTGTGTGCCCCTGCCCCCCAGGAGTACTGTGTGAAGGGGCTGTGTTTTCTATACCCTCTGTGGGATTTTATGTCCCTTCCATCTGGCCTCTTGGTATTCTGTGTGCATATTTGTGGGAATATTGGTGTTTTCTAATTTTTCTAGTACATGTTTTACAAGTTAATCAGCTCATTTGTGTATGGATACTTTGGTTATGGAAATACAAGTTTCTGGGTAGCAGATATCTGTAAGTCTCATCACTTGAGATTTGTGTTTACTTACTACAAAAAAACTTGAAACTTTCACTTGACCACCTGCTTTTATTCTCATTTCAAGTTATGATTCTGAGTTTGTGCACTACCAAGAAAATCGGGTTTGTCAGAGAAGAATAAACAGGCCCCAGATCGCTTTTAACAGGTATTTCCTTAAACAAAGAGAAGCACAACCTGATTTATTAGGGCCTCTTTCAGACTAACTTCCAGTTGCCTAAAGGTCCTTGTCTTCCTTCATCTTTATCTCATTTTATCGCATTAGGAAAATTGTTCTTTCCTCCCAGACAGGAACTTCACCAAAATTAATTTATCACCTTCAGGCTATATTATTATGATTTCTTCTGTAGTTGAACATGAAGATGATGCCCAGACTCTGCCTGATACAGAGTGTATTTGCCTTGCCACCTCCCAATGGCAGTGCAAAGCTGGGGAAGAAAGTTAGTGTCTAAAGACTTTCTTATGCTGCAAACTGAATTTTGTCTGACAAATTACCACTGTAATGGTCTTGGATGATATAGGTAAGAGATGAGAACAAAGCCTCCTCACAAAGATGTGGCTAGGGAATTGAATTCCAGATCAAAGAAAATTAATTTAAAAAGATGCATAAAGAAGACAAAAGAACAACAATAACAAAACCCACTTTCCTCTCAAATAGAAACATAGCTTCTAATAGGAGAATAAACCAGAGTTAGCATAAACGTTCTGTCCACCAGTGCCTATCACAGACAAACAGCCTCAAGTAAAGGGGGAAATAAATTAATAAACATTTAAAAAGTCAAAACCTAAACCTGTATTGTAAAACAGAGAAAGCAGAAATAATGCGAAGGAGCTATGTTAAATTATTTTGGTTTTCGATTTTTGCTTGGTTTTTGTTTTTTTTCCTGTTCCTTCAGTGCACAAAATTTATGGATGCTAAGAAACCAGTAACCTCTAGGGAAAGAGCTAGGTGGAGCTCAAACTCACCTGTATCCTAAGAACAAAATATGTTGTGCCTTGATCAGAATTTTTGACAAGTCATATAATATTTAAAAATTTATACCACATCTGATTTTGAGAAAGCAATATCCTATTTGTTCTTTCTGATTTTTGGAGCACTAATATCTTTTCATGATATATTTTTGTATGTGGTAACATCTTCGCTGCTTGTAACAGGGTTGGAAAATTAAAATTCCAAAAGGATGTAAGACATATGTAGTTTTGTAACCTCTGAAGTGGGGATGATGCTTGATTCCAGATGTAGCTGGAGCATTTTCTGTCAAATAAAACTCGTAAGAAATAATCTTAAGCAGCTATTTCTTCGGGGGGGGGGGGATATTGAGCAAATACCTGGTTTATTTTCTATATATAAAGCCTAATCAGAATGCTTGATAATAAATAAATTTGGAAGTGTCTTTCTGTCCTTTTTCCTCCCCATGTTCCTCTTGTTATTGAAGTGCATCAGTTTTTCATTAGATTATTACTCATAGGACATTTTATAATTTCAGTTGCAATTTGATACGTCTTTTAGGCTTCGTTGTTTTCCCCTCAAAAAAATTGCATGTTCTATTTAGGGAACACTTTTAATCAGATGCACTTCCTCTTTAATTGGACCAGTTCTGTCTTAGTTTTAGTACTGCAGATATAAACCACTTTAAAATCTACAGTCAGCTAGTTAATAGTGAGGCATCTCACTGAAGTTGTGTCTCAGTTTAAAGGAAGGAGGGTTTTTTTCCTCTACAAGGCCATGTAGAACACTTTCTGCCATCACAGGCCAACCCCTGTGTAGGTCCTTCCTTCCCTGCCTCAGTGCCAAACTGTACTCATGCTGATGAGGGGGACCTGGTAGGCAGTGATGGAAGGGTGTTACTGGCCTCTCTTGCACATGGCTGAAACCACACTTAGCCCTTATAGTTTGTTACATTCTCTAATCCTCATCTTCCTTCTTCAAAAGATGTGTATGGCATTGCCACTGTCAAGTCTTTCTAAACCGTCAGTGGGTGCTTGTGTAACAAGATGAGTATTACAAAGGTGCAGTGTTAACCTAATTTTTCACAGTAGTATCATCTAATTTTTTTAGTCTTCTGAAGGCCCATCATGCAAATTTACTTAAGGCAAACTGTGTATTTAATGCTTAATAGTTACTATATTTTGAGATATTTGGGAGGTGAACTATAGCAACATTTCAGAAACAGTGTTCAAAGGGACCCCTAGGGTACCTCTAAGTACAAGAGTTAAGATCAAATACAGTTGGGTCAGCCTCATACAACTGTGGGCTGAACAAGCCTATGCGATATTTCTGTGTTGCCTTTTTCGTTGTCCCTTGCACTGCGGGTATTTGTTACCTTTGCTAGGGTTTTGTAAGAACAGGCTAACTTGTAGCTTTATTCGTTAAGCTTCAGATATTGTTAAACTTTAGATGTATTTCTTTATTGTCTAAACCAATATTTTCGGTAAATTAAATGGGTTTTTTTTTCTCTAATAGAGGAAGCTTGAAAATTAGTGATTAAATAAGAAGCTGCTAACAAAAAGAAAGCTGTGCAGTAGTTTGTGATTGCAAATGAGTTGTCACAGTGTGAACATTGGCCATTGGAACGAATCCATGTGTGATTTAAAAAAATTACTTGTCTTTTGTTCTTCCTTAAAATAGATACAGTTTTAATGGTGAAATATAAGAAACTTTGTATCATTTTATGTGGCTTTGGTTCTCTATTCTTTGCATAGTATGCTTTCATTTAGTAATATGGAGCAAAGCATAGGAGGTGGCTGATATATATATATATTTTTAGTCAGAGAAGTGTATTTTTAACTGAGTATTTAAGAACTTTATTTCACCTATTTATTGTTTTTGGTTAATTGATCCATAGGGTATATGAGTAGTTAGGTGTGTTACTTGGATAGCAGAGGAGAATCACTCATGGATGATGTGAGAATAAGATGACATACAATGTGCAAGTCTCTTTTTTTTACATCTCTGAGGTTTGATTGTGGAAACATCCTCAAACTTGAGCTTGCTTTATTAAGTGTACTAAAACAAATTCATGTGGTTTTGCAGCTTACATTTTTCTGATTTAGAAAATGAGATTTCTTATTAGGTCAGCAGTGCTTTGTATTGCATGATTCACATAGCTCCTGTGGAAACCCAGTTCAGCAGGAATGTTGTTTGCTGGTTACAACTGTAGGTTGCAGATTTCAACACCCAGTTCAACAGCTTGTCTACACAATGCTTCAGCATTCCTTCTGTATTACTACACTGAATTTATACATACAGTTAGTCATGAATTTCCTATAATATAATTGCAGTTTTGTGAGCTTGCTTATAGTTTTCCTGTACTTTATTGAAATGGTTGCATAAAGAGAAACTTTACTTAAACACCAAGTGTCAAAGGATGCTAGCGCTCGTATCTGTGTATCTCTCAGTAATCAGACCACTTAGTAGTGAATGTATATCATTCTTATTTGGTAGTATATGGCAACATCTTAATTATGGTTCCTCCTTAAGTTGAAAAAACTTACAACATGAAATATGCTGGTGGACTGGACTCTGGCTGAAACTGTAGGGTATTGTGACAGAAAATGGCTATTCTGATATTAAAGACATTCCTAAATATCACAGACTAAAGGATATGTTGTCATTATTGTAAATAAATTTATGATAGTAACTGAACAAATTCTAGGCTGCTCTGCATTGCATCTTGGCTCTGAATGAACTCTCCGGGACTTGAAAGACAGGGACATGTGGGGTAGTATTTCACAGTGCTCTTAGCTCTGCTGCTCAATAGAGGAAACTTAAACCTCTCCTGTGAACCTGTAGGCTCCTGCAAAGAGACTGTTGTTGCAGAGACTGTTTTTGCAGCATACTGCAAAGAATTACTTGCCTTGAAATTTGTGGAAAAGAGAGAGGAGTACTGAAAGTTTTAAGGTGTACAAAAGCTTTTGAGGGATGGGGTAACAATAAAATATTGTCAAAGGCAAGTAGAAAAAAAAGAAAAAGGGGGCTTGTCAGTAGGAAAAAGGCATATCTCAAAAGTGAATATATAGGCTGGTGAACACCTTTGTGATTATTGCAAGGTTTCTAACACTCGTCAACTTACAGAATCCTTAATTGTCCTGTAGTAGTAGTAAAGCATTAGCTCTGTGAGGAAGCCAAGCAAAAATCATATGTTTTTGCCATCACCAGTTTTAGAGTAAATGATGCACTTTTCATTTTGAAAAGTAAAGCACTGTGGACCAAAATTGTCTGAATTGCATGGGAACATAAATCTTTGTGCACAGCATGGTCAGGAAGAAGTAATCACCCTGTAATGTTTTTCTGGATGCTTCTCCACGCCAATGAAGTAGATGTGCAAAACTTAAAATTCTTTTCCAATTAAGTTTCACCTCTAGCAAGTTGGTGTAATTTAATCTTCGGCAGTGGTTTTGCTGTCTGCCAGGGATGGTTTATATCCTGCAGCTTGGCAGAGTCTCTTAGGTTGCGTCTACCTATTCTGTGACCAGCAAATAGAAATCATCTGTCCCATCAGCAAAGCACAATAAACTTTTGCTAGTCTGCTTTGGCCAGTTATAACAATCCAAAGCAATACAGAAAGAAGATAAAAGTCCTGTTATGAATTGAGCTAGTATACTGTAGATATATTTACTGGCATCTCCAAGAAAACGTGCTAGCTAGCTGAGGTGCGATGCTGCCCCTTTAAGGCAATGAAGGAAAATGTGTGCATGTGTATTTACAAAGAGTACAAGAGCACAGCGGTGTCACCGCATCTGCACATGTCACTCACGAAGCTGCCCACGGACTGCATCTTTTTGCACTGCTGTCGCCAAAAATGCACTGTAGACAGCATTTGAAAACTTGTCAGAGATGTGCTTTTGTAAACAACCTGAACTGCAGGTAAACTTTAGAAATTACTGCTCATAATGCCCCTTTTACATCACTGCTGTCTATTAGTATAGAGTTCATGTTCTGCGTATGTGGGGGTTTCTAGGGCTGCTGAGGTTTTAGCAAAAGTGAGGAAGCTTCAGAAGAAGTGTTGGTGGGATGATCTTGAAGGTGTTGATAGGAAGCAGCTGCTGGACAGATTTGCCCTTTCTTGTCGGTTTGTTTCTGATTGCTTAATTACAAGCTCTCTTGGCAGAAGTTTGTTAGGAAGGGGGTTTTTTTTGTTGCCATGTGACCAGAGGCGTGGTGCAAACTCTCTAGTGTGATTTGTGCTTTAAGCGGATTAAAATTATACATGTTGTCGTTCATGAAAATTAGGTGTAAAGGCTGTTTACTTCCAGACTACCACAAAAGCAGCAGATAGGAAATCCCGTGCAGAATTGCCAAGCTATAGGGAACCCTCTCTGTGCAAGACTGTTTAATATTACAGTTTGATTTATTTATTTATTTTGGCCTTTCCATAACTGTACTTGGGCAGAGCTAGTTCAAACACAGGCGAGCTGAGTTATGGTCCAGCCAGGCAGTTTTAAACTCTCTTTTGAGAGACTGTTCTGACTTGGGAGCCAAGTGGTGAGAGGAGCAAAAATGGGAGTTGTGAGGCTGGAATCCTGCAAATATGCTTGATGCAGCTTCTCTGTGCATCAGTTTGGAAACACTTCTTTGACTAAAAGCCAAAATCGAAAACAGCGTAATAAAGTTTGCCTTTCCAAAAGCATTTTGATTGAACAGCTTCTGAAGTGTGTGAGATGCTGTTGGGTTTCCTGTTTACATTTCAAGTGTTTAATAACCTTAAGTGAAAATACACAATTTTAGCATTGAAAAATTGTTCCACTCCTTTCATCTAGGTTTCAATTAAACTTTCATAACTTCAGTTCTTTACATTTTTGAAACATTCTTAAAAATAGTACAGTAAAAACCAGCTAGAGAGCTGCAGATTACTCTTGGCATTACCTAGATCCACGATGTGGTATTTGTGTTCATAGAACTTGCATTTCAGGCTCAAACTTTCATCTTTTATGTGAAGTAAGTTAATCTTTAAGATGCTATGTTATGAATGCTAGTCAGATTTTAATGTAAATATTAGAATGATAAAATTGATTAAACTATGACTGTAGTAAAAGCATGTCCTCAGTGTCCAAAGTCAGGTAAAAGTGGCAGTGGTGCTGTGAATCACTTGCTTTGAATGTGTGTGGGGGATCATTTATGTGAATGTAAATATTATTTGTTAGTCGAATTCCGTAGTCACTGCTTGCTGTGCTGCGGTCATCTGTTGCATCTGTTGTTTTGGTTTCCTGAATTAACAGTATATTCATTTGACTCATAAGGAAAAATACTAATATTATTGTACTTTTGAGTGATTCCGTGTGGGTTCATAGCACAGCAGCTGTTGACTCGATGTCTGAAAATCTGGAATCGGCAATAAATTTGTGTTCACCATCAGTAGGGGACCATAAGTGGCAATTAAACAATTCTCATGGTATTTTAATCCCGTAACTGCCTTGTTAATGTGCATGGTTCTAGTGGTCGATGGTATGTAAAATAAGAACTTGATATGTTTCACACTGAAACACATAAGATAATTATTATTAGTTTGAACAAATGCCAAATTATGGAATGTTGTAAGAACTTTAATAGGTTCACTTGAGCTATGGATTAATTTTTCTCAGTAACTGTTTACTATAAAATACAAGTAAGAGATAAAATACACTTTACGATTAAGTTGTAGTGAGTTGTTAGTTGCACGTTTGTTTGAATATTGGATCTGTAATCACATTTTTCCTCTCTGGAAAGGATGAATTTAACGCAGGATGAATTTGAGTTAGTGTTGCTGTTCCTTGTAATGATTCTGTGACAGTTATGTCATTGAATAGATATCACTGAACATTGTAGTCTCTCTTCATCAAGAGACGATATATAATGTGCAAGATTTCTCTGATGTTTTGTAATTAGTTGCTTTTTAGATTTTTATCTTGATAATAACACTTTTCCTAACAAACAGGTTTTTTTTAAAATCATTTTAGAAGCTAAAGTCATGTTTCACTAGACAATGATTAATATCTGTGACCTTTATTTTTGTATCGGGAACATAAATATACACTTTTTTCTGTGTCAGTCATTGTCTAAGATTTCATCTTTGTTCTGCTTTCCATTACATACCATGAATTATATGAAATTAATTTAATCGCTACTCCAAACAGAAATTAAATGTGCCCTAATCCAGAGTTACGTTGTTTGCTTTTACAACTGTAAGTCATAAGTAATTAATTTTCCTTGGAAAATTAATTCACTTACCATTCCCAGTAGCATCATATGTTGACACAGGGTTATAGATAGTTTAATATTTTTGTTCAGCATGTTGGCCTCAACTTTGGAAGACCTTAAAGCAAAACAAATTCAAATTTACTCAACTGTATATAATTCAGGGTTATTTAAAGTCAATGTTGTCTTTATTGCTGTCAACCAGCTGACGATGATGATTCTAAAATTATAGTCAGTCTTCCAGAAAACTGAAGTCTATAGACAGATGTGAGTTATTTCTTTAAGAAAATAAAATTGTTTCACATCAGACATTGGGATAACATGGCCACTGGAGCGCCATCAGTAGTAGAAAAATTTAGCTCCTCGGAGAACACAACTATATATTACAAAGCCTTGGGCTAGAGGTAATTTTCTTTCAACATGCCTTATGTTGCTTGAGACGCTAGTAGGGGATTCATTATTCCTGTCGCACTCAGAAATTTCTAAGTTGGCTTAATTTGAAACATGTCTTTGTTTCCTATATGGGAGTGTACAGAAGGGTAGCTTGTTGCAGCATGAAGGGCAGGGCAGACACCTGTGTGGGTGGCCCTGCTGCCCACAGCTCACTGTCCTTCAGAGATGGCATTGAGGAGTGTGGGCCAGAAGTCTTCCGGAATGAGAGAGGCAGCTTTTAAGTCTAATCTTAAAAGTTCGCCAGGACAACTTTTTTTTTTTCTTCTTCTTCTGTGCAGCTCCATAAAACACGGTGTTTATGACTTTGGTTTATTTTTATTTATTTAAGTCTCCCGGCAGAAACTCCTGTGACGTAGTGTTGTTGTTCAAGCAAGCAGGGCTTATTTTATAAATGTCCCTTTGTGCTTTGGTGGCTACGTTTTGCCTGAACACAGGGGGTCAGTATCAGTGGCATTTAATTTCGAATTTTGGGGGTGGAAAGTAGAAACTGATATTTAATTCCAGGGTAAAATTACTGCTAGATCAGGCACTAAAATATTATTGCATTAGCAATCACAGGAAGAAAATAAACTATGAGCGCGTTGACAATATACACTTGTAAAAGAGAGCGGTAGATGGAAGTAAATGCTTTTTCAGACTTTTTTTTCACCACAACACATTTTTATCAAGTAGGGAGTGTACAGAAAAGTATTCTACAAATAGAACTAAGTCCTACTAATAGTGGCAGCAGATGTAAATAAATCTGTACATAGCAAAATTGTGTATAGGTAAATACTTACATCTTGTCTGCAATATCATACCTATGTGCACATATATGCAATATAATGAATGTTGACTGAGATGGACATTAAATTCTGTAGCTGTTGCTTTCAGATAAAATTATTTTGAGTTCTGTTGTTCTACGTAAGACACTTAAAGCCGCTGTGTGTATCTGTTAATGTGACGAGTCTCGGTAGGTATTGCTAGGTGTCTCATTATTATGGCTCAGTTACATTCCAAAGGCTTCACTGATATTTAAAAATACAAAATTTCCTGCAAAGAAAACCTCAGGTTTAGTGAATTGACTTTCGGTGATACAATGTGCCTTCCATCTCTGGATAATGAGAAGCAAGTGCCACCTCTATCCTTTTCTTAACCATTTTTGCAGGAGCTTGTGCTGATTACACAATATATGCAACAGGCTCAGGACGTCCTGCCCCAGCGTATCGGCATTTTCATTACAGTTAACCTTCTGTGGTACTTTTATCTATGTAATGTATGTAAAAATGATGTTGAGTGTAAAAATTTTGGGAACCAACCAAAACCTGTTGCTGTTCTTAGAAATTTCTTGGCAGTTGAAGTTTGTGTTGCTTTTGGGAATATTCCCATTCATTTTATGATGACAGTGATTGTCTAAATTTGCAAGAAAAATGACATTAAAATAATTATTGTTTAAAAAAATCTGCAGGAACTATTTCTTCAGGCAAAATTTATATTTTCAGCTCAAGTATAGTTTTGGATTAGATAATTCAGAGTTGGCACTTAGTCTGAAAAAAACATTGAGCTATGAATTACAATAGGAAAAAGCCCAAGAAGCATGAACAAATGTGTCCAGTGTCCCCTAATGTAAGTGCCTAGCTCTTTGGAGGCCACCACGAAGTCTACAGTGATTGACGTGCGTTCTGGCAAAGCTTCACCACCCCACCTCCCCCCCACACACACACCCCCACTGCAACAGTGTTGAAGTCAGTCAAAGTGTATAGACAAAGCTGAGTGAATACCAGTTTCCCCAGTACAGGGGCTATTTTTTCAGGAAGTCTAACTCAAACCAGATGTTTTGCTTAGACCTAGAGTTTGTTGCTGCCAAGCATCTCATCAGAGGTCAGAGTTCTGGGCTCAGGGCCCTGCTAGAATTCTTTCACAAATTGCTATTCGGTGAGGTTTTAATCCTAATGGAAAGAATAATGTGCTTGTAAAATCTGCAGTTATTACAAACACAGTATACATATTGTGGACTTCAAATGACTACATATTTCATTCCCATAAACAGGGAATGCAGATGAATGCAGTGTGTAATAGTTTTAGACATTCAAACTTAAACTGAGTATATAGTTTATACTACTGTTAACCATTTGCATTCTTAACACTCCTGTAAAATGAATAGTAATCTTGACTAACAATTGGGAGCTTGAAACAAAACAAAATGAAAAAACCTCCATCATGTTTTGACTTGTAAGCTGTTTCCTGAAGTAAATAGGAAGCCTTATGCTTTTGAAAATGTTAAAGAAAAAAAAAACCAACCCCACTGAACTCACTAAGGCACTAGGTTTGGCACAGTTTTGTTTCTTTCCTTTTATCCTTTTTTTTCTGTCTCAGTTTTTAAATAGCTTGGTAGCAACATTTTATGGTCAAGTTAATCTTCAAGTATTTCTTCATTCAGCCAATTATTCATCCCAAAAACCTCAGAGTAGACTGTATATACTCCAGCTTACTTAAAAGCAAATACTGGTCATGCAAAGTGATAAGAACAAGAATGAGTGATGAAAAATCTCACTATATTTTTGTTTTCCTCTTGGGAGAATTACTGATAAACATCTGATATGACTGTACTGAAGTTTGAGTGTAAGAAAAAAGTCTTGGGTAACTTTGCTGGGGTGCTGCAGCCTCCAGCTGATGAAATGCAGCTTGATGTAGTATGAAGACTGAGATTTTGGATTTCAGAAGTTAATGTATGCTATAGAAAACAGTGCTACAGTGTGAAATTGGATGACATAACATAGTACAGTGAGGCTACAGTAATGAGTTGTTTGAGTTTCATGTTGTGTAGTATCTTAGTTTTCAACTTGGATAACTCTTCAGACTTTTAAGTCTTAAGTTTATGTTCAGTTTTATTTACTGTAACTGTGCTGATTTATCTCATTCCAATTTGTAAATTTTATGTAAGTCATAAATCTATTTTCACTTTGAAAAGTGTAACTTAAGAGAAAGGTGGTGTGATGATTGTAGTCAGTAGCAGTCATGCTGGGAAAGAGGTAAATATGTCTAAGTATGGCTACCTTAATACTCTAAACTTACAAACATTCTGAGGTGTTCATCTCCTGTGCAGCTTATTTTTTTTAATTACTTGTTTATATTGAGAAAACTGCATAATGATTATTGATTCTACAGTGCAGGTGTTACCTTGTGGCAGAGGCAAGAGAACTTTTAAATACTGGCATAACTTTTCAGTAAGCCTCCCTGTTGTTTAATCTTGTTTCACGGCATTGATTGTACAGATTTGTGAACTAAATCACTGCTACATCAGTTGTTGAATAAGAAATTGATGAAGCTGGTATTTGGACAGCAAACTCATTTTTAGAGACAATAGGCATTTTCCAGTGAGCAGAAAAACTAGTTTTGTTCCTGCTGTGTTCTTTAGAATGGAGAATATGGCCAAAATGATACTGGTAAGCTTTTTTTCCCATTAAAGTGTACACTTGTATAATTTTTCCCCTTGGTTTATTGAGTGAATGTGATACATTTGGATGTACAGAAAACTTGAGTTCTTTCAGTGGGTAGGTTATAAATTTTAAGTTTGTTCTGTTAGAATCTGTGTTTTGATTAACTGCAACTGTTTCTTTTGTTTAATAAACAACTAAAACCCCATAAAGGCATACTACCTTTATTGCAAGTCAGATGATCTTGATGCAAGCTGCTGTCTCAAGGTGAGAAAGTGAATATTAAACATGGATTGAAATTAATACGTACAACCTAATCATTCAGATGCAATAAGAAAAAGTGGAGACAAACTGCAATCTTATAAGAGAAGCTTTTTCATATTAATGAGTTTCCATTTGCCAATAATTCTGTCATTTGTAACTTGAATCATTCATCACCCCTGCAAATGGTTCTTTCAAGACATTATTTGCAATTTTGTCTTGTGTTTTTGTCCTTGATGTTGTGAAAATGACTGTCTACTGTTACAGGAATGAAAAGAGATCTCATTCAAACATCTTTTGTGTTTCCACTTTCAGTGAAAAATGTTTTTCAAACCTGCAGCTGGTTATTTCTGCAGGAGTTCCCACTTATATTCAGGTTTGATTGACATTTTGAAATGGCAGCTTTTCATGAAAAGCTGTTAACTTGTAGAATTTGGTTATGGTACTAAGACAGACTGACTTTGTTCTACTGTTGGGGCCTGTCCAACCTAAACACAACCCTGCATCTGAATTTAATAGTGCTACTCAGCACAGGGAGCATGAGCTTTTTTTCCTTTTTTTTTTTTCTTTTTGTTTTTCTTTTCTGTTTTTTTAACACTGGTGCTTCTGATGTGTTTTTGAACCTGATCTGATAGGTACTCATCCTGATATCTTCTCTGTCAATAATTGGGTTAACTGTCATTCTCCTTCTTTCTCCCTCTCCTGGGCTAGCAGGTTGTGTTATTACTTTCATAATTTAAGTGCTTGAATATATTTTCATTTTATATGATGGAAATAAGTGGAAAATATTTTTTCAATGCCTGTGTCTGTCTTAAGGTAAAAGAAATTATCTGCAGTTTTACTATTATTTGCTTGTGAAGTTTTGGGAATGATGGCAAGCTTATGATATTAAGAAATTTTCTGAGCAATGATTACTGATTTCATTTCTAATCAGAAATTGAGAAAGAATCACATAGCACAATTATTCTGCCCTCATCTTTACTGAGTTGGTCTTTAACATTATGCCAGAATGTTGAAAATGGAAAACGGAGACATTATGCAAACGCAGCTACCTTCTGTGTTTCTTGACAAGCTTCTGAATATGGATATAAGAGTACCCATAGAAATTTGCTGAGAAGGAAGAGGAGTATTTCTGACTTTGAAACAGATAACTATTTACATAAGGAATTTGAAAAAAATTAGAGATGCAGGCATCCCAGCACCCATCACTGTTGTCTTACTGGTCTGTGAAAAATAAACCACAAGAAATATTTACGGTTTTCCACAGGTAAACTGTACAGTCCTGTAAAAGTAAATTTGTGTGGTTTGTATGAGGGAGCATTTGAATCTTGTTTTGTAAGAGGTAATACTGTCATAACAAGTGATTGTACATTTTTGAGCTGCTGATAGATTAAAAAAAAATAATTCCGCAGTTAGAGTATCTCATCAACTGTTCTTTTAGATGGCTAATTGCTTTTCTAAAGCCCCTTATATATATTTGCACCTGCCTGTGGTGATACACAAGTTGATATACTCATCCAAATCCATGCCGCTATAGTTTGTTTAGGATGCTGAGATGATAATGGAAAATATGTCCTGCTTATGCTGTCTCTGAAAAAGTCTCCAAAGTCATTTGCTTATGGCACTAGTACAGCCACGGTTTGGTTAGTATTAAAAATCACATGTGTTCTTGCTGTGAAATAAAATATTATTTGTTTGATCCTTTTCTTTAAAATGATCTGGACTAAGTTGAAGTGAATGTTTTCTCCAATGCCTGTTCTGTAGTTTCTGAATTTTAAAATTAATTTTTGACTACCAACCAGAAGATAAATTTTGTTGATGTACCTATGTTTACAGTTCTGTCCTGTAATTTTGAATGAGTGCTCGTGAGCTTCATATGAGTTTTCAAACTAAAAGCGAAAGCATCCTAGTTGCCACCCAGACGTTACTGTTAAAAACCAATGCACTCCACTGCTACCCCTCCAAGCAAAGACAGGATACATGGGTACAAGCTTTTCAGTATAGCCTTAAGGTCACTGTGAAATGCTAGACCAATTGAATTAAATGATAAACTGCCCACTGACTTTGGAGACAGGATTTTTGCCCTTGAACTTTATCAAGCCCTAAGGGCAAGCAGACTTCATTCCTAAACAGACCAAACATGGCAGCGTTTCAAAGGAAAGTTGAGCTGTTGTGAAGTTTGACCCAAACACTGCAAAATTCAGAGGGCAGCACGGGAACCTTGAACTGCACTTGAAAGTACAAGAAGGGGTGCAGGTAAATGGCTACTGTCCTGTTGGATGTAGTGGAAGGTGGTTACCATTTTAAAGCACTATCTTCCATGTAATCTTCTATAGGAAAATATTCTTTTCATGTGCTATTGATTACAAATGAATGTTCTTCAGTTAAAAGTGTGTGGGAGAATACAGAGTGAGAGAGACTAAGTGTGCTGCTGCTTTATGCTGTTCTGGTGCAGAGTAAAACAGGTTGGTTTCTTCTTATGACTAGTCCAGCAATAGGACTAAAAATTGAAAATACATATTGTTATTATTATCATCATTACATATTTAATGGTAGCTTTTTCTGGTATTCCTCCTTTAGCATCCTGTGTTAAATTTTCAAGAATGTGTATGTATGGACATTTCATATGGTATCTATTTTTTTAAAAAAAAAGGATCTCTTAAGACAATGCTTATCAATAAATTAAGGACTGAAGCAATAGAATTTGTCATCACAGAAATCTTCAATTGCAAGATAAAACTTTTAAAGAAAAATATTCATTTCAACTAACATACATTTAGGATCTTCAAAGTCACTTGTTTACAAGAGCAGGTGTAATACTTATCTGCAATGGCATAGGTACTATATATTGTAGAGCAAAATGAAAATTCATTGGCAAGCTTGGACATTTTCTGTCATGTTTATCTGAGCAGAATAATTAATCATCCTGACAACACTTTTTTTACTTTTTTTTAACCCCTTTAACTCACTGTTCTGTTACAATTTTTGGGTTTTTAATTTGGCTTCAACTACCATAGATATGCTGCTGTCAAGATTCTTATACCTGTTTGCTCCCTTATGATTAGAGTAAATTTAGACATCCTAAAACCTCAAAGTAGGTAGACTTATAATCTGGACATTCTTTGTGAGTGTTAAAACCTTTCCTGTCTATTGGGGTATTCCCCCCCCCCCTCCCCCCTTTATTCCTGATGTGTACTTGTCCTTCATTTTATTTTAATTTGGCTGATGGATGCAACTACATATTAATGGACTGGAGGGAGGAAGTTAAGGATATGTTATTTCTTTTAGGGCCTCCTATATTTCGGTCTCTTCAGTGGAAGAGGTTTATATCAGTGACAGGTTCCATTTATTCCTAAACTTTAGTGAATCACTACTCTTAATCATAGTTCATGCTGTTCTAAAGCAGCATTCCTGAACATATTCTCAGTCTTGTCTTAGAAAATGTAGGTTGGCAGGGTTGCCTACTGTCTTCTCTCTACAGTTGTGTGGTAAAGCCATGTTGATGAATGTATATATATGTTATGATTAATATATTAGATATCTTAGGTAAATCTGGTTTTACCATAGCTTTTACTTACCAAACATTGTCTTACTTACAGGCCACTGTAAGAAGTACTTTACTTTGAGCAGCACTGTTGAAGAACCAAGGTATTTTGCTGAAAACACTCATAAGTTGGCTAAGAAGGGTAATGGGGCAGATTTTGGCCTGAAAGTGTGTGCAAAATAGTGTGTCCACGCTCTTTATTTTTATAGCATTCCTTTCCTCTGTGTACACATCATTAGACTGTCTTTCTGTTTTATCACATCCTGAGATCTGATCCCATGTTGCTATTACTGGGCTACCATATAATTTCCCAGCTCTGTTTAGTAAGCCACTATGCTTCTTCCATATTTTTTTCTTAAAAGCCAGTGTCCCATGCAAATGACATATTGTAATGTGTTGTGGGGTTTAGTTTTTCAGGGCTTTGGGAAGTGTCTAAGGCTTCTATCTCTTCGAGTATCTGCATCAGGGAATTTTAGAGAGACCTTTCAGAATGGCTTTTTTTCTGTGTGTTTTTGCCTTTTTTCGTTCCAGTAATAAAGTGAGGTACATAACTAAGACAAATAGAAAATGGATTAATATATAAATTATGTATATATGAATGCTTTACTGAAGCCCTGGAATCAGTTGGAAATGGGAGAATTCCGGGCAAGTGCAATAGTCTTCTTAAAATGCCAGTGTGGATTTACATTCCTGATATCTGAAGAGACAGCAAGTTGGAACTGGACTCTGTTAGAACACTCTTGTATGTGACAAAGGAATTTTCTTGCTAACATTTCAGGCTGTTGTGTAATAATGTAATTTTAGCTTAGTAATCTGTTTACAGAATTTTTGCTACTTCTGGGTTGTTGGTTAGAATGTTAGAACTGGTTAGAAATGTTGCAACTCTCCAGGGGAACTCTTTCAGTGGCTAAGACCTGCAGACAGAATTTCAGATTGAGAAAACGTGTATTTTAGTGAAGTGAGGTGGCTGAATGTGTAGATAGAAAGAGAAAGGGGAAGAAATTAAACTCTTCTGAAAGACCTGAATCCTGAGACGTTAATTTCTCTTTTGAGGCATTAGAATCAAATGAAGATGATGACTAAAAGTACTTGAAGATATCTGTGTATAAGTTGTCATAAAGAGCATTCAGTTGTAGCATCTTGCTTGTTCTACATATAAATTATGAAATGGATGCTGTGGCTAGGAGTGTTTTATCTTCCTTTGAGAATCATTTTCAAGAGGAACTAATTATTTCTTTCATGTGATATGACATACTGTAGTCTATGTAAAATGCTCTCTCTTCTCATTTCCATAACTTTCTATACTTCATTATACTTTGGACCAAGTTTCCATACCTCATACCTAGAGGTGGTCATTATACCTATAACTTGAACCATTTGGATGTTGGTTTCCCATTCTTTTGGAAGCATACATGCCATAAGATTTATGAGGAGCAGATTTTTATTGTCTAAATTAAACAAAAATAAAAATAAAAAAAAAAAATCATCAAAACAAATCAAAGTATAGGCCATTTTTAATCTTTCCACATACCTGTTTTCCAAAGTCAGTATCTTAGGAATATATATAACTGAAACAATTTTGGAGCCATTCTGTTTTGGTTGTGCATGTAAGATGGTCTGGTTGATGTTGCAGTTAAGTAGAAGCAGGAGAAACTGGGATCAGCTTTTGTAGATGTTTTTTCCCTACTGCTAGGATTTGTCTACATCTGTGGTATTAAATAGCTTTGTTTTCCAACTTCTTGTCCAGACCTTATATCTGTTAGTCTGAGGAGATAGCCTAGTTGTACCTAAATCTTGATTCCTACTTGAAAATAACTTATGAAAGAAGGCAGCTTAATTTTTATCACTGAACTGGCCATATGAGCACTTTGGCTGGAACAGGATATAGTGGATTCAGTTATAGCACTTTTTTTTTATTTCAACTGTGATAACTAAGACAATTGCTTAAGCAGTAGAGTGGTTATTAGCTTCTAAAGTGAAAGGTATTTAGAGATAGGTTATGTTTTTCCATTGATGCAAGGGACAACTCAAATCCAAGATATGAAAATATTTGTAAGCTGACTCTCGACCATGCAATAAGAGAACATATCAATGAGTGCATGAACACCAAAATACTGAAGAAGCAAAATGTATGCTGTTTGATTCTCAGTAACGATGCTTAGGTTGGAGACAGGAAATGAAGAACTGTGATACGTTGGGGGTTTTTTTTTCCACCTATACTGCTTCTTTGGACTAAGAGAAATTACTCATTTCTTATGGTTTCGATTTGTCATCTGTAAAACTGGGTCTGTTTTCAGGTACCTGTATCTCAGTTGTGTGAAGTTTAACAGTTCTGCAATGATAGTGCGTGTGTGGCTGTGACAGAGGAGATTATTGCTGTTCTAATTTCACAATATACTAGCAAATCCAGGACTGTTAAACTGTAAGAAAATAACTCCCAGAAGTTCTGTCACCTCTAGGTCAAAGTAGCCTGACTATGCAGACCAAAACCAGGTCACAACTTTGTATCTCTACCAGCCACTGAAATTTGGGAAGAGTTTAAGAGTACTTGTAATGTATGGAGTCAATTCATCATTTTTCATTTCATGACAGTGAGGCACAAATCATAGGCCTTCACATAACTAGATTCTATGTCTTTTGTGCTGAGCAAAGTCAGATGCATATTACTTGAGTAGTGCATTCTAATGATATTGAGTCCTAATTATACTGTAAAACACTAAGAAATTTCAGTCTTTTTTCATTCTTTTTTCTGGGGACTCAGCTGTTAGAAGTCAGTGAAGGGGAAAAGGACCTGGGGGTCCTGGTTGATGGGAGGCTGACCATGAGCCAGCAGTGTGCTCTTGTGACCAAGAGGGCTAATGCCATCCTGGGGTGGATTAGAAGGGGTGTAGCTAGTAGGTCGAGAGAGGTTCTCCTGCCCCTCTACTCTGCCCTAGTGAGGCCACATCTGGAATACTGTGTCCAGTTCTGGGCCCCCCGGTTTAAGAAGGACATGGAACTGCTGGAGAGGGTCCAGCGCAGGGCTACAAAGATGATTAAGGGAGTGGAACATCTCTCTTATGAGGATAGACTGAGGGAGTTGGGGCTTTTTAGCTTAGAGAAAAGAAGACGAAGGGGTGATTTAATCAATGTTTATAAATACATGAAGGGTGAGTTCCGGGAAGATGGAGCCAGGCTCTTCTCGGTGATGCCCAGTGATAGGACAAGGGGTAATGGGTTGAAGCTGAGGCACAGGAAGTTTCATGTAAACATAAGGAAAAATTTTTTCACAGTGAGGGTGCCGAAACACTGGAACAGGCTGCCCGGGGGGGTTGTGGAGTCTCCCTCTCTGGAGATATTCAAGACCTGCCTGGATGTGTTCCTGTGTGACCTGGTCTAGGTGATCGTGCTCTGGCAGGGGGGTTGGACTAGATGATCTCTCGAGGTCCCTTCCAGCCCTTCACATTCTATGATTCTTTCTGTATTGAAATGCCTAACAGAAATCAAAATAGAACACAAATGAAGACAGAGCCTGTTAAACAGATCATCAGATAAATTTCTTACGTACATGTAGAATTACTCATATTTATAAATGTTTAGAAAGGACTATTGAAACACTAAGTTCATGATTCAGCTAAAACCTCTCAATGTTTACATCTATTTTAAAACAGAAAATGGTATTGTTGAATGTAGAGTTTAAACCTGTATCAGAATCGTGTGTGTTCCATGTGTGGCGCATAAACTTGAGAGGTCCGCAGTGGTAGAAAAATAGCAAGCTGAGACTTGATAAGCTTCCACTCTTATCACTTTCTGTTATGACATGATGCTCACCCCCTTTCAGGGCTGCAGCTAGCACTGATCTGCTGAAAGCATTATATTCTTGCCCATGGGGGTCAGAAAGCAAGAGTCTTCTGACGGGCACTGAAATGCACCTGAAGACAGAGCAGTCTGAATATTGCAATTACAACCCCTTGTATAACTATTTCGTAACCTGCACATCAAATGCTTTTTTTAAAAAAAATCAAAGCAACCTCTTAAAGTAGGATGTCTAGAGGGTTTTTTTTTTTGTTTTGTTTTAATTAAGTTAAGCTGACAATTTTAAGAGGAAATTATTCTGGCTTTGTGTTGGAAGAGCATTCCAGGCAGCACAGAATCACCAATTCTATAACTTCTTAGGATGGACTTTTCTCTTCACATTGACTGCCTGTGTTTTTAAAGACCAAAAAATAGTGGTTTTTTGAAACTCTTCCTTTAACAGAGCTTCATGTTTTGTCTTCCTTGAACTTTTCTTTCTTTTTACAATCATATGAAAAGCTAATTACTATTTGAAGCCTACTGAGCTCTCTAACATAGTTACTGAAAAGTTTTCCAATCTGCCCCTAGATTCTCTTTTTAATTAAGAGGAGCGTATGCTCAATATTGAAGTGGCTTGCCAGTAAACTTTGACAGGTCCTTGCTCCACTTAAGTAAACTTAGAAGTGTGAATTTGCAGGATTGTTTGTGGATGACAGAATTACCTTTGAACCTCAGGTGGTACCCACCAAATTTTTGTGTGGCTGAGACCTGCATCCTCAGTTACACCGTGCTCAGAGATGAGTTTGCAGACTAGAAATGGCATTAGCTGTCCATGTGTCCTTCTTTTGCATGGGGGCATAAAAGCTGCTTGGGCCAGAGTTAGTGATGATGACTTGCCAGACAAAGCTGTCTTCCTAGTCTCGCCATTATTTGGATTACCTCAGCCTTGCCAGACATGTACTGTAGACCTCACTGCAAAACTTGCTGTGGAGATTTCTTGCTAAGCTTTGTATGTTGCATAAGATGAAGCTTGTTCACAACCGATCTAAGGTGTCTCAGTTGCCTAATTTCTGATCAGAGCAACTTCTGCCTTGTGTGAGGAAAAATCTTGATTCTGTTTTGTTATTCACTTTTTACAGTTAGGGTATACTTCTGCAAATGGTGGGAGGCAGACATGGTGCTGCAAAATCAGAGGTGGTTTTAATTCCCATCTTTCTCAGTGATATAGCAGCATGCAGATGTAAATGTTTGTACAAATAGAGAACTATACTACCCCTACCTTACAAACTAGCTAAACCAATCCTGAATTGGTAAAGTTGCTTTTTGGACTAAATGCTTTTATAACTAGAGTTTATAAAGATACCTGATTTTAAAATGATTGGGTTTAGGAGTTTCTAAATTATTAAATCATAAATTTTCAAATAATTTATTTTATTTTTTTCATTATTTCCCAAGCTTGCCTAAAACTCTTTTTGCTTAAGCTTTAGCTGCTTTCTAAAAAGATTTTGTGAGATAAGAGATCAGTCTTTAAAACGAATGATGCCATGATCTGTGATCAGGTTGCACATTTGTAATGACTATGTTCATATATGCAATAGTTAAAAGTTCTAACTTTTTAAGCTAATTGTGAACTTTATCAGTAATAGTATTGCAGTGATTATTTACAAATCTAGAGCATACTTAAGGAAATGTTATGTTCCATGTAATGTTCATTAATTTGTTGGACTAAAAAATTTTATATGTTTACAAATAACTTTTTTTTTTTAATGGCTTAAAAAAGACTTTTGAAGGCATTTCCAGACCTTGAATAGAAGTAAGAGTTACGTTATGTCCCACAAAGCACAGCATCTCTCAGGGATACTGGAAAAATAAGTGCTCTTTGATGTGTGTTTTTCCCTTCCTACCTGCTGAGATCATATTTGTTAAAAAAAAAAAAAAAGTATATTGCAAGAGTACTCAATTGCTATTTCCATGTAGAGGGTAGTATGTGCCCTACCCTTATTTATGCTATTCTACTAGTTCATTTTGATTTTTCACTCTTTCTATTATGCTAATCATATACTGTCAGTAGTGATGATGGTTTTCAGAATGAAAGAAATGTTGGTGTTCTTGTTCACTTGTAAAAATTGTCATTGAGAACTTAATTTTTTTTAGTGCTGACAAGTTAGTGCAGCTAATTTATTATTCAGTTCTGTCAACATTTCAACCTCCAGTGTGCAAACGTTTTACTTCTGCTTTATATGTAATAAGAAAAGTACTAAATATACATTTTAATGCAAATTTTGTTAAGCTTAGTGGAGAGCGGATTTTTAAAAAGGCACAAGCTTACTACATCACAGAGATACTTTTTTAACAATTATTTATGCTTTTGCTTTAAATATTACTTGCTGTTATATGTGATGAGTGGTGCTGTAATTGATTTCAGTTATCAAAGATGTGAATGACACAGTGGATGCTTACGTCCTCTGGCTGTCAAATCCATAAACGCTGGTTGAACAAACCTCTGTTTTCTCACATGTTTCCTGGTTTTCTGTCAGCTTTCAGTCTTCCATGGGTCATGCAATAAATGCTACCCTGGGTGACTTTTTTTGAGTTGCCATATGTCAATCAAACTGAAATGCATGCTTTTTATTAAGCAGAGAAAATAAGCTTGCTTTATTTAAGTTTGGATGTCTCTTCTGCAGGACAGTATCTTGTGTTTTGTTTCATGCTTAGCTTATTTTTGCTTTCAGCTGTGGAAGAGGTTGGGGATGTATAAGGGATGAGTGCCTGATGAAAGCGAAGGAGGACCCAAATAGAAGAGAGGGAGAGAACTGAACAGGAGGATTTTGAAGTGTTCTTTAAGCATATTCAATATGAACTGATCCCCTTTAAAAAAAAAAGGAGGAGGGATGGGGGTGGTGGGAAGTCAAATGACCTAAAAATTTTTTCCAGTAAGTGTTTGAGCATCTGGTCTGACATTAAATAAAAAAATACTTTTTCTTCTTAATTATATCATGACTAATTCTGTTGGTCTGAATTAAAAAACTGCTGAATGACATTGTTTGGTGTTTACATTTTTTTTCCTAATGAGGGAATGGATATGTCTTTGCTTTAAATATATTCTACATCACCTGGTGTAGCATTTGCTAAATGTATTTGTATACTAACTTCAAGAAAGCTAGTGAGTGTGTGACGTTAGTTCTATTAGGTGTCTAGGATACAATAGGATAGGTAACAACTGTACAAGTCTTTCCTTTGTAGAAAGTACCCTTAAATGAATTTGCATTTTTGTTTAGTTCTTAATGATATTGCAAGTACCATATTCTTCGTTAGAGATGAGTAAGAGAAACTCCAATATGCCTTCCATGGAGCTGGAAGAAGTGTGGGTATTTATACAGGCTTTTACCAAGCTCCTTGTATCTCCTGGGGACTCCCTTTGCTCTGAGTTGGAATTTTACACTCGGGAGCTGCTGTTGCTCAACCATCTGCTGCAGGGGGATGGATGGTCACTGACTTCAGACTAAACAGAATTCCCAGAATTACAGACTCACCTGGGCTTCATGACTTCTGTCTTATCCCTCTAGAAATGTACTATTTCTTTTCCCTCTATTAGTGTGACTTTTTTTAATCTTTTTTTTACTGCTTATCCTTCAGCACTTTTCAGGAAAGTCCCCAACTGAATTTGTTGCCTTTAAGCCATGTGATTTATGAAACTCTACTGTTGATGGTCCTTGATTTGCCTTTCTGTAGTATTGCAGGGTATCTCCTATATTTGTAAAGGTTTTAACAGCCCCATAATACAGTAGTAGACTGAAATTGAAATGTAGGTTGTCAACCTAGCATTTTGAGCAACCACCTTTGCTTCTGACTTCAAGACGAAAATATCCCAGTGAAATCTCCAGAAGTTACGAGGTAGATTTTAATTGCATTTCTGACTGCCTCTTAGCCACATAACAGTATGTTAGAGAAAACTACTACCTGCTTGGAAAGAGGAAGATGATTTTGGACATACATCATTTTCTGCTAGCTTTCTTATGTCAGAGACCTTAGCTTTAGAAATCAGACATATCAGCAATGGGTTTGAATTTGTGTAACAAGCTTAGCTGTATCACTGCTTCTGTTAGGACACAGGTATAAGTAAATATAAAATGAATTCCAGCAACTTGCAAGTCCTTTGAAGCATTTACGTGGTCTAGTGTGAATTTTTGTTTTGGTTTGGTTTTTTAATGTCAGAGCTGACAGACTTTGTTTTTATTTTATCATTTTCTTTGAAAATATAAATCCATTTCTCTCTCGTGGGATATTTCAGTAATAGTAATATGCTGTTAAAATAAATAGGATTTGGATTTTTGAAAACAAGAAGTGATTCAGAGTTAAGTACATAGGATAACAATATTATCCTGTAACATATAACATTTGGAGAAACCACAAACAATCTTCAAAAGAAATTCTTGAAGTTAGGTCCTTTTATCAAACATCAGAGAGATAAGCGTATTTGCTTAGAATCTAACTGAAAGGGATTTTCCAGAGGATGCTAGAGATTAAAATCCCTGCCTAAACTTTCCAACACCTTCCACCTGACATGTAAGATGCATTTTTAATTTTTTTCTAATTCTGCACATGAAAAGGTACTTATCATTAGACTGTTTGTGTTACATTAGTCCTGTGGTATTTAAGCACTTGTCCTGAATGCATTTTGCTTTTGTGATTTCACAAATATTTGAAATGCAGCTGGTTGTATGTAGGCCACAGCACTAGTAATGAATGTTTTTACCTTTTCTAAATTTTAAAACACGTTTTCTTGGATTGAATCTCTGTAAAATAATATAGTTTTGAACTTTGCTTAGGATGTGTTGTCCCACCTAATTTCTCATTCAGTAAAAGTCATTCAGGCTGCACACTTATATTACTTTTTAAAGGGGAAAAAAAAAGTATCTTTTCAAGAGGCTTTTTGACTAGTCTCACACACCAGTATTAAAATTCATGGATACAGAAGTTAATGGTAGGTACCAACGAAGTAATGTTTTATGAGGTGTTATAAGTGTTTCAGGACTTACATAAAGGCAGAAAAAAATAAATTGAATTTACTTCATTGGAGGGTGACTTTTGGATTCAAAGGACAAGTGAGGTATAACTTGACTAAATACCAAAATAGAGCTGTCTGACATGCAGCTCGGTCTTATTTAGGGTGAGTGTTGATCATGTTATAATATTATAATGCTGACCCTAGGTCAAGAACCTGTAGGCTGCTGCCCAGACTTGAGAACTCTTCCCCTCACCACGGCTTTGACCAGCATCATTAGGTCATGTCTGCACTACATTTGTAGGCTCTGTAGGGTACAAATAATTCCTGTTCAACTGCATTGGAAAGTGCCTTGCTTGGCTCTTGGGCGTTGTAAAGTACTAACGATGAACAGGGATGGCTGTGTTGATGTCTGATAATGTTTGTGAATGTAAAATAGTAAGTATTTGAGGATTGCTGTGTGTTGCAGTAGAATTTTAAGATGCTTGAATTTGTCTTTCAGATTTGTGCAATCATGCCGTGTTTTCTGAAATTATGATTTTATAGGGGACCAGGAAAAGGTTACCAAATGCATTACAGTTACGTGTATTGCTTTAGAATTTGTGGGGTTTTGTTTTTTGGGGGTTTTTTAGTTTGCCAAAGGTAAAGACCTCAGAGCTGTAACTCACTTCCATGTAAAAAATGCTGGTTAAGGCTGTTTTGGTCTAGTACAGGTAATCTAGTGTTTAGTGTGTTTGATCAGGCAAAGTTAGGGTACTTGTCCACCATCTATGCTCATACAGCTTGACTAAGTAGAGTCCCAAGACTTCATGTGAACAGTGTTTCTTTGATCTGATAGATTTGTCATGCTGAGAACAAATGTGGTTTTAGTGTCTATACTGGTATACTGCTAGAAATAACTGAACTCAGGTTATTTAAAATACTGCCTTCCTTTTGTGTACATAAATAGGTTTCTGATAATGGAAAATGACTTTCAGTTACAGTTGTTGTAGCACCCTCTCAAAGATCAGATAGATATTTAGTAATGTTAATTATTTCCAGTGAGTTTTTGCAGCTCTTGAAACTGAGCAAAACAATTCTTGCTCTCTGCTTCGTACCACTGATAACTGAATTATTGGGATATAACAGTAGGACAAAACTATCGTGCATAATAGACAGGTACTGTTAAACTCTGTTCTTCAGTGGTAAACATTCTGTGCTGTGTTTAATGAATGCACTTGAAAAGAAGTTAACGTTTATTCTTTTAGTATGGTTTTCCGTAGTTATTTTATAATGCGCAATATAATACTTTTTTTCCTGCTAATTGTAACAAATTTACCACAGACTCATTTGAGCAGTAATCATGACCAGAAATCGCAAAAAGCAGTTCTTGATTTATGCCCCCTCCCCCCGGTTCATGAATGCAAGATATATTGGGATACTATTTTTAAAATATTAGAAAAATGTGTTTGAATTGCACTTACTGCTCAGTACAGTTATTTACCATAGCTGTTTCAAGAAATAAAGTAATTTAGTGTCTTGTTCCCTGACTTAACTTGATAATTCCTTAGAAAACAAATACTAAAATACAGTTACAGTGCCTGATCTTTCTAAGGGCAGATTAATTTCTATAGTCCTCCCCACAAAAAACTTAAACCAAGCAGATGTCTAAGTACTTCCTAATGGTATTTGTTAAGCAATGTGGCTTGGCTCCCTGGAGAGTAATCACAAAAGTTCACAGATTTGCACTGGACATCCTGCAGTTTGTGGCAAGTCCCTTGTTCCTTTTGGACTTAGTTTCCATAAATTGGAGGTATCAATCCTTTTTATTGCTTGGAGATCATCATACAAAATGAAGTCTTCTGCTCCAGATCTGCTATTCCAACAGTGAATATTTTAATGGTAGTCATTTCTAGGTATCCTTTTAATATAACCTTAGTTATTTATTTGTGTGGTAAATTCAAGATGATGTTTGAAAATTGCACCAAAGGACATCCTCCTTCACATTAGGCTTAGCTGTCAGGGCACCTTGTGGGCTTGTTAAGCTCCTGGTATGAATGACTCAGCTGGCTAAGGGAGATAGTTTCTCCTGGTTTTGTAAGGGGGGCTATGGGGCACTCATAGTATTAGTTCCACATGTAAAGACAGTTAATAAATAAGATTTATACTGGTTAAAAAGAAAAGATAATACTTAACAGTTTTAGCAGGGACACCCTCCTGCATAGGGGTGCATTCAGAGTTAATTATATGAAAATGTTATATTTAGAAGGATTTACAGGGGATCAGCTGAAGCAATGATCTGCCATGTTGCTGTGTGGAGGGTTTGTTGGAGGCTGTGCAGCATAAATTTCTGCATAAGCACACTTTGAAAGCAGCCTTGCATATTGGTCTTGGGCTTTATTTCTGCAGGCTTTATTCTGATGTGCTTAATGCAGCAGTTGAGAGGGATTCCTGTCACTATAAAAGCTCTGTAAAGAGTGAGTAGCATGGCATATATGTGCTTCTAGTAGTGTCTGAATGATCTGATACCTCCTCAGTACATGTAAATAGTACATAGAAGTATATAATATCATCTCATATCAAAAGGTGAGATGATGAGTGAAATTGTTGGAAGACTGGAAAATGCACTGCACTTTAAACTTTTCTGAAGAGTAATCTGTTAGTAGGAAGTCTTCACAATGGTATTGGGATAATAATGCTTTTAATTAAGTACTTTTAGAAATTAAATTTCTAACACTGATTTGTGGTTTGTCTAAATGTAAAAAGTGGTGTAGAAATTTCTTTATCCTAGTAGGTGCATCTTGGGACACAGATGTACCACCTGGAAAGTTTTTCTACTTGCAACTTAACATCATTCAGTAGATGAAGGTATCTTACTTCTGTGAGGTATTGGTAGCTTAGGGTTTATTTAGGCTGCATTGTCTTCCTGGTCTGTCACACTTGCCCATTCACCTTCTCTTTATGCCTTCATGTACTTCCTGTAATGTCCATTCTATGTGGTACAACTGCTATGTGTTATAACTGTTATCTGCTATAAAGAATAACTTGTACATGTCTTGATTTGTTTTTCTGATCATGACTGTCAAGTAGCAATAAAGTCAAAAGATGCAAATCATTTGTGAGAGACCTGAGAACTTCTTGTCTTCCTGGCAAAAGAATTATACAGTTGAATATTACAATTTTTTCCAACTTGTGTGCATTTTGTAACATGGATTTTGCACAAATTATTGCATCCAGAAACTTAAATCTTCAGATAAATGACAACTACACATTTGAAACTGAGGATCTATAAGCACTGGTCTTTCTTCCATTAGCAGAGATATTTCAGACTGCTTAGCTTTTGATTGTGATATATCCTTTCCTTTTATGAGGGGGATCTATAATTGTTTGAGTTGCTGTCTAGGTTCACTTTCAGCAGACTGGAAATAAAGCTTCTGATGAATCAACTCTTCCAAAGAACTACTTAGAAAGATTACGTCAGATCTATGGATTACCTTCTTTATTACATCCAATGCTATAAGGCATTTTGAAGATAATGAAAAATGCCTCTTTGTGAGGCCAACACCATGCAAATGCCAGTACTTAACACATGTACATGGCTTTATGCATGTGAATTTTATATAGGAGGAGAAATGCTGGTGAAATTTGTGCTGCTTGTTTGTAAGTAACTTTATTGTGTATCACGTCATGAAAGTACGTTACAGTACCATTACCTGAAATGAAGGGGCTATAAAATGCATTGCCATGAGTTTTACAATTGCTTCAGTTCTTAACCACTGTTTGATGAACTACCAATATTAACAGATTGGGGTTGATGCTGTTGGCATGCTAAATTTAACTGTAGAATCTTTAAAATTCTGAATGATTTAGAAGGTAAAATAAAGTAGTGGATGCAGTGTTGGGTGTCTTGGCTTGAATCCAGCTTGATGTCCTAAATGAATGCATCATGAAACCACAACAGATCAACCCAGATTTACGTGAGTGGTGTATAAGAGCCCTGAAGCAAAGCCAACATAGTGATTGAATTAGCTCCTGCATTTAGAGAGGCTTCTCCCTCCAGGTCAGGCTTCTGAGCACTGATGGACTTGTGTAGGGAACTAGCAGTTATAGATTGAAGTACGTCTGCATTGTAGAGCAAAAGAAATCTTAAGAGCTTCAGAACTTTTACATTTGACAAGTGTGACTGATTTTCTTTTAGGGGCAAAAAAAAAGCAGGAACACTATAAACAATAATGGAAAAACTGGAAGAATTTCCATTAGAGGTGCTTCGGTCAAGGACCTGCCAATCTTCCCTGAAATATCTGTTCAAAATCTGAAACATTTTGTTGCTGCGGGGCTGATACATACCTTATGTATTGCCCACCCTCGTACAATACTTGGCTTGTTCTTTTAGTAAATAACTGTACTGCAGTGTGATGCTCATAAATAGAACAGTTTTGCAAACATTTGTGTGTGCAGGTGCATTTGTGATCTTTTGTCTAATTACCCGATTTTTAAGTTTTTGTCTTAATTGAATGAACTGATATTATAGGTAAATGTCAGATTCAAGACGAGAGAGTGGATTAACAGAATCATTACTCTTTCTGAATAATCAGTATGTTTAATATAGTTTTCTTTACATGATGCAAGGAAATTGTTATTAGACAAAAAAATACAGTAGCGTGGAGAGTGTCTTATTCTAGGGATTTGTATTATGACAAATGTTGCGAAGAGATGCTCTAGACCTTTTAAAAATATGTTCTACAATTTATATCTTTATCTGGTACCACCATATAAGATACTGATAAGTGTAGGCAACTCTTTTACTACTATTAGTATTGTTTGCAGTTCTTATTTATGTATGCTTTGATATTTCAGTAATGCGATTTCTCCATCTTTGTTTCTCAGCATGATGTCTCTCAGACTTTGCTCAAAGCAACTCTGGACAGTGTGGTTGAAGAGTGTGTCAGCTTTGTAGGAGTTGATATTAACATCTGCTCAGAAATACTGTTAAGGTGAGTCAAACATTTTCCTCTTCAAGTAATTACATGGCTCTGGATCACAGAGTCTCTGTTTAGTCTGCCATCTGACTCAAGCTCAGATGGAGCAAATGGCTCTTGTATTAAACTTCCAATTACAGGAAAGTGACTGGTTAAGACAGTATTTCACTGGATCATTAAGGGTCAGTTTTTAAGGGTGTGTGTGATTCTCTAGGGTAGAACTACTCTTGAGAGAAAAACAGATATTTAAAAATTTTGAGCCAACACTTCAGTTTTAGAAAAACCTTGATATAATTAATTTGGGTTTTTTTTACACTGAGAAAGGGATTTTCAAACGTACTTTCTGTCTCTTAGAAAGTTTTTTTGTAGGTACTGCTAAGTGAAACAGGTTGTAAAAGTTGGGTAAGGAAAGGAGAAAAGGAAAGATTTAAGGGGAAGCTGCTGAAAAATGTATCCCCTTTTACTGACTTTTTTTTTTAAGTAATTATGCCATCTTTACTTGGAAAACATTCTAGATTTTATTGTTCTTGGTTAGAAATTAAAAGCTCATTCTCTCTGAGTATGTAGAATTCAGAATCATTTAGCTGTACAGCCTTTCAGAAGAGCAAAAGTGTTGCAGTTATCCTCTCTAGTTAGAAGGGGAAGAAAAGAACATCCATAATCTTGGTAATGACAATTATATTAGGTATCGAAGTTTGGAGAAATGCAATTTTTCTAGCTCTATTTTTTTAACCTCTTATCATTCCTGAAAACATGTTTCCATATTTTGGAAGAGGCTCTCTTGTTTTTTTCCCACTTTCTCTTCCATATTCTTTTCCTGTGTATGCAGTCCTTAGCCTGACTCCTGATTCACCTTCTGTCTTCTCTTCTTTCAGTCCTAGGTCAGCAATTAGTAGGAAAGCCAAGCAGTACCTATGGGTAAATGAGGCTGACTAGCTTTCATTCCATGAATAAAAGCCTACCCGAGCAAGTGCAGTGAGTGAGCACTGTCAGCATTCTGCAGGGTACAACTATATTGTGCAGTTCAGCAGAAGGCTGAGGTATTAGTCTCTCCACAAAACTGTGAATGTGGAGTGACACGCTCCAGACGTGGTTATGAGTGGTAACCATGTTGGCTAAGTAGTTTGAGCTAATTAAGCTGGTTTATGATGCTTGTATGCATGTGCTGCATCAAGTTTTGGATGTAACTTGATCCTCAACAGTTCAATTCTGCTGTTGAGTGTAGATGCAGTCTTTTTCCTTCAGATGTGTGAAATTTTCACCCTAACTAGAATATATCATGTTCAGAGCTTTCTGGTCATACTTTCTGATGCATCAAATGCACTTCTTGACACATGTTACACATGGAAGGGGTGACAATGCTACAGCATGTGCATTACTGCTGAGTATTGTATTTGAAGGACTTGAGATTATCAGTGGAAAATTCTGTGAAATCTGTCACATTCCTTTGTCAGTGCTGGTTTTCATAATGTTTCTAAGAAATTTTTGGAGAAAATTCCATTCCTAATGATTAATATTTTGTCTGTGATTAAAGGTGTGTCTCTACAATTAAATTCTGGGGTTTTGCTTGAGGATGAAAATAGATTCCCTCCCCCCCCGCTTATTCTTGACTATTCTTGCCAGGTTTGCTGGTGTTATTTTTATAGAATCTGTCTGTGCCATTCCACAAACTGTTCTCTGCTGTCATTGACTTAAAGCAATGGCATGTGATATATAGAGCCAGGTGGGCGACGTTTCCTTCTTTAGTGCCAGGAGTAACTGTCCACCATGGCTCTTTTTCCTCTTTCTATGACTGACATACTCCATACACAGAAAGTTGTACTCACATGTAAATACAGAAAATGTGCAGCAAACTCACTGCTTCCTGAAGGAACTTGGCTAACTGCAGTTGCACTTCACAGGTAAGTTGGGGTTTTTTGCCAGATTTGAGTTTCTCTCAGAACAACTCATGCAGCCTATTTGCAGCTGCTCTTTTATCTCAAGAGCAGCTGAGAGAAAAGGAACAAGCTGTGTGGATCTGTTAAATTGTGTGAGGAAGGCAAGCTGCTCACAGCCACTCTCCTCCTGGATAGCAAACATCCCTTCATGTTGGGGCAAGGTGTTGCAATACCATTGGAAGAGAATAGCTGAGAGGGGGCTGTTCTCACAGGAGCAATTTATCTGTCCTGAACCCTCCTCCCACGTTGTTTCCTGGAGAGGGCAGCTGGGGGCAGGCCATAAGACATGACAAATTGAATTGGCATTACAGAAATAGCCAACAGATCATAAATTACAAGTCCCTGGCTTACTAGTTAGGTATGTGCAGAACCGTATTGCTGTACCAAGTTTTGTTGACTTGAGTGGATTCCTTCCATAGAAATAAGAGAAGGGATCCTTTTTCAGATGTTGCCTTTAGTCTTGGAGTCTATTTGCAAATTTCTTAACTGTTTTTAAGTTTTGTAAATTGGGCTTTCTAAGGTAATGTGTATCCTTGTGATGGAGAGCACTGGTATTATTGACTGTTCAATGCTAATAAATGTCTCTAAACTTCTCTCATAGGCACATTGCAGGGCTGAATGCTAACAGGGCTAAAAATATAATTGAATGGCGAGAGAAGAATGGACCATTTATAAACCGAGAACAGCTCAAGGAAGTTAAAGGTCTGGGTCCCAAAACCTTCCAACAGTGTGCTGGCTTCATCAGGTTCAATCAAGAATATATTAAGACCTTCTGCAGGTAACAGAGATGTTAGCTATCTTGGCTAAATTATCTGAAATAGTATAAAACAATTTTTTGCCCTTTTCTGTGTTGTATTCAGGGTTGAAACTTGAGGAACCCTAGTGCTTTGCACTCTGCAAAACAACATCTTAAAAAATAAACTTTTTGAAGTCAGTGGTTGAAGATAGTTCTTCCTCTGAATAATCATAGTGTGTTAGCCTAGTACTCTGTGAGGATTTTGATAAGTATGTATGTTTAATTACAGTTCTGCCGCTGAATTGGGAGAAGAAATTTGGCATGCAGTAGTGTTGTGATCTGAGATATTAAAACCTTAGTCTTGTGTTTCAGATATAATTTAGAGATGTGTAAATTCATTTTAATGTGGTAAAGATTACTCTACCAAACATAATGCTAGTCAGCCAGGGTGGATTTTCAGAGAATTTCAAATCCATTTTCTGGAAGGAGAAAGCTGAATAGCTGCCTGGATCAAATTCTATCTGTTATACTCCTGTGCCTAGCAAGCGTGATGTGACTGCCTTCTGCCTCAAATATGTAAGGCCCTTTCCCAAGTCCAGTTTGTCAATAGTGGGTCATCCTTTTCCCTGCCATCTTATTCTCTGTTTCCATACCAAGCCTTTCCCTCTTGGAACCATTTGTTGTGACTCTCTTGACCTGAAATCCTTCCTATCCACAACTGAAAGTTCCCTTTCTAGGGCAGTGTCTCTTCTCTTGCCCTTCCCTTTTCTCCTTCCAACATAAAGACCTAAGAATGGGCACAGTGGTAGCACCATCCCACCCTTTTGCCACTGACTCTTCTCAAAAAATATTTTCCTGGGAAGAATATGCTGGTCTCCAGCCAGCCCAATGCTCAGAAGCAATACTGTATTCCCAGTTGCTGCTGGCCAAACAGCACGCGCGTAACTTCCAGGCAGGAGGTAGACACATTAGGACTGGCTTACTGCCCAGGTGGAAGGTATACAGATTGGTTGCCCATCTGGCAGGGAGGCACATGCTGCAGGCCAAATGGAGCACACTGTAAGCACCAGAAGACCAAAGAAATTGCTTTCAAGGCTGTAGATGATCGATAGGTCTTATGTTGTACAGATCTGTTCTAGTGAATGCTGCAATAAAACAGAGGAAGAAAATGCTGACACCTTTTTTTTTTTCCTCCTTCCAAAAAGTTCACTGGTGAAATGTTTCAGAACATCGTGTGTGTGTATATTTTTTTTTTTTTTTAAATCCCTTGCTAGAGCATGCTTCTGATGTTAGTTAGATTCCATAAAACTTGAGAACACTGTATAATCTCAGAAATCTGCTATAACTTGGATGTTTGAGGCCAAAATAAAGCTCTAACACTATCGTCTCCACAACCTTTCTTGTGGGCCCAGGTGGCAAAACCAAAAATTCTTGAAATGGACTTAGAAGGTTTCATTTCTCTCCTCTCTAGTCAAGCTGCTGGCTATAGAGTGCTGTGTGAATTATGTTTTATGCTTTGTACTTGGAAGTTAACGAATAGTGGTTATCTTAAAAATAGATTTGGAAAGACAAAGTTATGTCTGCATCTCTGACAGTCAGTGCATAGGTAGAGCCCAAAGTGCAAGTGCTAGTTCCAGTTCCTTCAGCTTGTACTCTTTTGTCATGCAAAAGCAGGAACCACTTAAGATATAGGCAGGAAAAAAAAAAAAAGTATTTTGATGTCTGAGCATTTATTACTGAAGGGAAGCTTTGAGGGAAGAAGTGTACCTATTTTAAATATGCTGCACACAGAAAGGTAGATTCATTCCTGTCTTGTGCAAAGTCCTCTGACCAAAAAGCCACCACAAAAATAAAAATCAAAATCCCAATCCTATTGCTAACCAGCTGATTAGGAGTCAGTAACGTATTCACGAAGTTTTAAGGAAAGCTGTATTAAGATACTTTTGCAAAAATGTTTTTTAAATTCTGAAATAGTGGTAGATTTGACCTTTAGCTTTTTTTGTGTTCCAAGCAAATCTTGGTCTGTGTTCTTTTGATTTGAAATTTTTCTTAGTATGACCTGGCCCATATTTGAGGGGAGTTCTTCAGAAATGTAAGTATAGGAAATCAATAAATGTTGTTAAGGAGTTCTGATGTTCAAGCATTCACATACTTTCCTTGTTCTGTACATATGCTTGAGATGCAATTTGCTTACCTAAAGATGGTACTAATAAGAAATTTTGTTTATGAATTTTTCAAATTTAAAATTATGCAGACTATTAATCAACGGTTAAGTATGAAAGTATCCTCATGGGATCTTTATCAACTAGGTAAATGCAATTGTCCCCATTTTACAGAGGATGCTACTCAGATTGCAAACAATACAATAGCTTGTGTAGTGTTTTCCTTAATCTTGTCATCGTGAAGAAATTCTGATAAAACATAGAATCCTTTCCCAGTGTTTATTTCTATTTGAAATCAATTTATGCATCATTGAAATTATGTATTTTTATTCTATATTTGTATTGTTGAGATTCACCCACAGTGACTTTTTAGGGGGGGTTGACTTTTTATATAAAATGTTTATTCTTTAAAAAAAAAATGGTTATGTTTTTCATATGTGGGTACTGGACTAGGATCTTGTTCATTGAGAATGATATGTCTATTTTTAATTTCTGACAGTAATAAGAAAACTGAACTTGGAAGTCATGCACTTTTGACTAAAGCAGGTGCACAGGGTAAAAAGAAGAGCAAACCGACACCATTTGTCTCAAGACAACCGAATCCTTTGGACCAAACTTGTATTCATCCAGAGTCTTACAACATTGCAATGAGGTAAGCAGTGGGAAACCTTTTGAACCATTAATGCTGTCAGTTGTTAAAATGAAAGTACTGATTTTTCTGACAGTCTGCTCACACTTTTGAGATAGGAACACTTACATTAATTTGATGATTTCTCCCCTTTCTTCAAGAAACATGTATGCTTCAGAAATTCATTACAAGTGAAGGTTTTAAATTGGTATATTTTACCTTTTAGTACAAGTTTTTAGTTTTAATGTGGTGTGGTTTGGTTTGTTTTCACATTGTTTTTCAGTAAGAAAATGAGTGAATTTTCAAAACTTCCCCAGACTTTTCCTCCCTCTTCTTCATATCAACATTTTGTGCCTCATTGAGGCCACTTTTCTCAATTTACTTCTGTTTGTTATCTCTCTTTATGTCACTCATCACTTTCTGTTTGAACTTTTGGTTCATAAGGTGTGGAGACAAATCATTCGGTTTAAAAATGTCTAAAAACAATTGGGTTTTTTCCTTCTAGCTTGCTCCTGTATATTATGTAGAAGTCCATAACTAAATTTTATTTGTTCTTAAATTATACAAATGAAATGTCATGCAGATTTTCAGCCAGTTTAATATCTCTGCATCAAGAACTGCTTTTACACTGTTGCTTATGTTCTACATGTGCCTAACAAACTTTCTGCTTAGTGAATTTTGACCACCAGAATTTGTTTGTGTGTTTGAGTGTGGACACAAGTGCACAGACATATGTAAGCATGTGTCATTATTATAAGCCTTACAAATTAAATTCTGATATTGCAAGAGCTAATGAAGATGTATATATTAAGTTCCCATATACATGAACAACATGGTGGTTTTACGAAGTGATCTTTGTCTAAAAGAAGAGAACGGATTTTATGTATGTTAGAATAAAGTAACTGTGAATCCATGTTTGCCTCTATTTAGGGGATGCTGCAGCTGGTAAATGCTAGTATAAGCTGTGATGTTTTTTATCATCAGTGCTAGTGGAAATTGGACTCTGCTTGTCCTCTTGAAAACATTGTCTCCTGCCATAAACCATTGTATATGTATTTTTTTAAGTGATTTTCAGAGAACAGTTTGGGTTTTTTTCCTTAAAATGTGGTGGACCTAATTTCAGCAGTAGCTAGATGCTTTAGGATTTTTATGATCTCTGTTGAAGTTACTATTTCTGGAGAAAAAGTTGTGCTTCCTGTTTTATAAATGAAACCATCTTTAAGCCTCAGAGAGATATGCTGAATTTCTGAATTCATGAAGCTTAAGTTTCTTATCTAAAAACTCTTACAGGGCCTTGCATTTTTAGGACACTTTCCCTACACTGAGTGCTCTGTTCTCTCTCCAGTGGAGATAATTGCGTATGCAACTTCCTGTGTGTAGGTCTGCATGCTTTCCTTCTGCTTGGCAGGCAGGGTACTTCTGTTTCTATCTTCTCCCTGCCACAATTCATTCTTTTTTGTGCCTGATTCTAGAGCCACCATACAATCACTGCTGCTCTTTGTACAGTGCATAGGTAACTTCGGTTTCTCCTTATCCACGTTTCCCTTATATTGTTGTGCATCAGCTTTTGTTACTAGCTCTCTGCCCTGTGCATAGCTGTGGAAAAAATCAGTCAAGGTCCTGATCTTAGTAATCTTATAGGCTGATTGGAGAAAGCTGGGTCACCCCTACTGGAGATTATTCAGAATGAGTCAGTGTAGGAAAAAAAGTTACTCAAAATTAATGTTCATTTTCAATATTGTATTTCATACAATTTAAATATCAAGTACTCAAGATTTTGTTAATAGTCTATTTAGCTGTCCAATCCTAGTATACTAGTAAAATAATTAGTAAAAGTGTTCACAGTGTTACCAGCTTCACTTAAAGGCTGATGTGAAAAGATTACTTCCGGAAGCAGAAGACTGTAGCCAGTTAATGGTGGAATACAACAGGAATTTTTCTACGTACAATACAATCAAAGGTTTGTCAGGAAATAAAGAATTTTGACTTTGCTTCCAGAGTATAACAGATTAGTTTTTATATCTGAAGTGGTGAGTGTGATTATTACCACATAGGGTACCTCAAATATTCACATGCAGTTGAAATTCTGGAGACAATTTTATTAGGTATCAGAAGCCATATAACCGATTTGGAATTTGGCTGGGAACCCAGGATGAGCACTAGTTTAAAAACAACAACAAAGCAAAACCAAAAAAAAACCACCCAAAACAACCAAAAACAAAAGCCCCATGAACAAACAAACAAACAAAACCAAACCAAAAACCCCAAACAAAACCAAAACAACCCAACAGGTTTTGCATCTCAACCAAAAGACAGTGGTTTGAGTCACAGGCTTACGCGTGATTCAAAGTGAAGGCTGCCACCTGTTGAACAGTCAACACTGCTTAGAAGATACCTTGCTGGTTCTTACAATGGGCTCAAAGTTGTTGGACATCGAGAGCTGCAAACCCATTGCAGAAGTATGACGTGGCTACAGACTAGTGCTACCTATCATGTCATTTCTCTTTGGCTGATGCAATTACTTTAAAGCAAGCTTCCAGCTGTGCCATTTTCTGTTCTCTGTTTCATGCCAAACACTTCACCTTCACTGAACTTTCAGGTGAAGTATTTAGATCCAAGGACATGTTGTAGGTATTGTACTGTACAGGATTTTTTAATGCAAAAGAATATCAGTTGATATTAACACAAATATAAAACCACAATAACAATAGCTGCTAATAAGACACCAAAACTAGTAAGCATGACATCTGTCTCTGTAATTAAATCAGTCTTCTCTTTTTCCTTGAGCTTTTTATCTGTTGTCTTACTACTTGCATTAATCAGTATCTGTATGCATAGTTTGATGTGGGAGGAAAAAAAAGTCTCGGAAGTGCTTTCTATGAATGTACTCTGTGCTCAATAGTACTTTTGGTTGCAATCAGAAGATAGTTTCCTTGAAAGCTTGTTAAATGTGAAGGTAGTAACTTTTGTGGTATAGATTGTATTAACATGCACTAGCTTGATATCACAGAATTGTGTGGGGAAGAGAGCAAATATCTCTGAGGTTTTTTCATTGCACATAGCTGTATGAAGAAAAGAAAATACAGCTCTGCAACAAACTGACAAAAGCTAAGAAGTGTACTATTAAAAAGTGACACCGATGACATAAGGCCTAGATATAAATCAGACATCCTCCCCTCAAGTACCTAATGGTATAATTTAGCAATGGTTATATATTTAAAATGACTTCTTAAAAAAAGTGTATGAGCTGTTAAGCTTCTTGGAAATTTGACAAACAGTTTTCCAAACCAATTTGTTGCCTAAATATGAATTAAGAAAAAAATTCTATTAAGAATTCAGGCTGCATGGAAGATTAAGTCCAAAGCTTTTTGTGGCTGTTGACAAGTTTTGCTGACTTTGATAGGCAATGGATAGGGCTGGGCTTGTAATTCTCTTTTGCTGAGCCTTTGTTCATAAGAGAGCTTCTGAGAGCCTGAAGAACAAAATACGTTCATGTTGTTAATTTGAGTTGTCTTATGAAATCAACCAATATCCAACCTTCTAAGGTAAACTATATATATATATACACACACACATTTTTTTTTTTTTAATGCACACACACACATATATATATATAGTTTAAATGAGATGGCCCCGCACCTTGTCAAGTTGAGTGTTAAAGCTGTCCAGTGGAGAGGAATCCACCACTTCCCTTGGGAGATTATTCCAATGTCTAATTGTTCTCATGGTGAAAAATTGTCATCTGGAGTCCAATCTGAATCTCCCCAGGAGTAACTTGTGCCCATTACCCCATGTCTTTTCCATGTGACTTTTGGTAGCCGTCTTTTATGTACTGATACATGGTAATAAGATCTCCCCTAAACCTTCTCTTCTCAAAGCTGAACAAACCCATTTCTCAGCCTTTCTTCATAAGGTAGGTGTTCCAGTCCTCTGATCATCCTCGTGGTCCTTCTCTGGACCTTCTTCAGCCTGTCCACATCTTTTTTTATATAGCAGGGACTAAACCGAACGCAGTACTCAAGGTGTGGTCTGACCTCTTGAAGGAGCTCTGTTGCTCTGCTGCTTTCAAGGTATTTCTGTATTCTTTTTCTGTGCTTACAGAGAACTTTGGCAGGGACCATGCTAAGCTCACAGTGGATCTGTGCTACCAAAGGGCACAGTTGTTGTCTTGAAGATGGGCAGATTTGATTCAAGGCATCAAAATATAGTATTCATACCTCTTACCACAGAAATTAAAATTAATTTAATAGATGCTGCATAAATGAGTCATGAAGACTTCCTCATTCAACACCTACCACATCTTGCCATGAGAAAGTAGTTTGTGAAAATTTTATTGGATTGAAAGTTTTCATGGGAAAATACATTTATTTTTAAACAAAATAAGCTGGTGATTTTTATCCACTATTTCTCTTACCCAAAAGCAGCTGTCCACATTGCAGATTTATAGCATACAAAATTATCAGTTTTTAAAACAATAGTTTTGAGGGATAGAAGTTCACCAATATTTGAAACCACTAATTTTCTTTTTCTGAACTATTTTGTAGCTTGAAAGGCTACTCCTTTAAAAAAAAAAAAAAAAAGGTTACAAGAATTGCTCCCAAGTGGTGACTTTGGTTGCCAAGCTTTAGGCTGGAGCCAATTTTTATGGCTGGATTAGAAAGCCCCTGAAAAATAGGATTTTTTTTTTTTATATATAATGGAAACATTGATGTAATCGTTACTAGAGTGGCACAAATGATGCTGGTATGATTGATTTATGGCTTTTAAACAACTTAAAATCTGTACAATTTCTGTAAAATAATTGGAGAGCATCCTACTGGTGATTCAACATGCTTTGCAGATGACCAAAACATTTTTGTTCATGGTTTCCACACTGCCAAAGCTTGGCTTTGTCATATGCAGTGTTCAAGGTTATGAACATCTCAGAGTTCTCTAAAAGTTAAATTAAAAAAAAAACTTTATAGGCAGCTACTTCATTCAAAGCAGAGTTGTGTTTTAAGTTTCTGAAAAGTCTACATGTGAAAACCAGTTTATAGTGGCAGAATCTTCTACATACAATTAGTACAACATGTAGAGCATATCCAATTTCTTGGTACATGTTGTAAAAGAACCGGTAGGAAAACCGAGGAAACATTTAGGAAGTCCGAAGAAGTTACAACCAGGTTATGCTTATAAACCAGAATGCTGGAAAGAAAATGCAATGTGTTTTCTTTGTTATATCAATCTGCTGGGTGCAGTTGGTTTCGTATGACTGAATCTTAACATTTACTGATTTTTGTTTAAATCTCATAAAAATACTCTTGGCTAAAGGTTGGCACTCAGAAGGCGTATTTGCCACTCACACATTGCAGCATCTGGCAGACAGGTTGTATTTCAGTCTGACTTAAATATTTTACCAATATTTATAAAGCTGTGATTTAGCATAATGAAGGTGAGGATCTTCCTTGGTTAATTACCCAGGTTTAGGATCTTGCCTGCTGGAGGATAGTGCTGCTCACTGCAGCTGGTTATGCCTTAGAAGTTTTTGATGTACTGAGCAGAGTGACTTGCAGTTGACGGATCATGTCTCGCCCTTCACTGTGTATTGATAATGCTGCTTGATATCCCCAGAAGGACTTCAGGTTCTCAAGAGGGTTCAGCAAAGCACTCCTCCTTGGATGTATTCTTCACCAAAGTGAAATATTTGGATTTGATGCTGATTTTGGCAAAGAATTTATTTGATAACACTTTATATTCCATTGTAGATGGACTGATCATTTTTCAAAAATTACATAGATGAATGTAGCAGCTGATCCATAGTGTCTCAGTTGCTATGCTGAAAAGCTGCACTCACTAGCTTTCAAGGCAAATACTGACACATAAGAATATGCAGAAGGAAACCTGTTGATTAGAGAGAGACCACCAAAAGAAAGAGATCCTTCCACACTCGTGTTTTGACAGCCTTTTCAGCTCTTTAGTTGTCTGGCTTGATTCTGTCTAGGTCCCATACTTGTCACTGGGCAACTGAGGCAATGCTTAAGGGAAATGGAAATCAGGGAGGGTATAGTTACGGTGTCTGAGCAATGAAAACATTGTTGTGTTCTATTTAATAATGCTGTCTAGATGTGAATATTTTACAGAGAATAAATGTTTTTACTGTAGGTACGATGCCTTTCTTTAAATTCACTACATTTCAATTCACTACAGGTCATCAGAAACATCTTTTGTCTGTACTTTCATGCACACATTCATGTGTGCCTATGTATTCAAGCTGTTTAATGTGCAAAATAATACTTTTTAGTAAAGCCTTAAGTTTCTTTTTCGAATTCTGAAAGAAGTTGTAAGCCTAAAAAAGTTTGGCAAATTAATTAATCTTTTTGACTGTTTCCAATAGGAAATGGCTAACCCTACTAAGGAGAACACTTGCAGAATTAGGGCCATTAAGCCAAATAAATAATTATTTGTATTCATCATTTTAGAAGCCAATTAATTCATGAGTCTGAATATTAATTTAGATGGATTTTTAGAGGACATGTTTTTGAAAGTTGTTTTGTCAGTAAATAGAGGAGCAGAAAAGGTTTTCACTGCTAATTGCCATCCAATAAATACATTTAGGAACTTTTATGTGATGTAAAATATACAGTTAACAGCAATGATTAGAAGAACTTGGAAATAATGAAGAGTTATCCTCCAGTTAACACTAAATGCTAGACCCATAAATGAGGTGTATTTTTTCATTTGTTGACATTTTTGACACTTAGGTAAATTCCTCCTGGTTGCATTTAAAAAAAAATTGTGAAGAAAAAAATAACCCTTTTTTATGGAATGATCTTCTTTAACTGTAGGCTTAATTCTTTATGGTTAACTAATCATGTTTCAGTGTTTTGTATCTCTGATTGCGCTTCAGATATGTGATATATTGGTAGTCAGGAAAACAGCTGACAACAGTGTGCCTAATGGTATGGTAACAAAGTGTCTGTGTTGCAGCGTAATGGTCTGAATTTCTTTTCTCACTTAGAAACTCATGGGTTTTTAGATTTGTGTTCAAAATGCCATAAACTGAATGCTTTCTGGTCTTCTGCATGCAGTCAGATAATCTGCAATATTAATGATATATGTATTTGAGGAAAAACATAACTGGCTAAATGTCCTTATCTGACTAAGCCACATGAGCAGTTTTAAATATACTTGAAACTTTGACTTTCTGTGTCCAGTAACTAATTACAGAGAGTAACGCACAAATAGTTTGATACATCATCAGCCTGAGTGGTCAAAAACTGAGAATCCCTATCACTAGTGAGAACAAGAACAGTCAACATCTGCATTGTACAAACAATGCTTTTGTATTTCAAAACATTACTAAAACATAGATGTCTGCATAATTTAAGTTTGCTGCTGTCATGAATGCACATTTTACCTAGCAGAGCACATGCTAATGCAAAGTTGTTTTGTTTTCAGAGTGATTATGTTGCATTACCATTAATTCATGTGTGCACTGTGACAAGATGTAATGGCGTATCATGTTGCTTTAATGTAATGAATCCAGTACTCCCAGCTCTTAAGTCGTGTTGCTGGAAATGATTACATAAAGCAGAAATGACTGTGACTAAAACCCTTGCAAAGCTTTAGAACTCCTGCATATTATACAAAGCTTTTTGAGGCATTTAAAGTAACTTCTTAAAAATTTACTGACGGCTTCCCTTGGTAATATTTTTACTCTTTTCTGACTGTTTTTTGCATTCCACTGAAATTTGCATTATCTTTTAAGCATTGCAAGGGCTGTGCTATAATTTTGTGCAGATGTGTATGTTAAGTGAACATGATGTGCTTATTTGTTACATTTATGCTACTTTTCTTTCTTTATCTGGGTAAGATGGATGAAATTATGTATTAAATAAAAACATCAGTGATTTAGCCATGACCATTCTCTGCAGGTTCTGTAAGACTGCAAACATTTCTTTCAAAACCAAGGTGATTGCCAAGGCTTCTGAATATCCTCTAAATCTCAAAACCATAAAACTCAAAGTCTCTAAACCAGCTAAATTTCACTTTGTTCTGTCTCTCCGAAGATGCTGGCAGCTTTTATCTTGAATTGTTGTGCCTTGAACAGAAAGTTTGCCATTCACTCACTCACACAATATTTGAAGAAATAAGGGTAGTCTATCTCATAAGAATGACTACACTTCAAAAAAACATGTCTGTCCCATTTACATTTCTGTTAACTTTTCTTTAGGTTTTATCTTTCTGGTAGATAAACACAGCACTTGAACTATAGCACTTGAAGCATAGCACTATTGCAGCATGTTATTTAGTTCACATATGTAGCCAGGAAAATACTCAAAGGGCTTTCATTTTTGTATAGATCATTCATGTTCTTATGTTGTGCAGCTGGACTGTCATTTACAAATTGATTGAGGTATTTCAAAGATTGTAGTAAGATAGCTTAACATTACACAGACCAAAATATGTAAATTAAGGAAACCTCTTTTTCCCCCTGTAGCTGTATCCTGGTCTTATTAATGACTATATTGTTTCTTCCTGACCTTGAAATAACTCTTAAAGAAGTTGTTGGGTTGCTTTTTTAATAAGGAAACACTTAACTTTGTTCATAGCAATGACACTTAAAAATAGAAGTGATCAATATAATGCACCACTGTTCATTTAGAGATTTGTGCTTTATATTGATTTTTTTATTCTAAGTGCCCTCAGGCTGTGTTCATTTGAGTGAAAATGATACATTAAATGTATAATTTGGATTCAACGGTATTTTTAAAAGCTGCTTAAAAACTGTAATCATGAAGAAATTGCTTTTATTTGGAAATATTATAATACATAGGTTTTACCAAAACCTAACCTAAAAAGGTAGGCATTTCTGAAATGAGCATACTGTTTACGTTAAACATTATTTCTTTTGTGTGGATGTGCACACTGGACCTTTTTACAGTGCCCTGTTCTGCCTATAATATACCTCATAATTCCAAAATATTCTTAACCAAATGCCTGACTTTTCGAACATTCATAGTTCTAATGATGTCGATGGGACTTCTTATGTACTATACTTGGGCATGTGGTTAAGCATCACCTTCTGGTGGAGCCAAAATTTTCTTCTGAGCGGTAACCATGTTAATACGTTATTTAAACTACCGTAATTGATCACGTGCGGCCCAAATTTACTACATTTGCCTAGATGAGGAATCCTTTTTAATATCAGCGAGGCTTTCATGGGGATCTCTGGAGGGTGGGGGAGGCAGAGGAAGGAGTAGGGCGTGAAATAACTTCCATGAATAGCAATTGAAGGCTCGAGCACCTGGGTTGTGCACAATTCTGGGCTGGTTTTCTTTCCAGCAGCCTGCACATAGCGTCATGCGTTCTGGTTGCATTAACCACACGTTTAACAATTTTGTACATAACGGGAGGGGGTTTTTTATACATCGGATGCTCCATGTGGTCTCACTTATTAGCAGTGGAACCCGCCCCGTTATCGATTTACAAAGTGAATGCACTTCTGCGAAATCCTGATGGTGAGAAAATGTTACTTGGAGGTATTTGAGCTTAATTTCCATTTGAAGTGAAATAAAGCCAACTATGTGAATGTCAGGAAACTTGTTTATAGGGGCGGGCGGTAAAGCATACATTATTTAGAAGGTTGAGTCATGAGGCCGGTTGGGTTTGTCGTGTTACATCTGGCACGTCAGTCAAAGCGAGGGCAGCTGCCGCCTGTCACTAGTGCTCTGGTGGGGCATTGTCCATCCATCAATGTTAGCAGACAGCAGGGCTGAGGAGCTGTGTGAAGAGCACTTCGCCCGGACCTGTGCTCATTTTCAGTATTATCACTGCAACCATTTTTAGTGCTTTTCTGAGGCCAACAGCAGATGATTTCATAGAAGGTCTGATATTTTTCTCATAGAGGCTCTTATTACACACAGTGTTCTAGGAATAGTAGTGTTTTGTTGTTTGTTTATGGAAAATAAAATATTTAATGTTAATTTAATATGTATTTAATACTATAAACAATTTTGCATCTGTTTTGATATTTACTTTTGTTTCCAAACCACCTCAAAACAACTTTAAAAAGCAGTGTCAAAAATTGAAATGCAGTCAATCAAAGCAAAACTCAGTAAATCCTGAGAATGGTATCATCCACTGAATATTAGCTGCTTGGGGTTTGTTTTTTTTTTATACATTGTCACATGGAAGGTCGGTGTGCCTTAAGATAATTAAGGTGAAAATCATACTTATCTCTGTTAAGTGCAAATGTATTTGTTTGAGCTAATGGTACAATAAAATCAGCATGGTTGCATTTGAATTTAGTAAGAAAAGTGGAAGTCCTGACAGCCTACTGTAATGGCCATCCTCCTTTGGGGGAAATTAATGCACATTTTGGAATGAAGATTTGCTTTTATGCTCAAAGATTAATTTTATACTTTACTGAAAGTTGGATGTTACTTTAGTTATGTTCCTTCCGTTTATATTTTCTCCAAAAGAGATTTAATTTTGTATTTCAGTGTATGTAACTTTTTAGTATTTGCCACCTGTATCAATGCCAGTTGGATTCCTTAGGTTAAAAAAAAAAAAAGAGAGAGAGAGAAAAGAAAAGCATTAAAAAAACCTCATACCCACCATGTCTCCTGCCAAAAGAAATACTGGCCTCAAGTTCTGATAAAAGCACAGCATGTATTTTTGAAGGGGGAAAGGAGGATGAGTACCACAGGCTTTTTCTTTCTTACAGAGTTGGAATGTTTCCCACAGCTCTCAAATGCAGGGCATGAACCTACTGGCCAGCACTTTTCTTGTGGCTTGTAGTTTACACCTGTGTGTAACTGGCAGGAAGGAGGGACCTCTTTTAGGAATTGGAAGGAATGCTTATGGAGACTCTGGAGGACAGATCACGAACTCTACCTGTCTTCAGTGGTAAAGAGCACATGAAAAAGCCATGCCTCCCTCCAACAATAAGGGGCAGGATAAAGCAGGATAGAAGAGGCTTATTCGTGGTGAGATGCAGAGGAGGGCAGCAGGACAGATAACTCAGGTGTTTACTTAGAGAAGTATGAATTGCTTCAGTACAATGTGGCTTAGCTTGTATGACCTGCATCCTCATTTTCACTGGTTTATATCTATTAAAGACTTGGTTTACTTTTTAAGACCTTCAGTAAAAGAAGTACATTTATTCAGTGATAAATAAACACTAAGGTATCACTACTGAAAATAAAGAGTAGGGGTCTGCATGTGAATTTTTGTCATCTACTCTGCACTTTTCAGTATATGTGCCAACATTGCTCATCTAAAGCCTTCAGTAAATGTGGTTTGAGTTTTTCTTTTATTTAAAAAAATAGATCTCTCAGATCAAGACAAATGTATTGTAAAGTATTTGTCTTCAGCCTTTTAAAATGCCAGTCCAAATTTGTCTCGATCTGCAATGTGTAAATGTATGTGACAATAGGAAGGATAAGCATGTTTGTGTTGTGTAACTACTTTGATAATTTTCTAGTTTCTGAAAAGCTAATTGTTCTTAATCATGAAGTACAGATACTAGTATTTTATGGATTTTTTTCTTACATCTGGTTGAAGATTCTTCATATTAAATTACTATTTTAAATGTTCCCTGTTGTCTTACTAAATTGACATTCATTTTAATTTGAGAGTGACAATAAAAGTGACAGTGTTCAATCATAGAATCATAGAATGGTAGGAGTTGAAAGGGACCTCTGGAGATCGAGTCCAACTCCCCTGCCAGTGCAGGAACACCTAGGACAGGCAACACAGGAACAGATGACGGAGGGTCTTGAAAGTCTCTAGAGAAGGAGACTCCACAACCTCTCTGGGCAGCCTGTTCCAGGGTTCTGTCACACTCACAGTGAAGAAGTTTTTCCTCATGTTGAGGTGGAACTTCCTGTGTTTCACCTTGCTACCATTACCTCTCATCTCATCACAGGGCATAATTGCAAAATTCTACTTCTACTGCCTTCTACTTGGCACCCACCCTTCAGATATTTGTAAATATTAATAAGATCCCCTCTCAGTCTTCTCCAGGCTAAACAGCCACCAGGGTTCTCAGCCTTTCCTTGTAAGAGAGATGTTCCAGTCCCTTTTCGCCATCTTTGTAGAGCTCTGTTGGACTCTCTCTAGTATTTCCCTGTCCCTCTTGAACTGGGGAGACCAGAGTTGGACACAGTACTCCAGATGTGGTCTCAGAAGGGCAGAGTAAAGAGGGAGGAGAACCCCCCTCGACCTCCTGGCCACACTTTTTTTTTATGCACCCCAGGATACCATTGGCATTCCTGGCCACAAGGGCACATTGGGTCCCTTGGATAACTTAGTGTCCACTAAGATGCCAAGGTCGCTCCCTATGGAGCTGCTTTCCAGCGTGTTTCCTCACCAGGTGTTGTAGAACTCTTGCTTATATCTAGGAGACTTTCATGACAAAAGACATCTTTCAGTCATAATCAGGTTTGGTTTTAGTGTGAGATTAAATCATTGACCCAAAAAGTGATTTCCATTTTGAAATTTTGCTCCTAGTTTTGTAATCTATTCCATGAGACCCATGCATACATGTAAGTTTCCATGTATGTCTCTGATCAATAATGATTTGAGAGGATATGCACTTGGGAAACTGTTCACATTTTTTTTATCAAAAGTTTTGTTCATGCATCAATGCAGAAGTAATTAAAAACCCTAAATATAACAAAGGTTCCGTTCTCACTAAAGGATGTTACAAATCTCTCTCTGTATCTTTGTTTGAACTTCCTAGGTTTTTATCTTTAATTGGAGGAAACACAAATGACATAGGAAAATCAGATATGCAGCAAAAAGTAAATGGAGTAATTCAAAAGGAAGGACTGGAAGGTACAGCTAAAAGGCTAAATACAACAGTGCACACACTGCAGCTGATCATTGACGGTCTGACTCAGCCTGAAGGCTTTGACATCCGAACAGGTAAACCTTTGTTTTGAAGGTTGTAATCTCAGTTCGATTGTTCTACATATCAGTTTTAAACCAGCACATTTTCTTCTTCTGAAGTTCATGGATGTGTAACTCCGTTTCTTTTCTTGGGCAAGGTAAAGTCTGTATCACAGTCAGATGTTTGTTTCCAGTTCTGTAGGTAAAGAGTATGAATCCTGTCTTAAATCATTGCGTTTTCAGCCATAGGAAGGAGAGTTGTATGGCTGTTAACAAATGAAATAGTTTCAATATGTTGACTCTGTACTGATTAAATCTGTGTTGGCTCCCCATTGTGGAGAGGAATGCTAAGACCAAGCCGAAACTGTAGTAATAACAGTCTGTGAAGCAGTACTCTAGTAGTGTGTAGTTCTGCTCTTTTATTGCACTAGTTCCTGGAGACAAGTATAATTGGACCACATGGCTCATGATCTACCTTGGTTAAAACTTTGCAGTAGCACTGAACGGTTTGAGGTGAAGGGGAAGGAAGGTGAGGTAAGCAACAAAGTAAAACATCACATCTGGAGATGCTGTTGTTTAATGAAACTTACAGCTGGATTCTCTTATAATAGCAAGAGATAAAGGTAGGCAGCAAACATGCAGGCTTGTAATAACAATAAACTTACGCTTAAAAAAGAAAGAATTTGTCCCGTTTTGGTTCATTAGTAGTTTCCTTGTAGATTTTATAAATATTTCCCACTAGTGACCTTGAAAATGTCTATTTTCTATGTCTCCATTTGTGCTCGTGGTCTCACATTTAAATTGCAGTTGGATAGACTATTAACGCAAAATGCAAAGGAGAGTCTTCAGCAGAAATACTCATATTCTGCTGATCCAGTACATTCAGTATTACTGTAGACAGACACTATGACTGGAGTAGGTGTCCTAGTAGCCTTTTATAGCTGTAATTCATTGTCTTTGTAACCCAGCTAGTGACTGTCAGTGAAGAAATGCATCACGGCTAACAGGGTTCAGGCAGATGGAATGGTTTGTACTTTACCCTGATTCAAAAAATAATCTTGATTTAAGATTCCACTCCACTGTTGTTCCCCACAGTAGAGATGTGACGTTGGGGAACTGCAGACAAAGAGTAGCTTTCTTATGTAACCTCTTAAATTTAATTGAAATTCTATGGTGTTTATTTTTCCTCAGTAATTTTAGTAGAAACAAAAATGGGAAGAACTATTTTGAGAAAGGAAAGAACAGAATATTTTTATCACATTATTTTAAAAATAATTTTCTAGCCAAGGTCTCACAAGACACTTCTTGCAAGAAATTGTCTTTTTAACATGAAAACTGAACAGTTGATCAGGTAACTACTAGGATGGGGTAAAAAAAAAAAAAACAAATCAGCAAACAGGCTTGCAAACACTTAAAATCATGTTTAAATGATTATATGATCTTTATTATATGATATGTTAAATGTTTATGAACTTTTATGATCATAAAAGGTCTTAAATGATCTTAAAATTATTCCCATCATTCCTCTGAATCTCCTTGTCCTCCTTGCCCTGAATGACTGTTTAGTTGCTTTTTTTCATTGAAGTGCCACTGCAGAACATAATGTTACCAAAGGATTAACCATTTGGACTTGAACAATTTAGGTACATTTCTTCAGTTGAAAATCTGAAGTCATTCAAAGCCTATTGCTGCATTTGCCAGCTTGTGCATTTGAGGTTTGATCCTGCAGTGGGATAACCCTCGTTGGACATTAGGTGCCCACCAAAGTACTGTCATTCCCCCTTCTCCATGGGACAGAGAGAAAATTTAATAAAAGGCTCATAGGTTGAGATAAGAACAGGGAGATGACTCATCAGTTACCATCGTGGGCAAAACAGACTCGACTCGGGGAAAATTAACTACCAATCAAATCAGAGTAGGATAATGAGAATATAAAACCAGAATCTTGAAAACACCTTGCCCCCACACCTCCCTTCTTTCCAGGCTTAACTTTACTCCAGATTTTCTCTACCTTCTCTCCAGCAGCACAGGGGAACAGGGAGTGGGAGTTGTAGTCAGTTCATCACATCTTGTTTCTGCCACTCCTTCCTCTTTAGGAGGACGACTCCTCACACCTTTCCTCTGCTTCAGTGTGAGGTCCCTCTAGTGGGCATCAGTTCTTCATGAACTGCTTCAGTGTGAGTCCCTTTCTGGGGTGCGTTAAGAAGAGTGTGTCCAGCAGATCAAGGGAGGTTCTTCTCCCCCTCTGCCCTAGTGAGACCTCACCCAGAGTATTGTGTCCAGATCTGGGCTCTCCAGTTCAAGAGGGACAGAGATCTACTTGAGTCCAACAGGGAGCTATGAGGATGATTAAGGGGTTATAACACCTGCCTTATAGCCTGGAGAGGAGATGACTGAAAGGCGACCTAATTAATGTCTATAAATACATAAGGGCTGGGCGTCAAGAAGGCAGGGACAACCTCTTTTCACTTGTGTATTGTGATAATATAAGGGGCAATGGATTCAAGCTCGAGTACAGGAAGTTTCACCTCAACATGAGGAAGAATTTCTTTGCTGTAAGAGTTGTGGAGCATTGGAATAGACTCGCCAGAGAGGTTGTGGAATCTCCTCCTCTGGAGACTTTCAAGACCTGTCTGGATGCATTTCTGCATGACCTGCTCTAGTTTTGCCCTGCTCTGGCAGCGGGGTTGGACTTGATGATCTTCAGAGGTCCCTTCTAACCCCTAACATTCCGTGATTCATGGGATGCAATCCTTCAAGAACAGACTGCTCCAGTGTGGGTCCTCCACAAGTCCTGCCAGGATTTTTAAGTTTAGTGCAAAGAGCAGTTGATCATGTGATGTCATGGTGCAGATGAACAGCAAGCCTAAGAACAGTGCATTGTTGATTTTTTTTCTCTATAGTATGTGATGAGTATTCACATTCCTGTATAAAAAATGGTGTAGGAATAGAATTTAGTGTGTAATTTATGTAGCTCAAGTAAGAGTCACCTCAAGTCATTCCTCCATAGTTCCAAGAAACTTTAAAGAGTCTTTCAGTCACTTACTAATATGCTACATGCTTCTGACCCCATTGTGATAGTTTCATACCACGGACTTCACTCTATAATTACCATTAATCATAGACTTTTAAAGAGATTCATAAAATAGAATAAATCAGTTGTTTATCACATAGACATTATTGTCTATTTAAAAAATGTAATGAAGCAGTATTTTGGACCTTAGAGGTACCTTGAGATGAATTCTTAATTAGAAACAATCATCTAGAAGATTAATTATTAGAAATTATTAGAAAATAATAGAATTATTAGAAAACAATGCAAGTTTCTTCTCCAGTGTCTAATTTTTGTTTCTTGTTTCTTATAACAGATTTTGATAAACCCGACTTCAAGAGAAGCATAGTCTGCTTTGAAGACTTAAGTGTTGGTGCTATTTTGACTGGAAAAGTCGAAAATGCGACACCATTTGGCGTTTTTGTTGATATTGGTGTGGGAAAAGCAGGTTTGATTCCAGTGCGAAACATAACAGAAGCAAAACTTTCTAAAATGAAGAAGAGGAGAAGCCTGGGATTAGGTCCTGGAGAAAGAGTGGAAGTTAAAGTGCTTAATGTTGATATTGCTCGGTTGAGGATAACGTTGGATCTTATTCGTGTTTTATGAGAGAGTTTTTTATGATTGAGCCTTTGTTTTAAAGATTAAGTAATGTCAGCAAGGTTCTGGAGATTCAGGCATGTAATGTGTTGAAAATGAACAAATTTTGAAACCTTCAGCCTTGCTTTTTTTTTTTTTTTAATCTAACAGTTTTTCCACATTTCTCAAGTTATTTTTGTTAATAATTGTTGGAACAGTTTATTGGATTAGCTCCAAGCAACCTTGTTATTTTGTCTGCAGAGCAAATGGAATTCCAGTGGACTGTCAGACAGATCTCTTATCTGTTCTGTCTGTGCAAGAGTTGCTGTCTCAATCTTTAGTCAGTACTGTATGAGCAGACACATCTACTGCTGCCTTTCAAAAAGTACCCATTCAGTTTGCTTGTTTTCTTGTTGAGAGTCTAAAAGAGGGTACCTAGTTGTAGAAAAAAGTGATCCTAAGTTAGTTGGTCATGACAGTTCAAAAGTAGACTGAAAGAAAAGCATCTGATAATACTATTGATGGTTCAGAAATATGTGGCTTTAATTTATTTGAGCAACATTATTAGGAGGTCTGTTTACCTGTCTTATTATTGCTTGTTCAGTTATCATTGATTAACACACTTGGATGTAATTTGAGGTATAAGAAACTTTGCTCAAAGGTGTCAAAAGACAATTATGATGTTCTGTACTTGTGCAAAATAAAAGCATTTCTGGCCATCTTTTCTCAGTGTACTCATTGTACAAGTGATTTAACAATCCTTGTTCTCTTTCTTTCCAAGACGTGCTACACAGTAACACTTCAGCTTAATGATTCAGCTTGTGAGGATGCACATGTCTGACCTTCTGAATGGTATGTGCTTTCCTGAGCTTTAACACGAAACTACAGCCTGTGGCGTGATGTTCCTGATTTAATAAAGTACTTCTAGTCTCTCAGAGTCCTTTAATTTGTCATTAATTTTTTTTCCATCTTTGATAGAATGTATTTTTCTGCCTGCTTTAAGTGAAGAAAATTTTTGCAACACTTCACACACTGTGCTCATGAAGGCATGATTCTCCACAAAAAACTTTTTGCCGTTTGTAGATGCTTGCAAACCTTTTCTAGACTTCTGTTTTAATAAGAATGCTCATTGTTTCCTTCTAGGAGTGCTTAGCACGTGAGGTTTTTTCTTACATCTAGAAACTTTTTGTTTTGGTGGTGTTTTTTAGGGTTCACCAATTTGTCCAAGTTTGGAAAGGACAGGCAATGGTATAGTTGCAGAAGAGCCTCCAGCGACAGCACATGTATGTGGCCTTTCCAGGGAATCATTGGTGTATTGGACATTTTTTCCTTTGAAGTCATCAAACTTGCCTGTAAGTTGGCAGAAACTCCTGTCTTTAATCAGCACAGGCAACAGACACTATAGTAAGTGTCAAACATCTTTGATGACAAGGTTTCTAACTTGTCCAAATAACTGTTGGCACGGGAACTAACTATTAGTTGAGAAAAGGTTAACATCATTTAATCTTCCAGCTCTGTGCTTCAAATTTCAAAATTAAGAGCCAGCTGTAGACTGTATTTTGGTGATTATGGAATCATTTAGCAGGTGGAAAAAAAGGAGACAGATCTTATTAGCTTCACTGCAGTTGACTACCAAAGGAAAAAAGTCCATTCTCTGTGATGTGAAGGTCAGCACAGCTTGGAATTGTGTTTCTCAGGCCTTTTGAAATTTTCCAGTAATACTTCAGCAAAGTAGATTTTGTTACAAAATTAGAAACTGTGGTACCATATTACTGTCTTTGAAAGTAGAGATGCAAAGCAGATGAGCTGAGATTATTTTTTTCTTTTGCAATACATTCGCTGATAATAATGCAGGATTTTCTGCTAGCTCCATGAGTAGAGTTATCCAAGTTCTGCTGAGCTTTTTATGTCATCTCTACAGAATCTAAGCATTTAGCAAATGAACTGAATTTGTTTGGCTTCCTCTGCGGAGGAGATAAACTTCATCTTCTCCTGAAGCGCATTTTAATGGCTAATATGAAGATATTATCTTTTTTGCACTATTTAATTACTGTAATTAATATCCTTAATATCATGAGGACTGTAGCATCTTCTGCATTTTTGTGTGTGTGTATCTCTTGGAAGATCATAAAATTCTCGAAAGGAAACCTCCTCGAGACAGGTTTTTTTCACTGTTAATTCACAAAAGGCCTCTTGCTTACTTAGAGGGCTGACCTACAAATCAACTTACATACTCATGAGCTAGTTTGGTTTTTCCGTAGTGGAACTCAGAAGCTTATTCTGTGGCATCACAGGGACTGTTGGAAAATGTAACCTCTATCTCTGACTTCTTTAATCACACCAAGGTGAGAAGTTTGTGACTATTAATGTCTCAAATGTCTGCAGCTTTGCAAGTATGTTTCCATTATTTGTCAGCTAATTCAGTGTCTTAACTACTTCCTACAAAAATATTTTTTTCTTCGCAATTGTTTTTTGGTGGTGTGTTTTGGTTAGTTGATTTTTTTTTTTTTTAACTGGAACACGACTGTTATAACTGCCTAATGATGTCTAACAAGGATGAGTATGTGTTCATATGACCTTCTCAGTTTTTGTCAGATCTTGGTCTGGAGATTATAAAATTATTTTTTCTTCATCAGTTTTCATCTTGAACTCTTGTGGCTTTCAGCTTTCTGATGTTGACGCATCAAGACTGTTCTCTAATTTATATCCTACTTTAGCTTCTGAAACAAGAATAAATTACTGGGTGGGTGCTTTTTCCTATTTGAGATCCACTTCAAGATGCAATCCAATCTTTGGAATAAATTCTGCTTAATGGTACTTAGTGGTGACGCCTCCAAGATTTAAACAAACAAAAAACCCCACCCCCTTCTTCATTCTGATCTTACTTAAATGCTTCGAAGTGCAGTTTCTCAGGGGAATAATTATATACAAATCTTTAAGTCTCACTAAATATTTTACCTTGGCCTTAAGCTGTAGATTCCAAGGCATCCATTCACCATTTCATCTCTTCACAGGAGAATCTAGCCCATTGATCTTAGCTGACAATCTGCTTTTTCAGTCCCACCCTCACTCAACTAGTCTGGTATTTTGAAATCGTCTTCCTTCAATATGCAGACCCATAAGAAGAGCTTCTAAAGATTTCCTGTACTTTAGATATTACACAAAGGAGAAGAATTCTACCAAACAAGATGGCACTTGTATGCCTGGCTAGGCTATAGTAATGCAAATCAAGAGTTTAAAAGAAGCCATTTGCTTTGGGTTTATTCCTGCCTCAGGCAGTTTTAGACAGCATATATCAATTTTCCAGAAACTTGTCAACCTCAGGAATGATTTAGTATGCTGTTAAACATAATAAAATCAATAGGAAAACAAATATAATTTCCATGAGGAGCAGACGGTTGGAGAAGCTTGTCCATATGGCATATAGACATGCTGAAATTCAGGGCTTTGTGGGGTACCTGGGCTAGAAAAATTGCATACCAACTGAAGGTAATGCATAATTCAGGAGAACAAAAAAATCCAACAGCTTTGTTTTAGTGTGTCTTGAACTTGGTACCTGTATTTATTTAACAACAAATACACTTAAACTCTATGCCTGGAAGCTACAAACCAAACATGAATCATATTTGCCTACTTTCATAAGCTTTATATAAGGAGCCTCACCTGCTCTGAAGTGAATGCCAAGTAATTGGTTCAGCCTGAGTATCACTTTTGCTTTTCTAGCCTTCCTGAGGGTACTTTAGGTAGGTATATGGATTTGCTTAAGGACATCCAACTTCACAAAAGTGGACAGAGCTAGTTGGTTACACCACTGCATGTTACTCTGTGTTCTTCTCTTTTGTTCAAGGTTTCCTAAGGGGCTGTGAGGGAGGTGGTGTGTCTCTGGGCAAAGGTAAAAGCTAGGCAAGTAATTCTACTTCTCCCCACTAGAGACCTTCTAGACATTTGAGAACATCTCACTCTACTGGTCCCACCTGTTCTTCACTCTCCTCACCAGCATGTAGAAGCTGTAAGTGTTTTATCTTAAGAAATCCTTGTGAATCCATGCTCCATTAAGCTTCACAAGTAACTGATGTCTGCATTTCTTACAGCAAACCTCAGTGTTTCCTTTGGAACTTTGGTTGTGTATTTTTCGAGGTGGACATAAATGAGTCATTTGTGACAAGTCAACCTGGTCTTATAAGGCTTTTCTGCAACTGATGGTAGTTTCTAGAGAGTAGAGCTGCATGGCAAATCATAAGTCTATGTACACCACAAACTTCAGCTTCTGCAGCTTGGAGATCAACAGTCAAAATTCTTCAGTCTGGGAAGGGCCAGTGCTGGAGTGTTGCTTCTGTGTGAGTTTGTACAACAGGGCATGCTGTTAATCAAATTGCTGGCTTTCATGCTGTTCCTATAGCTGTTAGGTCTCCCTGGGCATGTTCTATCTGCATCAAGAATCATAGGATCTTAGAATGGTTTGGGTTGGAAGGGACCTTTAAAGATATCTATTCCAGCCCCTTTCAGTGAGTAGGAACATCTTTTAACTAGATTAGGTTGCTCAGAACCCCATCCAACCTGACCTTGAATGTTTACAGGGATTGGGACATCTACTGTTTCTTAGGGCAACCTGTTCCAGTAGTTCACCATCTTCCTTTGAGGGTTTTGGTGGCTGGAGCTTTTACCTTATTTGTCTGCTTCTAGAACTGAAAAAGATTAAGGCGTGCTCAACACAGCATTTCAATTAATATCATTAGAAACTTCTGTTTGTTTTGTCTTCCTCTGTTGTTTTCCCCCACAAGGAACAAGGGAACACTTAGTAAACTGAGGAGCCGCATTAATTTTCTAGCTTTATTAAATTTGGTTGAGTTCAGGCTTTTACTTGTGGAGTAAAAGTGTTACTGTCTCCTTATCTTACAGGTCCATTTATCCTGCTACACTTGCATGTTACTAAATGAAAAGTGTTTTCAGTATGGAATCAGCTAAGCTGGAATTTTGCATTCTCATATCTCATCATCAGTCGTGTTTCTAGTAAAGGCTATGCCTTTATTTGTGGTCAAGCAGTGAATTTTTTTGCATGTGACTCACAATGAGGTATGTGGAAATGTCATGAGAAGAGCTATTATGCTTGGGGGTCAGTTACAAAGGCTGAATAGAAGTGAAATCTTAGGAAAGTATTTTCACCTCAGAATTAAATGTGTGGAATAGCTTGGCAGAGAGCGGAAACTGCCACATACCAGAGGTTGTGTATTGGCACCGTGACTGCTTTTTTTTTGTGTGAGGAGGAGAGGGAGAGTCAGGAAAGGGAAATGGAAGAAACTGAGAGATCTGGAGAAGAAAATCCTGGAGATGTAAATGGTCATAGGAGAATAGAGTTAAGATGATTAAATAAATGCAAACGGTAGTAATGTAATGGTAATGTAGTAGTAATGGAATCTAAGCCTGGTTATCTCTTAGTCCCTGTATCTCATATGAAGGTAAAAGAGTAAGTATAAGTGTTTGTTACAGCTACAGCAAACTGCATATCTGATACAAGTGCATATTGCTACTAAAGGCGAGTATGGAACCATTTGGCTTCAAGTGCGAGAAACAAAGTACGTGCTGTTAATTGATTTGCTTCTCATTTCCCAGTGTTGCTATTTCTAACTAGTTTATTATGAGTAGATCAATCCTTGCTCATCAGCACTTTTGGCTGAGAGGCTGCAGCTGTCATATGTAGCATATGTGTCGTCCATCAACACAGGGGGGTGAGAATGCTCTGGTGATTTGGGCATTTGCAGCCACCAGAAATTTTATTCATTTATACCCAGTGGGAAGAGTCTTTGAAAGACTAGAGTTTGTCATAGCTTGCTTTGAAATTAGTGTGCAGCTATCTTCAGTGCACGTGGATAGGTACAGAGACAATCAGAAACTGAAAATAGCAGAAAATCCAGCTATTTGTATACTGGGTAGAATTTCTTTCTAAGACCACACAGCACCAATGATTTAATCTCCATTGGTGATTAACTTTTTTGTGTAAGTTCATGCTTGTTAGCCTCTACAGAAATTAAATCTTTGCTTACCTGAAAGACTGTCTCTCCAAGTGTGCTCCATGGCTGAGATAGTTATTCAGTTTTGAGTCTGTTCTCAGGATGTTGTCCCTTATGGACTGTCTAGTTTAGAATGGTCCAAAGTAGCCTAGATGTTTTAATATTCAACATTTTTTCCTGAGGCCTTGTGTTCTCTGGGACACACAAGGACAATCTAAGAGATGAAAGATGCATCTTCCAGTGTTTCCTGCTGATGAACCCTTAGTTTGAGTGTATGTTATATATGAAATATGGGCATTATTCATGGAAGGGAAGGGCAGGTGGTAAAGCTTTTTAAAATTAATGCAAACATTCAAAACAGCATAAAGGGAAAATGTCTGCCTGGTAGTAAGAAATCCTTGACAGTCTCTGTCACAGTCTGTTTCCCACATTTCAGAGTATTAAGCTTCTCACTTGAAGGAACTTGCAGCAGTGTGTTTCTTGGGGGACCAGTGTCACTTTGCATGCCTTTGATTGCTTGCAGACTTTGCTGGACCACTGACCATCTGGCCATTTTTAGAGACCAGCAAAACAACAGATAAAAAAAAATCCCTCCTATGGGAGTGGAGCTTCAGTTCATATCCAAAACCAAGGTTGCTCACTGAAACAGTTATGCTTCTTTTCCAGTTGTTAGAGGAGTGGCTTCCTTAAATCTTTCCTTGTCTTTGTTGAACAGAATATCACTGGTTTACCATTAATTCTCTATACTAGTCTTTTTTTTTTTTCCCTTCATTTTGTTTTGTTGGTTTGGGGTTTTTTTAATGCCTTGCAGTGAGTTATTCATTCCTTGGTAAACCGCAGCACTGCAGAGCTTTAATTTCAAATGTAAGTACAATTTCATTATTTCAGCATATGGTCTATGTCCTTTAAATGTAACTTGTATCTGAGTTTGTTGTGAGAAATACTAGAACACTTTCCTTATAATCAGGGTGACAGTTACGGTGTTAACTGATTTGGTGGTTATCAGATCACAACCATGTGGGAAGGCATAACTCTACAGAATTTCTGTCTCTGTTCAAGGAGGAAATCTTGATATTGTATGATCTTTAAATGTGGGAAAAGGTAATAAAGGATTGGTGTTTAAAATGAGAAATCGGGCACATGAAAGTTGGGAACCGTTTAAGGGTATCTTTTGGAGTGCTCTAAGTGCACTAAGCAAGACATGTTCTGCCAGAGAAATGTGATGTGATTACCTTGTTTGAGGCAAGGCAATAGTGTAGTGCATATTCAATAGCATCACTGTAAGAGGCTAAGGGAAAGTATAAATGATGTTTTCCAGCCTCTGAGTGTTTGATTTTTGCAGCCTGAAGGAAGGTTTTTTTTCCAGAGATACTATGATCTCCTTTCCTGACTTGTTTTTTAAACATGAGGCTAAAATCAGCTTAGTAGCATAAGGTAAAATGACAGTGGCACATCCAGTTTCCGTGGGGTTCGATCTTGTTCCATCACAGATATCACACCACAGAATCCCTTTCATAAGCTTATCAAGTCCCTTTCTAAAAACTCTTTGGCAGTGTTGCCCAACAGAAGCTAATGACCGTATTGTATGTACAAAAAAGAAATGGGGGAGACCCAAACCAAACTTAGAGCCACAGCCAGTGAACTGGGCTTTCAGTTGTCTCCAAATGGGAGTGTGACTGTTCAGATGGGATTTATGTGACAGTGGCGTGCTACAGTATGGGTGAAACTGCATTTCAGTAGCATCAGCTTCCTTGTCAAATCCACAGAAGCTAGTGATGTGGGCTGTAAAAGTAGTGTTAAATACAACATTAATGTTTTCATCATTTCAAGTTGAAGCTTTGCTGGTTGTAATAAAATGAGGGACCCTGGCCTTGGAGGCAGACATTGTTAACTTTGTATTGCATGCAAGCAATTACAGCATTCTAGGAGCAGCTCCTCTGTATCTTGATGACTATAAAAAAGTAAAATTGTAGCTGAAAAATTAATGTCTAATATACTCATCACAGAACAAAAATATAAATATGTACGACATGTTTGTTCCATTATTTCACTTCTGTTTGTAAACTATGTTCATAGACAAATCCATTTTGTATATTTCTGGATAATTGCTGGCAAGATAGATCTAAATAGGCAATAAACAAACTATCCAGAGCTTTAGAAAGTGTTATTTTGGTGGTTTTAAAAATAGGATGATTTTGGTCAGCAGATCTGCAGATCAGCAGATCAACATGACAAGTAGTATTTCTTCTCCTCAGTCCTCACCAGCAAGGGCTTCAGCCACACCCCCAGAGTTACAGAAGATAATGGCAGGGGTTGGATGAAAGAACTGCCCATTGCAAGTGTAGATCAGGTTCATGATCATCTGATGAACTTTAAAGTGCACAAGTCCATGGGACCCGACAGGATACACCCACAGGTACTGAGGGAACTGGCAGATGAGGTTGCTAAACCACTATCTATTATATTCCAAAAGTCATGGCAGGCCAGTGAAGTCCCCACTGACTGGAAAAAGAGAAATATAACCCCCATATTCGAAAAAGGGAAAGGCAGATGAACCTGGGAACTATAGGCCAGTCAGTCTCACTTCTGTGCCTGGTAAAATCATGGAGCAGATCCTCCTGGAGGTACTACTGAGGCAGAAGAATAATGATGAGGTGATTTGCTACAACCAACATGGCTTCACCAAGGGCAAATCATGCCTGACTAACCTGGTGGCATTCTGTGAGAAGGTCACAACATCAATAGATGGGGGAAGAGCAGCTGTCATTTACCTGGATGTGAGTAAAGCCTTTGACACTGTCCCGCATGATATTCTGGTCTCCAAGCTGGTGAAATATGGGTTCGATGGATGGACAATTCAGTGGATAAAGAACTGGCTTGACGGCCACTCCCAAAGAGTGGTTGTCAATGGGTCGGTATCCAAGTAGAGACCAGTGACAAGTGGAGTCCCTCAAGGATCAGTACTGGGACCAGTCTTGTTTAACATCTTCGTCAGCGACATGGACAGTGGCATGAAGTGCAACCTCAGCAAGTTTGCCAGTGACACCAAGCTATGTGGGGCAGCTGACACACCGGAGGGAAGGGATGCCATCCAGAGGGGCCTCGACAGGCTGGAGAGGTGGGCCCATGCCAACACCATGAAGTTCAACAATGCCAAATGCAAGGTCCTCCATCTGGGTCGGAGCAATCCCAAGCACCAATATAAGCTGGGCAGTGACTGGCTTGAGAGCAGCCCTGAAGAAAAGGACCTGGGAGTGCTGGTGGATGAGAAGCTCAACATGAGCCATCAGTGTGCTCTTGCAGCCCAGAAAGCCAATCGTATCCTGGGCTGCATCAAGAGAAGCATGGCCAGCAGGTCAAGGGAGATGATTCTCCCCCTCTACTCCACTCTCACGAGACATCACCTGGAGTACTGCATCCACTTCTGGAGCCCCTATTACAGGAAAGATATGGACATGCTGGAACATGTTCAGAGAAGGGCCATGAGGATGATCAGAGGGCTGGAGCACCTCTCCTATGAGGACAGACTGAGACAGTTGGGGTTGTTCAGTCTGGAGAAGAGAAGGCTCCGGGGAGACCTTATTGTGGCCTTCCAGTATCTGAAGGGGGCCTACAAGAAAGCTGGGGAGGGACTTTTTAGGCTGTCGGGCAGTGATAGGACTAGAGGGAATGGATTACAGCTAGAGATAGGTCTATTCAGGTTAGACAGTAAGAAGAATTTCTTCCCCATGAGGGTGGTGAGACACTGGAGCAGGTTGCCCAGAGAGGTGGTGGAAGCCCCATCCTTGGAAGTTTTTAAGAGCAGGCTGGATGGGGCTCTGAGCAACCTGCTCTAGTGGGAGGTGTCCCTGCCCATGGCAGGGGGGTTGGAACTAGATGATCTTTAAGGTCCCTTCCAACCCTGACAATTCTATGATTCTATACTACTTGTTCACATTTCATTTGGTTGAGGATGCAGGTTCATACTGATGTAGAAACCAGAGACAAGGTTTTGGTTTTCATTTTCCTAAATTTATGGGGTTTACTTACTCAAAGAGTTAATTAAGTGGAGCTACACCATAGCAACATCTAATCCAGATACTCTGTGTGACTTTTCAAAAAAAATTTTTTATCCTTCCAGTGGCTTTAGCACTTAAAAAATCTGATATTGCACACTTCTAATAGAATCCAAGGAAGCAAAGCTAAACTCACCAGCAATAATCAAAAAGAAAAAAAAAGGGGGGAGGGAAGGCAAGAGTCACAAGTGTACTGTTTTATTTAGGTGCAGAGTTCCTACTACATCCTGCAGAAACACCTCTGTTGTTCTTTTATTTAAACTTGGATAAATTGGTGCTTCACTAAAATAATTCTTGAAGGAGCTTATATGAAACAGAATAGGAAAATTTTAGTAAGTAAAATGTTATCAATGGAACAGAAATTGACTGTTCATCATGCCTGGTATATATTGCTTTGTCTAACAACTTGCCCCAGCAGGCTTACAATTGTGCTCTCTCTGAAGACCCTCCCAGCTGCAGGACCTGATTGACAGAATCTGTGGGCAGATGCACTTGCTAGACTCCAATAAAGACAGGGCCTTGGGAAAATCTAAGGCAATTATTGACGGGCAGCAATCCACTAATCAGACAATTTCAAAATTAATCCCACAGTCCCTTACTATATTAGCTTTCTTCCTTGTTTGTATTTATACAGCAGATTCATGACTTCAGTGAATACTTTCCCTTCCAGCCCAATTATGTCTCTCTGAGGGTATTAAATTAAAAACAGAAGAAATATTGAAAGTGGCTTGCAATTAGTTTCTTTAAAAGGTGGTATGGCACTGGCAGGCAGGGATTCTTAATATGATGCTTGATAATAAAAGTAAACAGGATTTTTTTCATCATGCAAGCAAGGCAAGTATTCCTAATATGCCTTGTTATAAAGCAGCCTATATATAATGAGAGAAAAAAGTGATTTGATTTTGGAGTTTAATTATATTTTCATAAAATTCTTCTAGAGTAACTGACAAGTCCACAGTGTCTCCAAATAACATAAATAGATTTTGGTTTGTGCATTTTGATTTGTCTTTCCCTTGTTTTATTTTGATCACTTTATAATACAAAATTGTATTGCATTTGATTGTAACCTGCCTTTTAAATGAAGACTGATCCAAATAGAACATTTCTTTCACAACAAAATGAAATATAGAACCATCTTCACGGTGTAACAGTTTAAACATGAATCACTGCCTAGACTCCTTGGTTGTGTAGTACCTCATTCTTTTACGCTTTCAGATTCTGTATTGAGTTCCTGCAGTGGCTGAGTTGTTTCTTCAGATCTGAATCTGAATGTAGAATTTCCTTTTTTATTATCAAAACCAGGCAACCATAGAGACATCACTTTAAAAGAATTATTTTGCATCTTTGCACTGCAGATGGCTATTGGCTTGGGTGGTAGGAGCACTGGGCACTGTTTCCCACGTGCAGCAGGAAGCATACAGTGTTATTTTTTGTTTACTGCTGATCAGTTTGCTTTTGTGTATAGAGGAAAAAAAAAAAAAGAGCCAATCCACTTGGAAGTCAGTGGGTAAACTCAATGTACATGTGGGCTGGAGAGTCAGTGATGCAGTGCTAACTGTAAAGTGTAGAAAATATTACCAAGCTGAGAAATATGTTTGGCTGAGATTTGTCTGGAGAGTCTTGGGCTCAAACCCTTTCTGGATAACTCTGGTGGGTTCTCAGATTTCCATCTGTATGCCACCTTGAATGGATGCAGTAGAGGAAAAAAAAGTGACATGAAAGTTTTATTGGTGTTTATTAAAAGTATAGAATTAGTATAATTTTACAGTAAAAAGGATAAATGATTCTGTAAGTGACAGCAGAGCTGGTTAACTCTGATGTTTTTAGTATAAGTATGTGGAGCTGATGAAAATATAATTACAAACACGCAAATTCATATTCTACTTTGAACAAAAAGATTGAATGAACAGTGTCCATTTTGGGCTTTTACATTCAGTCACAATTTTGGATTGAGTCACAAGTAGAGAGGACATGAAGCAAGAGTTATACTCTATGTAAACTGTTTTCTGCTTACTTGAATGGTTTATCTAACTCTCTTTCCAAAGCTATGTAGTCGCTTGTCATGGAAAGTAACATACTTGTATGGTTGGATACCTTTACAGAAGAAGAGAGGCATATGCGCCACAAGGGTAAACGTTCCTGTGCTTCCTTTACTCCAGTGTCTAACAACGTGCTTGCAACGATGCCAAGCTGCCTTTCCTAGTGTGATCAAAATCCAGGATGTAGCTACTGGTAGGCCTTGTTTTATATTACTTTGATTTATTGCAGAAGTTGTTAACACCCCGTAGTTCCTTGAATAAAATAAAACAAGAAAACCTATAAGAATGAGCAACAACATAAGCCAGGGCGCCTTTCATCTTCTTTATGAACTAATTAAGCTGTTGATTACCTAGGGATTAACATCTCCATATGTAACAAAAGATACATTCTGTGAGTAGGAAGCTCCATAAGTTAACAGGTCATGCAGTTTGGCATATATCAGTCTAGCTTAGGTTGGACAGAGCATGAAAAGTGGGAGGCTAGCAAACTAAAAAGGTTATCCAGATTTTCACCCATCATCCCAAAGACATCTTTTAAAATCTATCAATTCATCAAATAGATTTCACGTGAAATGATAAAGTGCTTTAAAAATTACTATGCTTGTAGGTAGTACTTGATGAAGGTCACAGATCATTGACGTTTGTGGAGCTTTGCCCTTTAGCAAGGGGCTGAGCTTGGGGGTTTCAGAGCCTGAAATCCTTTCCTATAACTAAGTAATATTTTAGTAAATGAGGGCAGCTTTTCAATCCACATCTCCCTAGAGGGATCCTCCTTAGACATGGGTGCAGTTCAATTTCACCGCTCACACTGCAGTTGAGCCAAATGGTCATGCTGCTATTTGTGGGTGTTACTTGGTCTTTATTTTATATGTGCAGGTGGATTCAGACTGCTGGCTTTACATACGCCACCAGCTGGTGACAGCTTTTGGCTACGGTTAACCTGGGTTAAATTGGAGCTGGTGACCAAAAAGTAAAAGTTGGTGTCATCAAAGCCTGAAGTTATTTGTTGTCCTTTAGTGGTTGCTGGTTCTAAAGCAACAGCAATTAGTTTTGTATGGCACAAAAAAAATAGAAAGTGTGTTCATATGGATAATGTAAAGATTAAAGTTCTTACACTCTCAGCTGCACACTGAATAGTTCATGTTTTTATATGCTTTTAAATAGGAGAGCTGCGTAACATGACCCTCTAGTTGAAAGGATGCAGAATCGCTATACTCCCATCTGGATTATTACATTCAATTTAGGCCACATGAACTCCTGTGCTGAAGGTGTACGTCTAAGAAAATGGTTGTGAATTGAGCGTGACTTGAATAAAAGAGCAAGTTGCACCTATTCTTTCTTGAAAAGCATCTGCTTTTAGTTAAAATCACAGTTGGCTTGCCAGCCAGCCATGGGGCCCCCATCTTCTTCTCTGTGTCACCCCACATTCACATGCTTAATATACTAGTAATTTTATTATGGAGCTGTGGTCAAGACTCTGTGGCTAAGGTTGCAACCAGGTTCTTTTATAAGCTCTGTTTTCTGTCTCCCCCACTAGAGCTTTCACTTAGAAAATTGACTTGAAAATTGGCAACAGTCACTCTGCACTTCATATCCATATATTTACATTCTCAGGCATGTTTAATTGTCATGCTCTCTGATTTACTACTCTTTTAACTTGAATGTTAATTATGGAACTCCACTTAAAGTTAAGCCTTTCTTGGTGTCTTTTAATTATAATAAAGCCCTAGGCAGTTACTGTAACCGCTGCGTACTACGTAGTTCTTAGTTGTGGCCCTCAGATGCCTTGGTATGGCTTGTTTGTAGACTGTAAGCTCTTTGAGTTTTTGTTGAATTTGTTTGAGTGTGTTGAGGGTCCCAGTCTGCAACTCAAACTTCTTCCTATTACTACAGTAAATATAAGTGGTAACAAACAATTCATAGACACAACTTGACTCCAGTTGAAGCTGCTGGCAGAATTCCCACCAACATCAACATGAATGGAGTGAAGGTGTGACTCTCATTTTGTAAATGACCATGGATGCTAACTCATCTTACCATCTAAGCTAAACCAGTAATGTTTTCCAAGCATTGTTTCCTTATCACTGTAGAAATTGAAATCACCACTTTTGGCAAGATATCAAAAGTCTGAACAATTGAGCACAGGGAGTATGCATGCAGCAGAGTTGATAATTTATAATTGCAAAATTTGTTTTGAAAATGATTGAAGAAGTGTAATGCAAGTAGTTCCTTTTCTTTTTTTTTTTTTTTTTAATTTACTTTACTCATCATGCTTTAAATACAAAGTCCACCCATGATCACAGAAGCCAAGTAGTGGTAGAGGATTTGCAAGCAGCCAGCTGACTTTGGTACCTTAGTCTGTGTTCCAGAGTGAATTTAGATTAAAGTAAGGTGTCAGAGTCTGAATTTAAATTACAGTAGCTGTTGTTGTTCCGTAGAAGGAGGACATTTCTCCTATTCATTCTGTCCCAGTTTCATGCAATTTCTGGGTAGTTATTGCTGACTATGTATAGAAAAGCTGTCAAAATCCTGTATGTAAAAGTGACTTAACAGCATTCAGACCTCTAAATAATTGACCTTATTGACACTTAGCATCCTCGATGTACAATTCATTATTTTAAATGAACCGATATCCTCTAAGTCCTCTACATTTTTTTTAATTCAAAGTTTTACCTAGGTTCTATAAATACATAGGCTTTGAAGTCAGAGAGGTTTAAAATTAATGAAAGACACAAAATTATCTGCAAGAAATAAGAAGTCCTTTAATTTCAACAGAGATTTTCCGGGTTTAAAAATTGGAAAACAAAGAAAAACAGAATAGTCTACTGCTAGAAGGGAGAGGACCTATTAAATTTGGGCTAAAAGGATGATGGTGAAGATTGTAAGGGGAGGCAAGTCTCAAAGAAAGCAGGGGGATGGAATGGGAGATATTTTCAGGAAAAGGCAGAATGGATAGACATGAATAATCTCAGGAATGTTAGTTGGTCTGTAATACCTTATTTTGAAAAAAGTAATCTTTTTAAAAAGTATGTTGATTTTTCTCCTCTTTGACTGAGCTGGTTTACATATCCATTATCCTTTTTGTGTAAATGTCTCAGAATTGCAATGCATTAATTATTCTTAATGTAAAGTGCAATATCCTTGCCTCTAGAGTAAAAATTCACATCCACTTGGGGAAAACTTCATTCTTCTAACAGAATGTAAACAGTTCTACCATATGATAAAGAAGTTGTGTCTGAGAAGTCTGTGCAAAGCTGATAATCTCAAAAGCATAGTGCTGAATCTGCCAATGATACCTGTCCAAAGAAGGATCTGCCTTAACACCTGTATGGCGCTATGCATGTTCAGAGGAAAGTACTACAGACCTGAGACCACAGTAACTGTAGCTTCTATCTTTAAACCAGTCATAGTATTGTTGGTGATGCAGCAACAAACTACACACTTGCCAGAGAAATTGAGGAAGTGCTTGGGCTGTAGCTGTAGCTGAATGATACCAGGAATCTCACTTGTCCAAGAAAGACTTGGAGGATTACATAGAAATTGGCTATTGCTGCTTAAATGAGCATAGCTAAACATCAAAACTCTCTGGAAATTCCTTTTTCAGACTTGGTATAGTTCACTCCTCTCATCTGAGAGGTAATATGAAGTAATACTGTATCACTGCTAGCCTATTGATTGAGCTGGTAAATTCCCTGTCAAATTGTGCTCTGTTTTATTGAATGTGGGAATAAGACTTCGATGTTCTTTGGCATATGTTCTTTGACAGCAAAACCCTATACAAACCAACAATCTGGGATATCTTTATTGTGCACCTACCACAGAGAGTTGTCAACAGTCTATACTCTGCAAAGATAGTTTGAGACAGACAAATCTCTTTGAAGCTCAGGCTTTTTAGGAACAGTGCACAGTGAAATCTACCTTGTTGCTTTATTTGTTTATATTGCAGTTGTAAACTTAGTGCTGCATATATTAGAATTCATGTAACTTAGTATGATGCTGTTTACTAACTTCATGCAATATATAGCCGTTTAAAAAAATCAGTCACATTATGTGTAAATGCTAATAAAATGAAATCCCTTAGCAGTCAAAGGAATTAGCCCATATATGAGTGAAATACCAAGACAGGTCTTGTTATTTTTATGAAACTGTGAATAATATAAGTATCCAATTGATAAAATTTTATTAAAGCTGACAGCCCTTAAGTGATTTAAGTGGTAAATATTGAAATGAAGTTTCAACAACATTGCAGTACCAAGGGAGGCCTAAGGCAGTAATAAGGATTAAACAATGATTTAATGTTGTTCCTTGGGGGTAGGGATTGCTGATTTAATGGAGAGCAAAAGCTCACTTCCTTCTAAATAATTAAACTGTGATTTGAGAAATTGATCTAAGGTAGTTGTAGTGGTTTGTTAAGTCCGAAAGAGATAAATGAAGGCAAAGTGTCCTGGGGCAAGGGGAAGTCAGGGGAGAGTAGTGAAGAGATAGTTTTGCAGGATAGATTCATGACAAGTGTCCCTCGGGAAGGGGGAAGCTGGCAATGAGCATATTTTATCTTTTATTTGTAATGTAAACAGACTTGTGCAGCCTGAGGCTGGGTAATAGCTAATGAGCAGAGGGTTTCCATGGGGTGCAGATTTTATTAGCACAGCTTATAAAAAACAGAGCTAAATTAAAAATGCCGTGTCTTCTAGATAATCCGATAATCAGTGATGCTACAGGGAGCACCTCCACCTAAGCAAAGTGAGTGTATTAGCATATGCATGTAAAATTTCCAAGTTTCCATTTATTCAGCAGTTTTAGTGAGCTGAATGGTTTTCCTCTCTTCATAGCAGAATGCAGATTTCACATAATAGGGCTGAGTATTTTGGGCTGTCTTAGGAATGCTGGAATTTTGTAATGTGTTTCAAATCTGACATTTGTGCATAAGCAGTGGGAGACTTGGCCAGAGAACTTCTCATCATATATGCCTCTTGGGTGATTGTTACAAATTAGATGACAACTAGGATGGTGGTAGAGATGCGATATATGTGGAAAGAGAGAGAGAAAACTCTGCGTAATTAGATAATTGCTTAAGGTAATCTCCTTGGGGTTAACGTGATACACAGTCCTGAGTAGTTCTAGACTACTGATGCAGAGCTTCCAAAATTGTAGTGGATGGTTTCCAACTAACCACCTCTCTCAGCCTGTATGCCTGTAACACAGTTTAGAAACATAACTAAATAGAGGTAACACTCAAGAAAATGTTGTAATTTCCTTTTCTTACTGGAAAAATCTAGTCTTACTGGACTGTCTGTGTGATCAATCCATACCTTCAGGTGCAGGTACAAATGGGCAAGGGTACATGTTTGTTCGGAATAATGTTGTATTTGGGCTAATGCATATGAAAGGAGGAATAATTTGAAACATCAAAAATCCCCAAGAACACACACCACCGTCCAACACTGGTGACTACCATTGCCAATGCTTCCGTTTTTCTTACCACCAAAGGCAAAGCTGGGAAGGCAAATTGAATGCAGAGCATGAATGGCAAAATATCTTCTAGAACTCAGTTTTTATGAAATCTGTAGCTTCCATTGCTAAGAGAAAAGCATGTTCCAACAGCATGTGGCTACCAGGAGCTTTGTGACTTACCAAGTGAGGTCCACTGAAACAGGAAAAATTAACAGAAATGCCCTTGTACATATCACTCCAGGCTATAAGACCTGGGGCTAGTAGTATTAAAACTAAGGTTGCACAGTCTTTGATTCACCTGCTCCTCTCTGTGCAATAAAATGAAGAACTGGAAGTGAAACCACGCAAGCAGTTGGATGTGTATAAAATGTTTTGCTAATTTGATTTTCCCAAGCAGGCTCTTTTATGTTGTTCCTTTTTGGGTACATTTCACTGCAATTAAAGGAAAACCTCAGGATCACCCGATGTAGAATCAATCTTATTTTTCTCTAGTTCTTAGACTAACAGAGAGAAGATGGTGTGCAATGATCAAACAGTCGTTGTTATTATTTACTGATGGTTTTCCATAAGTGCTAGGCAGGCTGCAAGTTCTAGTCTACATAGGTTTTTCGAGTGCAGCCCTTGATACACTGAAGAGTGCACTCCAGCTGTTTGGGTTTGGGTTTTCTCCAACTGTTCAGTCTGATGATTGAAATCCAACATGTGTCTGCGCTCATCTTCTGTCAGAAGGAACAAAAAGTGTATAGGATATTATGTTTTGGTATGCTCTCTTGTCAGATTGGATTTGGTTTTGCATGTGTTCATCTTGCTTTTTATTTCTATTGGATAACACGAGGCAGAGGAAACATCTTGCTCTTGGAACCAAAAGATGGTAGAACTAAGTCTCAGGAAATAGGTTTATCCTTCCCATGAAAGTTCATTCCATGGGCTCAACCCGTTCCTAAGTAGACTTCTGTCTTTTGAAGAGGCACATGCTGCTTTATGGAGAGCTCCATTGTGTGAGAGAAGTGACAGAGACCTGAGTTTTTCAGGAAGCCCTTTGAAGAGCTGAAATGGGAATTCTGAACATGAGTCAAATTCTGTGGAAAGGCAGGGTAAGGAACTGGAACAAGGCTGACATGGTTATGGTAGCTCGTGTTAGTGAGATGTTACTACAGCATCACTGAGGTTGAAAGACATCACTGGAGATTGTCTAGTCCAGTCTCTCTGCTCAGAGAAGTGATATGTTCAGGGCTATGTATTTTAGTGTTTGATAGCAGTTAGACTTTCCAAAGGTCTGAGTACTTCCTGTGCAGGTATGTCACATGACTCTACTTGAGGAAGGGATGGTGTACATAAATAAAAGTTATCACCTTCCAGGAGAGAGTAATGGCTTAGTGATAGAAGTATTATTTGTTAAATACTAAATTCAGCTAATATCCATGTGAAACACCAGAGTATTTCTAAGACATGGAACTAATGAAAATAAAATACTTTAAAATAATTTCCTCTGTACTTTTGCCACCAGATGTTCACCCATGAGCTTATCCTAGGACTTGTCAATAGTAATGAATGTTAATACTGCTGAATGCTAACTACGACCCTGTACGTAATCTTGACCTCTCTGGCATGTGAGTTCGTGTTGTCATTTCAGCTGTTTGAGAACAGGAAGAATTGTTCAAAAATGCGTAAGTGAAGCATTTTACAATTGAAAAAAAAATTATTCTTATCCTCTAGAGAACCAAGACCTCCATCTATTTCAGTAGACCAGAACTGTGCTGTGAATAGATTTGGAAGTGTGGCCAAGGTTGGACCCAAGATACCTACTCTATAGAGACCAATATTTTATGTTTGATTATCTGTAAGGATACAATCCAAATTCCTGGATATCACAACATGACATTTCATTATGTTTATTCAGGAGGAATAACTCTCTGTTTTAGATGATCAGGTGGTACAAATCACTTCACTAATAGGAAGATCATTAACAGCTGATTGATTATCTGCTTACTAGGGTGTCAGTAGACAGTTACATTTCTGCCTTTGCCCTGTGCTTCTTGAAGAACTGTCATGCAAGTCACTTGTCTTTCTAGGCTTCCATTTGTCATATCTACAACAGTATTAGGAGCAGTTCCTTTCCTACTACTTTTGTAATCTGACTGCTTTTAGATCATCACCTCCTCAGTGCAGCAAGTGCCTTGTTCTCTGCATCTGAAATTAGAGCTTGAAAATGAGCGTGAAGAGATTTGTCACTGCTGGCTTAAAATACATTTTTGCCATGGTCAGGTTTCTTCCAGCACCTTTTTTTGTGGCAAATATTGTTATGTTTTGACTTAAATATAGCAAAATCTTCAACATGATGAAATGGCAAAAAATGTCACAGTTCATTATGCTACAAAGTATAAACAGTCATCAAACAGGTGAAAAATACATTAAAGAGGAATAAAACTTCAAACAGGTTTTAAGTAGTTCACTTTTATGTTTTAATAGCTCTTTAGGAGCCTGTAAATAGAAAGTCAATTGGATTTCAGACTTGTTTCCATAGTTATATTACACACAGGGAGTATTCAATAAAACAAATCTTTTATTTAGTTCCTGACAGGTAATTAAAATCTGCCTCTGCATTTTCTTGTCTGTTACAGTAGGAACTAATATCAAAGATTTCTAGAGTTTACAAGTATTCACAAATATATTGCAACTTAATTTTATCTTTTGAGCTGCAAACCTAGTACTAACTGGAAGTCTTTAGTTAGTGGAAAGTTTGAATCCTATTTGGCATTCTAAGCCTAACATTTCTTTTTTCCTGCAAAGATTTGCTCACAGCTTCAAAGACCCTGAGTCCCATTTACACATTTTCAAAGTAATAACCTGTGGGTAAAGCCAAGTATGTAGAAAAACAGCAACTAGAAACAGAACACAGAAAAAAAAAATAATACTGTATCAACTTTCCTGAAAATATTACAGGGAAGATGTTCTTGAGAGCTAAGGTTTTTTTTAATTTCTTAGCAGTCGATTAATGGGATTTTTTTTTGTTTCAAACACCTGATGTTTTTCTAAGTACTATTCCACAAAGGACCGTTCAGTGCTGTGGTCTCAGTACTGTATTTTCAACAGGTTTGGAAGACAGCACCTGTAAATGTCAAAGAAAATCTAGAGTCATTTTTGCTTTATTGCAGACATGCTACCTGGATCAATCTGGCTAAATTAGAAACTTTCAGTCCTTATGTTTTTTTATAGGATTGTATGTGATGGCATCATGAGGTAGGATTTCACAGCTGGGGACCATAAAAAGATGAAGCTGCCTTTCACCAGCCTTTTGTTTCTGGTATATCATTGTAGTCTCTTGCCCACTGTGGGGCATGGTGGCAAGTAGATCTGCTAAGCTTAGAAATAACTGCAACAAAATGCCTAAATTAGAAAATGGCTCCCTTTTACAAGAAAGTGTCTGCTATTCCTTGTGTATCTCACAGATACATGGAGGAAGATCACTTTGGGAAGGGCTTTGTCAATTGTATGGATTAAGAACAGGTTTATGATAATAAGATTGGCCACAGTTTTGCATTTGATAACTTTCCCCTGTGATGAATTTCTGATACCTGCCTTGTTATTTTGTCTACAATTGCCTTGACTGCATCAGTAATGAATGGTCTTCTTTGTGTAATGCTAAACATTGGTTGTTCTCCCTATGTTTATCTAAAATGTTGTTGTTTTTCTTCCATCGGGCATGCTTAAGGCAATATATAATTTTTCAGCTGTGTTGGGTGGATCTTCCTGTTAGCAGCATTTGTGTAAAACCATGCTATATGCCACAATTTTGGACCAGCTTGGTACTACTCGGGGGTGGCATTGGACACAGAGAAGAAAGGTTGAGGACACCAGGGTTCTAAGAGGTTCTTGTGGATAAAACACAGTCAGGAGCGAAGGGGCTTCCCAATTCCATATGGGAAGGCTGTATGAAGAGACTATTTCCTTCCAGATGGGCATATCTAAACAGAGGCAGCAGTGTCCAAAGAGAAGGATATCAACTCCTCAAGTATTGCCAGCTTGGGCTGTTGACTATAACAGGTCTGTTGAGTAACGTGACTAGTTACGGCTATCACTTTACACAAAAATGCATCTCTGCCACTTGCTGAAGGACGTTAGGCAATAGGCTTATGTTTTATGACTATTAAAATACCATAGCTGTAGTACTAACTTGTACAAAATCTGATATAATTCCCTCACCCTCACTTCTTTTATGTTGGAGTTAGAAGAACAGCTACAATCTTTATTGTTCTTTTAAAAATGAGCTTGGAGAAATTATTGTAGGAGTCATGTAATCTTAACAGAATGATAAGATTTGCAGTATTGCTGATGGGCACAGGCCAATAAAATTCTAGGGGAAAAAAAAAAAAAAAGCCTAAGCTGCAGGAATTTACAGGAATTTATGAGTTCTTGGCACAATCAGGAGTGACTGTTTCCATGAATGGCCATTTTATCAAAAAGAAAAATTAGAGATTTGTATAGCAAAAGCTGTTTGCTACAGTGGAAAAAGTCCTTGTTTCTGTATTAATCTTGGCTCTATCTATTGTCAGAACTCTGATCACACTGAGCAGTTCATCTGGTCATTACCATGATACCGTATTTACAACATGCATAAATACATCTCTTTTCAAATTAAGCCTGATAACTGTTTTAAACCTGTCTTTTATCTATTGCTCTTACATTTTTAACCCACTTATTGCATTTGCAGACACTGCAACAAATTTATGTGGTTTATAAACCTAACAGAATGCCTTGTGTACTGATTGATGGAAATTCAGTTGTTCAGTTGCCAGGCAATGATTGATTTTCCAACACAGCTGCTCCAGCTGTGCTACAGATGCTATTTTTTCTCGGATATCATAGGTGGTGTTGTAAGCTATTGAATATGAACCTTAATTGTACAGATCTCTGAGAAATCAGTCATTGCAGCAGTTAATGACCATTTGGTCACCATCTTCAGCTACATTTTTTGTTTTTACCTAGTAAACTTGCAATTAGCAGTGCCACTTGGAGGTTGTTTTGGTGTATTTTGCAAGAAGCTTTGAAATCTGTGACATAAGTAAATGCTTGTCACAGAAAATTACAGTTCATTACAAAATGCTACAGCCAATAGCCTGTGCTGATGACAGCAAGCCTTTTTCCTGGAATGCATTTCAGATTCCAGTATTTTATTTCAAACCTTGCTTAGCTGTAAATGACTAATAAATAATAGAGGAAAGTATAACTCAACAGAAAATTTGCAGACCTTCTTTTGATCTGGGAAGGAGACTTTAGTTGCTTGGCATTCTTTTAGATGACCTTCATAATTCAGTTGCAGGCTGTGATTTGGCTCTGCTATCCATTTTCACAGTGGCATAAAATATTAAAGTCAAGCAATATCAATAATTCATACTTCTATGGCATTGGGGGTGTCAAGGAGAAGATCATTTGGATTTGTTGAAATTAAAAGTGCAACTCTGCTTAAGGTATAAATGCAAGTTTAAGGCTTTTAATGCTCATTATAGAGAGGAAATTAAACTAAGTCTCATGTTTCATAGAAAGAGGAGCTGCAGTTGGTAGGTGCCCTGTCATTTGTACATTAGCATTCTATTCACAGCAGAGTAATGTGTCCACTTGCTGAAACAGAGTTGTTGGCAGACTGTGTCCTTTCTCTCTGCCTTCCTCAAAAAAAGACATCTCTTACAGCATTCTCCCTGGTATGAAGTCTGACTGTTTTTAAATAGCCAGTTACAAATGGAATTGACAGTGTGGCTGGTTTAAGAGCAGAGAAAACTGGAAACAAGACATGGTCTGGCTTCCAAACCTGTTTTGCCACTGTCCTACGGGCAAGTCACTTGGGGTGTCCTGCTGTCTCCTGCACTTAATTAGAAGCTCCTCAGGAAGGAGAAATGATTTCCAGTGTCTAGTCCCATAGGCCTCTGATTTCAATGGGCTGAAGCACTGAAGTAATATGAGTAGGAAATTAAAATGCAATTCATTCCCACTCCAACTTCTAGAACATGATATTTTCCTTGATGGTTTCTCTTGTAAAATTAACTTGATATCTTCTTTGTCTAGTCTTGCCTTACACTAAATACATTTCTAAATGGTATAAAATGACTTAATAGTCTGGTAGACTTCCATGCAATAATTTTTGGAATAGTCATTTATGCTTGCCTTGTGTGTCGAGGCAATATCCTCATGCACATCCATTTCTTCAGAACTGATATTCTTCCAAAATAGCAATAAAATTCCTCCCCTCTTCAAGATGTAATTGATACCTTTCAAACTCAGTCTACTAGAGACATTTTAGAATAGGTTTATTCTTTCATCTGTGTTTTCTATTGCTTTCTCCTTCAAGAGAAAGGGAGATACAAGGGTCACCTCTGCTTCTTTTCCTTTGATAAATTGCTCAGGTTTTCAACAAAGCAAATGTAGGATGCAATTATAGAAGGAGTACCAAACCAAATTCCCATTGGGGTTACTAGTTTTTACTTAAGCAAGAACGGACTTCCCTTAAATGAAATACCTCCCTCTTTCCATATAGCTGTACAGAGTAGTGGTTCTGTCATTTTAGCATTTATGCTACAGTCAGGTAGGCTGCAAGCTGTACTCACTGCACAAGAAAATAGAAAAAAACATGACTTCCAGTTGTGGTTGTGTGATAATATCTGGGTAACCACTGAAACAAAGCCTGTGTGTGCTCATGTCAGGCATACAACAGTCAGATTCACTTTTTAAATCCTGGCTTATTTCAGAAATGTGTGTGAGCTGTAGGGATCAGGCTGAAAGAAGATAGCTACATCAGTCATGGAGTAAATGAACAGCCTGGTTCTTCTGGCCCAGAGGAGAACTGGGGGAAGGTGATTTTGGCATTTGCACTCGGTATTGGTTTTGCAAAGAAATAAGATCTGATCTTTTCCATTGTCCTGTTGGTGCATGAAAGGATTTGTGAACTGCAGATGAGCACGTGTGTCAGGAATACTTTGACCTCTCCAACTAAACCTATAGATTAGCTGGTTATGTAGGGAAAAGTAAGCTGTAAGAGAAGAACTTTGTCTTCCTCAGACCTTGACTTGTTTTTGCCCCTGGTGTTATTCTTTCTTGAACACCTCTGCCATTTTGCTGTGAGGGAGGACTTTGGGAACTGACCCTTCAGTCATGTTTGTTTTCTTCCTGGTAGAAGTGCTACTCTTGCTTTTTGTGGGAAGGTTGAAAACAGCTGTTTTCAGGCAATAGAAGAGGAGGTAGTTACTATGACCACCTGATCTGCAGAAATGTATAACACATCAACAGGTCTTCTTACAACTTCATTTAAACTCCCATATCAAGTCAGAAATCTTCTTATGCCTGTGCCTGATGAATTAAAGAGCCCTTTGCTTTCATGGATCTACTGCCTCTTCAACTACTTATAGACTGTGACTGAGTTATCTCTTGAGCTCTGCACATAGTCTACCTCAATCAAGCTCCATCAGGTGTTGGTTCTGGGTGCACATGGCATTCTTAGTGCTTCTATTCTGAGCCTTATCTTCATCTTCTTTTCAAATTTTATGTGTTTAGACATACATATTTCTTTGTAGCCATTTCCTATTCTTTGACATCTTTTTAAGTAATGAGGATATCATAAAGGTAAGCATATCTCAGCACAGCTTTTTCTCTAAACAGTGGGAAAGAAGCCCTCGCTACTCCAACTGAATTTTCTTGTGCTTTGTAGACCAAGACTTACTTATTACATATATTATTACTGCTTTTTGTTCCCCTTTAGTCCTTTTCAAACTTCTTGTCCTCCTTTTCTCAATCACATATAAAACATTTAGTTCTTTATCCTAAGTTATATGGTTGTAATGAATATTAAAAATCATATGATTTTTGCCCATTTTAATTAGGCAACCCAGATCACATTGTGTGAATGACCATTTACCACTGCACCAACTTCATGTTGAAATTTTTAAGCATCACAGTGATTCTAGAAATAAAAGTCACATAGCTCATGAAAGAACTTTAACTATTTGTGTGCAGTGCTTTTATTTTCAAAAAGGTTTAACTTTCTTCTTTCACATTAAACTACACAAATCCCAAACATGACACTGTGTTTTCCCTTCCTTCCACGCGCCCCCCTCCCCCCACCCCAAATAAGTAGAGGATTCAAGCTACCTCCAGCTCCCACCCCTCCCCCCATTTCTTTTGGGATTTGTAACATTGGAGATATACGGTGACTGCTGAGGAAATTGCCTTAAGTGATATTGGAGTAATTCCCCTTCGCTTTAGTAATAAAGGTTGCATATGTTTTATGAGAATAGCACCCCTGCAGTACAGAGAGCTACTGTGATCCATCACTTTAAATCAAGAAATCATTTGACACATTTATTTCCTGAACAGGAAGTGTTCTGTCAGATCAGCTGGAAACTCTGAAATCTGTACATGTTAAGATGAAAGTAAAAATTGCAGACACTGTTATTTTACTGGGCCAGTTCCGTTTTCATAGGGAGGCCACTCTACCAATGGGATGCTGAAGAAGTATCTCTTCTTTTCATTTTGAAGTGTCTGTTTCTAAAGAAATCTATTAAAATAGGGATTGTAGTTTGTTAACTTTCAGATTACTATATACTTGATAAATTATGTGGTATAATCTCATCCAAAACAGAAACAGTCTTCAAATATATGTTGTATAAAAGTAGGTTTAGCAGGAAAAAAGTGAGAAAATTTCCCATGTTATTTTAATTAGAGAGTTCTAAAGTAGATTTTGCAAGTTTAATGCAAGACATGGTTGACTCATAAATGTATACGTAGCAAAATCAAAACTGGACAAGTTGAAAACCACTCATAAGTGGGGAGGTGGCAAGAATGTCCAATTACACTTCCCTTGAAAGCATCAGTTGCATGATAGACAATCTGTCTAGATTATAGGTATAGAAGGGGCTTCCCACCAGATTACTAATTGTGTACATGTTAAAGCTATCTGAATATTCTCCGTCTGGGTCAACTTTAGCTTAAACATTACTAATATAAAAACTACACTGGAGATGTATAAGCCTCGCATACCAGCTGCATTTTTATTGGCCGTCTGCAACTTCAAAGGCTTTCCTGCTCTAAAGCCCATGCAGGTACCATAGGCTGCTCTCAAACCCGCCTTTGCTGGCTTATTGATTCTCAACATGGCTTTACCTATGAGTGAGCAGATTTGTTTTCAATGTGGAATTATATTGAAAGTACATTCTTATTGGCCTGCTTAAGATTTTTTAAATTTTTATGTTGTTAATAAATATGCATCACTGTTCTCTCTGTTCTTTGATTCTGTCGCTTCACCTGTCAGAGAGATCTGTTTAAGTAACAGATGCCTGAGATATTTTGACAGGGTGTTTGTTTCTGTTTCCAGCATAAAACTCTTGTGATGACAAGCAGACAGTAAAAAGAGATTTGCCCCAAATGTGCTAGGGTCCCACTTTTCCTCTTCCCTTTGCCCCTTGAAAATTAGCTTTAGTGTTATTACTTTGGCACGTGCCTTGCTGAAAAAAAATAATCCCTCCCTGCCCAAGGCCATGGAATCTTGGTCTTCTCTCTTTTTGAACAGACATCCCACAGCATGATGCTATGTGTGGTCAGGAAGAAATATTAGGGTCTAAGAGTATTGTTGAAGACAGGAGATCTATCCATCATCTTCTCACACAACTCTTGAACAACTTGAACAGTTGAGGAAGAATCTCGGAGATAGCCTGCTATACTTCTGAAAGTCAAGCACAGTAGGTATGCTTTGAAATTCATTTTCATAATTAATTTTCAGGGTTGTCTATGTGTATCAAAAGCAAGATACTGAAGCATGCCAATGGTTAGTTTTGCCCTGTAGTGGTGCTGGTGTCAGATATTCAGTAGAATATGTCAGTTATTTCAGGCAACTCCACCGAATTCCAGTATTTTAGTTAAGATCAAAATCTAATAATCTGCTGGTATTAGTTGTGAAATAAGCCTATGTTGATTACCATATGAGATGAACTCACTGCATTTTTCAGTTGTCATTTGGAAATACACAAGACTACTGTCTTTAGATTATCTTTGGCTACACTACCATTTTATTATAAAACTAACTTCAGTGATGCTCTTTATGGTCAATAGTACCTCAAGATCAGACTTGATAAATTCCATGTCTACAGAACAGGGTTTAGAGATGCACCAATGAACAGCAGTCATTAGAATCAGATGGAAAATTGCCTTGTGTTTCTCAGTTAAATAAATCCCTCCATTTTCATACAGCACCAAAAGTTTCTTTACAGTATTGTGGATGTAGCCATGTGGGCTGGTGTTATCTGAAACATGACGCTAGTGTGCAATTCTGTCCCTCAGACTGCAAGCTCTCTGTAGTAGGGCCTGTCCCTTATTATGTCAAAGCAGCAGCTAGTCAAATAGGGTCCTGCTCTGGGATGAGGGCTTTAGACACTGTTATAAAACAGTATAGTAAAGACCAGGTTGTTGAAACTGAAAAATACATTAAGCATCCAACTGAATTTCCTCATTGTTCCCTATTCTTACAAATAAAAACTTGGCACAGCAACAGCATATCTGCTTTTCTGAAGTTTTTGTCTTAAAGTCTTGGGATTAAAGTATACGTGATGAAGGTTTACATGACTACAAAGAACATCTTTACTATATGTTTTCAGATGAATTGTCCCCTTCCTGATTAAGTGTCAGCACTGTAGCTGAACTGCAAGATCCTGAAATTCATTTCAGCCCCAGTATGTTTAATGTTCTTTTTCAGGCATAAGTCTGCAGATAAAATCAGTTCAAAAATCTGTAAGTCAGCATGGCAGAGAGATTTCAGGGCAGCCTACCTGTCTGGGCATTAGCAGAGGAAAAGCCCTTTGAAGTCACAGACGGCCAATAAAAATGCAGCTGGCATTCAAACTTTAAATGGCTTCAGCATTGAGCTTTTACTTTGCTGTTCTGTAAGAGAAGGCTGAAAATTTTCAGAAAGTGTCTTTCAATACTGGTCCACAGTAAGCTTGTGTACGTACAGTGTGATCAAACCCCATCACCCTTGTTTCATTGTCATTAAAAATCAATTGTGAGAAGCACTCGAGATAACTCGCAATGTTGAGAAGCGTGAAAGCTCTGGGCTGCTGTGATGCCCAGGGGCAAGGATGGCAAGGTCCTGCAGTGGTTCACAGTTTCCTCTCTGCAGGGCAGGATGCCAACTGACAATCGCCAGAAGGTCTGTCGGTGCCAAGGCTGGGCAGGACTCAGGAAGGGCCAGGTGAAACTCCTGCTGACATCTCAGAAATGGGGACATGCATCTCACAGGTTGATACAAGGGCTATGTGAGTACTTTGTTTTCTTTTGCATTTCCAAGTCACCTGATCATTCCCTTTCTGCAACATGGTTCTGTGGAGGTAACATGGCACAAAAAGTCAGGATTGCGTTGAGCTCTGCTTACCCTGGCCTGGTGATGGGAACTGGAAGAGTAAGTGTGTTCTGCCTCTGCTTTGACCCCTTGGTGAATGCAGGCTCTTTCCAGTGCCTTGCACAGCCCGCAGCATGATGACAAGGGTTTCTGAGCTTACTGGCACAGCTGGAATACAAAGACTTATGAATGAAGTTGGGATGGCTGGTTCTCAAATCAAATTAAAAATAGCCCCCAGCTTTCTGAATTATCCATGTTTATTGGTTCTTGGACAAGAAAAATATTTAAGGCAGACACATTAGATACCCTTAAGAACTTAGTTCATTTTGCTTTTCCACGTCATAGAATGTGATGTGTCCATTTCTAATCCTGGAAGGACTTTAAATACTGTTTTTCCGGCTTATAAAGATATTCCACAGAATCTCAAGTAGCCTTCTTTTTCCTGTGGACAGGTTCAAGGGTAGTAGATGGGGGCAGTAGGCAAGAGTGGGGACATAAAGCTGTTCTTTTGTTGTAACAGGATCATAGTATGGAAATGGTTGACAACCACAGCAATTGGATTTTACAGGGAAATTTGAATTGTCACACTAAAAAAGAACTCATTTTTGTCATTCACAAGTCCTGAAATAGCATGTCATGGGGTGTAAGCACAGGGTATTGCCTGTGCTTGGCCTCAGGTTAAGCTAATTTGGAGGAATGATAGATAAAATTTTATTACTGGCATTTGTTTTTTTTTAGATGACAGCTGTTAGCAGCTGCTTGGTGGTTTGGTTTGGAGGGCTAGAAATAGCCTAAGCACAGCCAGACCAGTGAGCAGAGTTCAGGTAGAGCAGCAGTCAAAGATGCATGGGGCTTTGCTATTTCTTCACTGAGTAACCCCATACGTGTGTAGGTGAGTAGTATGGCCAGTTTATTTCCAGATAATTTATGCTTCTCTCCAACTATAGAGCACATAATAAAAAACCCTCCTTAAAAATGTTTGCAGATGTTCTCCTTTGGCTTTTTTCATTCCAGTTGCAAACTTCCTGTGTTTCCCATGTAGTGCAGAGTCTTGTCTTTAAGAAAGCACATTTTAAACAGTGTAAATACTACTGCACCTCACAAATGAGATCAGCTTCAGTTTAGTACAATCATTCCATTCTGGTGGGGAAAAGTCTCTTTACCATGTGTTAAAACCTCACCTGTTTAGATTCTAGTTTGGAGTAGAATAAAGAAACAGAAAAAAATCAAGCATTGCTATTTTCAAATTGTATGCTTGGCTGGCCTGATAAAAACTTGCTGTTCTAAATAAACGCATCAAGCATTCATTGGATTAGGAGTGTAGAAAAGCAAACGTGTTTAAATCTTAAACACATCATAATTTTAAGCGTCCACAAGTGTTTAAAAAGTGTTGGTAGGAATGAGCACATATATCCATTCACTAGTTAAATATCATAACCTGTTTCTTTTCTAAACACATGCGCAAGGGAACAGAACACATTTAAAATGTTAAACACATTGACATGTTTACAGTGTGTTGCAAGAAAGTGTTTAACTTCTTGTGCTCCAAAGCTAAACACTTTGGAATTAGAGGGCTTACTAATTCTGCATTTATTCAATATGACTATCACTTACTGATACTTATTGGATAAAGTCTGAATGGATTCAGAGAAGATTAAAAAAAAATGAATTGGAGAGGGAGGAACATTTTGGCTTTGGAACCATAAGGGAAAAAGATGTGAGTTAACAGTCTGCAGTGTTTTGTAGTTTATGTCTATGTCCCAGTGAGCAAATAATTAAAAAAAAATTGACCCCAGATTTATGAACTGTCCCATATCTGGTTCATGTAAATACTAGTACTGATCATTAGCTCAAATTAGAGGTCGAATTAGAATTCATTTACAAGGTGTATTTAAAATAAACCTTTAAAAATAAAATCAAGTTTTAAGTAAAACACTATCTCATTGGCCTCCCAGATCACAAAATTAACCCTAGGGATCCTGGATCAGTAGAGTTGGCACAGCAGTACAACAAGGGCAGAGTGGGGAGGTAACACTGCTAAACTGTTCAGGCGGCATTTTTAAAAGTACACTGTTCTCTTCTATTTTTGTTCTTTTTGACCCGGTTCTGAGGCTTTCTATAGTTTAACCTCCAACTACTGTGGAACCAAAGATATGCTCAGTGCTTTTAGCCCAGTCTGATTTGTATGGGGGAAGCCGGACCTAAGCCCGGTGGTGAAGATGCACTTTGCCACTTCTGGTGCAAGCCTCTTGGAGCTCAGTACAACGCTGTGCAGGAGCTGAAGCTGCAGACTGGTGATTTGTCAGACCTCAGATACAGGTCAAAAGGTTCCGTTGCACTACAGGGTGCCACATGGTTTCCCAGTCTTCCTCCAGATGTAAAACGAACTAACAAAATACCTGAGTGAAAGCACAGAGCTCTTAAAACCCATCAGAACTTGAAACTCTCCAGAAATGTGGAGGATAGCTGAAGGCAGCTTAAACAGCACTTTGCTGGAACTCCAGGCAGCAGGTGCCCTGGTAAGGGAAAACAATTAGAAGATAGCATTATTGCTGACAGCTCTCCTCATCTTTTTTCTAGGTTTAACTTAGACAGTGAAGGCTAACTATTACTCTGTATAGCATACGTTTGGGAAGTACTACATTCCACAGTACCCCTCCTCCCAGCATGTGAGTGATGTATTTTAGATGGAGATTATGAAAACAAAAGTGAAAAATCAGTGTAACCGATCTAAGGTTAAGAGCTACATTGGGGAAGATAAGGCTACATTTAAACTGAGTGATGGATGCTTTTGCTTGAGGGGTCCATCCAGCCCTAATGCCTGGTTTTCTTCCCATGGAGGTAGTCTGCATCCTTGGTAAAAGACAAGAAAACTGTGTGTGTAACTGAAAATCTCAGGATTATAAAATCTTCCTCTCATTACCTGAGATGAAGACCTATGGATTTCAAAGGCAGCAGAAAACAATGGATATCAGAATAAGTGTGACATGGCAAGTGTTTGATGGCAAAATGCTTACAATAGGAAAGGAGCTATTCATATCAGTATTGCAGCAAAAAAGAACTTTCATCTGAGAGTAAATGAACGTTTAAAATTTTCTGTTGGATACAGGTGCATTAGTCTAGGTCACATTTGTGTAATAATAGGACCTTAGGTTAAGAGGAAAGCTAATTTTGCATGGCAGTCTTGTTCAGGAAGGAAATACACAACAACTGTGAAAAATATAATCTATAAAAAGAGAGGCAGGGTAACATATTAATTGTTGAAAGGATATCCAGACTTTTGCTTCATGGAGAGGGTGCCATCACTGCAGTGGTAGGTAGTGCAATTTTTTCACCCACCCTCTGGACTGTGCTGGCACTGAGATACTAAGATACTGGAGGTACGTGAAGGTTTTCTTCTTGTGAAAGAGAGAACACTGAGGTCTACCTGATCTTAATATGACCCTGTGATTAAGATAAGGGCAATATCTGATGGCACATGGTAAACACATACCTAAATTAGCTGTGAATGCCTCCAGGACCCTGCTGGTATGGAGATTTTAAGATTTTAAATATAGTGATTAGAATTGGAGCCTAGGTGTTTATGAATCACTAGAAAAAATTATGAACAGTGTGCCCATGTAGAAGATGAAGTTTACTCGTTCAGCTTTGTATCACCTTTTTCCTTTATAAAGTTGGCTTTTCAGCTGCAAGGGTATAATTCGCACACTGAAAAACAAATTGGGGAGAGTTTTGGTGTCACAGATTTGTACTAGATAAACACCACACATATACAAGGAAATATCTGCCACTTCCTGTTCAACTTCAGGTTAAATAAGGACTGATGTTACACCTGAAGTGGATGGGACTTTCAAATTTTCAGCGCAATCAAACTTTTTAGTATCCTGTGGGCCAGATAACATGATACTGGACCCTGTTAGAGACTGAAGGGAAAAATCTTAGCTGTTCATGGAATTTTGCTTAAAGGCAGCAGGACTGTGATTCCTAAGGTGTTACAGGAAAATGTATAGGAAAAGACACATAAAGGTCATATAGGGACTGGAAAACCTCAGAGAAAGGCCAGAAATGCTTTTTACTGGCCTCAGGTAACAGTCACGTTGAGGAAGTTGTTCAGGCCAGTCTCTTGTGCCAGAAATATAAACCAAGTGAAGTGGCCTGTGTTGATGTTATAGGAAAAACTGGCTCCTGAAGCAAAGTAGGTGGCTTTGTTTGCCTTGGCAAAGAGAAGCTATGTATGTGTTCTAGAATATAATTTATTAGAAGACCCATCTGAGCAGAAGACTGTACAGAGCCCCGCACGATCATCACTTAAGTGTGTGTAGAGAGAGACATGCAACCACCACTTCATATTATACCCAGTTTCTAGGCTGATACAAGTGGGCACCTAAATAATAAAGCCTCTACTGAAAAGGATTGTATGGTCAGGTTCTGATATTTAGCATGGCAGAGGGGCAGAATGGAGCTGGTGAAGGGTTGGGTTATCTCCACTGATGTAAAGTAAGACTGCATGAAGCATCAGAAGCAAATGCTAGCATCACCAAAGGTTTGAAGATTGTATAGAGAATCAATGTGACAAAACAAGAACCTGTGATTTGACACGTCTTTGTTGAAAAGAAATGCTGAATATGTCTAATATATCTTATTCTCCATGACGACAGTAGGCAATGACGTCAATGTAGACTGTCACATCCAGCAACAGGGAAGAGCCAAATGCTCCTCTGAGCACCAAGAGGGAGGAAAGTGAGGGCAAGTGTAGTAGGATCAGTCAGCTGACCATGCTTGGTGCCTGACCCCAAGCCAAGCTAGTGCACACCGATTTCACAAAGAAAATGAGGTATGATATGTTTTGGCCTCATCCTCACCAACATGGTATAGGGAAGACATTCCTGAAACTTCTGAGCTCACAGTTTTCTGAAGAGCTCAGTGTTTGTCTTGGGGAAAACAGCTAATCCAGAAACCTAGCACTTACCTAGCACAGCCTGCTGCTGTTTCTCACAGCTTGGTGCTTTCAGCCACTTGTTCTGATGTCCGCTCCTCTGAGAGCTCTTTCCACAGAGTCACTAGCGATGGCTATTCCGCTGAGCCTCAGGTCATTGACTGTTTTGGGTTTAGGTCAATTCATTATTTGACCAGAGGATCCTCTGCTTAATGGCAGTGCTCAGAAAGTCCTGCTCTCTCTGGAGACACTTTTCTGATCAGTCCAATGTTTTCTTAATCAGGGTGTCACTGATGCGGAAAAAAATGTTGGTCAGGCTTCATCTTTTTGTCCTGCAGAAGGTTCCCTTCAGTTTGTGAGAGGCTGATGAAACCTGTTCCTGGGGGCTTGGCAGCTGGGCGTTGCTCTGACATTCAGTGAAAGGCACCACAAACCCTATGATTTCCTTCATACTCCAATCAGATATTTTTGTTGGCACAGAAGTGACAACAGGTGCAAATCAATATAAAGAAGCATGTGGGAAATATCCAGTTCAGTGGAAGGTTTTCTTACAGAAATTGTGTCAGTGGCACTGATAATTAAGATGTTACTCTCATCTCATGCACTCTTTGCCTATATAATGAGTTTGAAGGAAACCTTAGCATCTAAACATACGGGAAGTGTTTGTTGCATGTGTCAATACAGAATGATATGGACAATGTTTAAAGCCAGTCAGGACTTGCTGGCTGCCAGCAGGATCTATTTCTGAGGAAAGAGTTGTGATGTTTTCTTTCGCAGCAAAATGGAAACACTTTTCATAGCAGAGTTACAAGAATCATTAATTTCCTGAGTTTTTTCTGATTTTTCTGAAGCTGCACATCATCTTTCTGTGGGGAAAGGCATTTGTTTGAATGAACAGGGGAATGGAAAGGAATATGGCAACTGGACGTGAATTCCTCACAGGAATGTGAGGAGTCAGCTATAAAATATTTCCTGTCATGACCATAAGGTTAGATCTACAGGAGGTTATAAGAAAGGCCTCAAATCATGCACAGAAATGCAACAGTATGGATCAGGCAGAAAAGTGGAGTGACGTTCTTTGAAATCTTAATGCTGGGGGAAAATCCCATTGCAACCAAACTAGAAATGCATGGACAACAAGAACAAAGGTGGTTAAAAAATATATCTGAATGAAATTTACTTTTACATAAAGCATTTTGAATCCTGAGACTGTTCCTGCACTGGTATTTCTGTTGGAAAAACCCTTGAAGTAGAAAAAGAAATTTTTTTTTTTTTTACACTTACCATGCTGGAAACTAAATTGGCTACAATGGAATGGAAATTAAAAAGCAGAAAAGTAATTTTTTTAAAGACAAGGCTAAGAAATGCCTTTTTCAGTCTGGGAGTAAGAAAATACCTTCACACCTTTGAGTGAATTCCTTTCCTTCTTTTCATAGTCTTCAGACCTTGCATTTAAGTGTCTGTCACCCTTTTGGTCAATCAAATGATCCAGTTAATCTGATAAAAATGTTATGTTCTCATCATAATTTCTTTACAGTGTATGTTTTCTGTTGCCCACACATAACAGCAGCAGATATTTTATTACTACTACTGGTTTGTTGATGAAAATTTGAATGTTATCCATGTTAGTTCAGGTTCCTGTTGGATCACTCAATGGCATGTCCTCATCAACACCTTCTTTGGGAAATCTGTCTGTTATCCAGTGCATATCAATTTACCATGTATCCCACTGATCATGCAAAGTACTAATTAGAACATTTGTGGTACTAATTCAGATACTCTGCAGAAGTGTATGGATATTGTTGTATGGCTAGAATTTTATTTTTTTATCTACCTCATTCATAATGCAAATGAAAAATGAAAGCAGACTTCTTGTACAGGCTTTATTTATCTATTTTAACTAGGTCTGCTTGTCTAATATTAGCATGATGTTAGTCTTTCTGATCTGGAACTTTCCTAGTGCTGCAAAATCCAGTCCACTGCAGATGCAGTTTATTCAGGACAGCAAATTTTTAAAAGCTTTTTCTAGATGATGTTTAACCTTGGTATTTGCTATCAGAGGGCCATATCTCCCAACTACCTGTTAAATTAATTCTTGGTTAACCACTTACCTGACCAGTATTTTATAATCCTTGTGTGTATATCATCCCTCTTTTCAAGCATTAAAACAGAAAAACTAATAAGTATTTCTGCTTTTTGTAACAGTATCAACCCACTTACTTTTATTCCTTCACATAAAGGCCAAGGACATGCTGAGACTAATTTTCTGTTTCCAAACACACAAAGTTCTCATTTTTCTTTCCCCCTGAAATCTGACGGTCGTATATTTCTCCCAAAGTCTTTGTTTTTTCTTATCTAATTTTTATTTCATAACTTTGAATTATTATCAATTACCATGTATTCTTCCTTAATACCATTCCTTATGTTTATAATTTTAATTAATTGCCTTTGGTTTACTGATGACTTGATGGTAAGGTTTGGCATTTTTTTTGTTGAAGTTATTCCCTCTCCAAACTGAATCATGACTTTTGCAACATTTAAGCTCTACTTAAAGCAGTCTCAAACTCCCTTAGACATTGATTTAAATGGAAGCAGGACTAGCCTCAGCTGTGGCTCCCTAGGTTTAACCTCATGGTGTTTTATTTCTGAGTACAGAAGTCACACCTTTCCCATCATTGCCCATTCATAAGGGATGAGGGAGAAGTAGAAAAGGATGTAGCAGGATATGAAGGAGAAATGCAGGAAACCTGAGCTCGCTTTCTTACTCTGCTTTAGGCACCCTATGATATGTGGGCAAGTAACATGGACTCTGTGCCTTTCTTCCTGCAGGATGGAAATAACATGTTGCTTCCAGAGGTCATTGTGAGAAGAAATCTTTCATGACCCTGAAGTGCTTTGAAAACACTATGAAGAGGAACAGGTAAATAAAACATCTGAAGGAGCCATTTCTGTGCTTCTCTTCAGCCCTGACCTAGTGACATTAATGGTCAGTATCCATGCACAAAATCTGAAGACTTTTGACTCTGGCAGCAGCATGTGGAAGGCAACAGGTGAGAGTTTCAGTGCCTCTGTTTTTCTGTGGCCTCTCCACAGACCTTGTCTTGTCTTTGGAGGCTGTCATCTACGGTTGTTTAATATATTTTTTGTGTTACATTTCTGTTTTCCTAATGCTATCTGTTTTTAGGCTTTTTATTTTTTCCTGTCTACACCACTATCTTTTTTTTTTTTTTGCCCAGCTGCTGATCCTCTCCCTCATGTTGCTTATGAATCACAGAATGTTAAGGGTTGGAAGGGACCTTGAAAGATCATCTAGTCCAACCCCCCTGCCAGAGCAGGACCACCTAGAGCAGGAAGGGAACATAGCATGTCTGGTCATGCGCTGGTTGCCTTGAGCAACAGCTCTGCTGCACTGCTAGGGCTCTACCACAGCATAGCCCTCCTCAGTGTGAGATGCTGGCTCTCCTGACTTTTGTATGTGCAGACAGGCACTGTTTCCAGAGCCATATACATTACATGAGTTTGCAGTTGCACACATATGGGTTATACTTCTCTGCTGGAGATCCTGTGTATTACCAGCAGGCTACACCAGTGGTAAAGAATGTGGGGCTATGATGGACTGGTCATGGTTTGGAGTAACTTTCATTCTGATGTATCCGGGAGAAGGTTGAAATGGAGGTATTGAGGTGAGATTGTAGATCTGGTTCACTGCATATATATATATGTATATAAGCACAGCTGTGCAGCACAGCCATGTACAAATGAAGCTGGGATTCATAGAATCATAGAATGTTAGGGGTTGGAAGGGACCACTAGAGATCATTGAGTCCAACCCTCCTGCCAAAGCAGGATCACCTAGGGCATGTCACACAGAAATGCATCCAGTCGGGTTTTGAAAGTCTATAGAGAAGGTGACTCCACAACCTCTCTGAGCAGCCTGTTCCAGTGCTCCATCACCTTCATCGTAAAGAAGTTCCTCCTTATTTTGAGGCGGAATTTTCTATGCTCAAGTTCATACCCCTTGTTCCTTTTCATATTACTGTGCACTACAGAAGAGGTTGTCTCTTTCCATTTGACACCCATCCTTCAGATATTTATAGACATTAATAAGGTCCCCTCTCAGCCTTCTCCTCTCAAGACTAAACAGCCCCAGTTCCCTCAGTCTTTCTTCATAGGGGAGATTTTCAAGTCACTTAATTGCTCCTGGATGCCCTTTATTATGAAGCCCCAGAGCACTAGAGGTTAAATAACCACCTTCACTTTTGTCACTTCCTTAATCACTCTTCTACCCATAGACATTACTTGGTCATTTTTTGGTTTTAAACCATTTATGGTCCTCTCTGGACTAAGTGCCTTTCCACTCCATTTATGTCACAGCAGGGCACTTCATAATCTCAAGTTACATATTTTTCTCTGCTGCACCAGTGGTGTGGGTGTAATTTACACTCATCCAACAATTTACAGCAATTCTCATATTGGCATAGATTCAACTCTCATTGCATCAGATTCAAGTACAGTTCCAAAGCATTTGCATGGAGATAAGGAAATCAATGATGGGTCATTATTTCAGTAGCCCATTTATGTGAATTAATGTAATATAACATATAAGAAAAAGTGTGATGTGTTTTTAACAGAGAGGAAAAAACATAAATTGTATACAAAATACTCCCAACATAAATTACTTTTTAACCGCTCATCTCATTCTTACACAACCTCGGGTAACTTGACCTTCTTAATTGACATATTTACAGTAGAAACTTTATACTGGACTGATAGCAAATGTATTTCTAGTGGATTTTCCCCAGAGATATTTTAATAAAGTCTGGTGAGAACCTTTTCATTGTTCTTTGTATTACTTGTAAAATACTGTGTATTACTTGTAAAATATTCTTGGAAGCAGACTCTTTTAAGAAATTATCATGTTTGCCTTTTTTTGCCTTTGATTTTCTTGCTGGACTTTGTGTTCCTTGTAATTTCTTGTAATAGTAGTGGTATAAGTAGTTTCCTCCACAAGACTTTTGTCATTTTGAAAAAGTGATCCTAAATTTAAACTTCCCATAGTTAATGAAGCCTTCAGCTCAGGACACCTTTAAGATGACAATCAGACTGAAAAATAAGTAAAATAAAGTTAATTAAACAATGGAGATAGGAAAAAGGAGATCTGCAATTCTCAAGTTGATTCTGCCTCAAAACCACTGAACTCTCTGGATGTGAATGCCAGCATTGCCTACCTTTATTAGCAGTTGCACTGGCTCAGCTGGTAGCTGTGATACAGGGACAAGCCTCAGTCTAAGTCGGGGCCTGATGGAAATTTGTGCAAATTGTAATTCTAGGAAGTTTTTGCTTGGCGCTGTTGACAGCTTTGACACGGCAGACAAAAAGAGAAGCTGAAGGTCTATGAAAAACATAGTAACAGTCAACAGTAGTGGGATATGATTTGGACTTTGAGAAGAACCTGAAAGAGACCAGATAAAGAAAGTTTTGTGGAATCTCCTGGAAAACAAAAAGAGAAATATGAAAAGGAAAGCTATAGGAAACCTTAGAAAGAAACAAGTGAGACAGCAGAGAGTGGTGGATCTTGGATGAGAGAAGTCATGACTTCTGAGGGAAGGGACAACAGTGATTCTAGAAAGGTGGATAGTAAAAAATTAAACATATTTGGAGATGAGCTAGGGGACCTGAAGGGGAGGAATAGCAACATTAAGGCACTGTTCTGCCCCCTTTGAGAATAAGAGGTTGAGTTTGTCCTCATCCACCTTAGTGACAAAGTTTTCCACTACTGGAACCTCTGTGGGAGCCCTGTGGTCTGACATCAAAAAGAGTGAAAGCCACACAGAGGGAAGAAGGCTGCTGGTACAAGAAAGTGGCAAGGCACCTAGGTAATCTCTGTTTTAAGTTAAACCTATGCAGGGCCAAATTCTGCTCTCAGCTTGCCTGGTAAAATGAGAAATTTTGCCCACTTCCCTGATAAAATTTCCACAGGCTTACAGAGCTTGGCTCATGGTGCCAGAAGTGAAGAGCTCATACTGAACCTCCAACACAAGGAAATGAATTTACCTCACTTGCATACAGCTTCCAAACAGGGTATAAAAGACAGTGAGAATTAGAAAAATGACTTGATATATCCAGCTGTGGATAAGAATGTGCTCTTTTGTAAGAACTTTTTTCAGAGTGTTTTTACTGACATATGTGTGAATCCTGTTATCTGTATTAATTTGGTCTTTATATTTATTATTTCTCCTAGAAAGATCCACAACCCAGTTTTGTTTAAAATCCTATTATATTTCTAATCTGCTGTCTCTTTTAATCTCAGTCCACATCATTCATGTCAATCCCGAAGAGGTCTTAACTGAGTCACAGTTGTGAGGTTAAACATTGTGAGAACTTCAGAAAAATAAAAATCATTAAGTTGGGAAACATTAAACCACAAAAATGTTATTATTAATAATGTAGTTATTAAAGTATTTGAAAGGTAAATATTTAAACAACTTTGGTTGCTCTAATATTAAGATTTATAAATATTCTTAATTTTACAATAGAATCAGATATGCATTTCTTCAAATAAATACATATTTTTCTTTAGTGTAATCCAATGAAGTATGTTCTATGAAACATTCATATGCTACTTCACCTTTCAGAGTTGCAGGAAAAGAAAATGACTCTAACATCGAGCATAATTACACACTGATCATAAGATAAATGTCTTCCATCAAATATGACTGTCCTGTAATTAAATCTTCAAATTTATTAAGGCTGCTAGAGGGATTCCTGTAAATGAGACATTGGGATGAAGGCCACAGCTCAACAACTCAATTCTGTCTATGAATTATCTTTTTTTTCTTCTTTCTTTCTTTCTTTTAAAAAAAAAAAACAAAACAAAACAGTGTTTCAACTATAAAATCCCAACCCTAAAAAAGTGCAAAGTATTTGCTGGAAATGTATAGAACACCTTCAAGACCTCTGCGGGCTGAACTGCTCACAAGGTCAGCCTGAATTCAGAAACTTGGCGCTATGCTTAACTGGCTATTTAAATTACAAAAGCAAGAGATATTCTTTAACTATAACAGTGCTTTAAAACTTAGTTTGTATGTCTGTAAATTAAAATTATGCATCTCTTAGTAAAACCTAAAGGAAGATAGATCTATTATGAGGTTATTGGATTTTATTATTTTTATGTGAATTTTATCACAATTAAATAAGAAAATTCCAGGATGGTGGAAGAAAATGTTGGGATATTTTATAAGTGAAAAGGAAGTAAAATACTTGCATAAAGATCTGTATCTGCTAATCAGGTTGCTGTCTGCTTTAGGTGTAATTTAGTGTTGTTTTAACTGCAAAGTTTACTGGAACATTATTAAGAAATCCACTCATTGTCTTTGATTAAGAGCAGCCAAACAGACACCATCAGCAAACTTTCTTCTTTATTTCAATGATTTAACTGCAAAAAATAAAGGTTCACTGAACAGGGTGAAATTACTAGAGTTCCAGGACTTTTCCCCTCCCTTTACCCCTCCTTTCAACTAGGTATTGTGATCCTATTTTCCGTTTTCTGCAGTCTTAAATTAATGGATAATCTTGTCTCACCTAGGACTATATACTGGGTGTTTCCTTCCCTGCTGACCGTGTCATCTGGTGTGTTTGTGCAGTCCTGCTGTGACTTGCTCACATGCTGGATAAACAAACTTTTTTCTAATTTTCTTTCTTCACTCTTCTTTCCCGCTCTCTCTTTCCTTGCATGGTTCCTTTAACTCTACTAGAGCACTATAATGGATCTATATATACCATCGTAAAGCTTTGTGTTGGATTATATTGTTGACACTTAAGTATCTTGCACTGGTGGTATTACCTTTTCTCATCCACGTTCATAAATTCAGAAGACCGGCAGATGATTCATGGCAGTGGATCTTGTTCACAAGCATCTTCTCACTGAGAATCTGTAATAGTTTGGTAGTAAATTAGGAGAAATTAGCTCCTAAACACAAGACCAAATCCTAAAACTGTAGAAGTGGAAAGATCCTTGGACCCTTGCCATTTTTGAAAGGAAGAATTTGGGCCAGTGTTCATGCTTCAGGACAGATTGGATAGATACTGTGTGTTGGAGGAAGTATGCTTATAAAGGATTTTCCATAGTTATAAGCTAAGCATAAAAAAAATAAAGTTATTCTACCCTACAGCAGTATAAATTCAGCTGCTTGAAGAAAACTCTAAACTAGTGACACTGGTCATGCAAGTTGCCTTGTCATATTCTTTCTTTCCAAATGACAACAAAATGCCAAAGAAGGAGAGATTGTCAGGTAATTTAAAGCCATTAGCTTACATTTTTTTCCCCCCTTGCTTCCGAGGCTCCTTCCTGTCTCTCAGTTAATAACGTTTTTGAATGTAAGAAAGTGGTTGTGAAAGATGGCTCCTATGTACAGTTGTGTGTGCCCATATGTGGGGTGCGTATACATACATACACTTGCAGTCCTTTGAAACATGTAAGGAAATGTGATTTTTGCATTGCGTGAATTACTTGGATAAGAAATACAGAACCAAGCCAGTGTGAGCTGAACATTATTTTTGTGACTAAATCATATCCCCAGTGAATGTGATTTACAGGGAAGGTGACAGTTCAGGAACTTGAGAGCTATACATTTCCTGTGCATCAAAGAGACGGTATAAGGACCAGAAAGCATAACTGCCCTGTACTGACTCTTGTTTTAACTTTCTTTAGGGGCTTAAGAGAGCCTGGCAGATCTCTTCCATTTCAAGCTATGCCAGGTGTGCTTTTGTGGCAAACAATAATGTTACTAAGAGGTAGGTTTTGTAGCGTCTGGAAATAACCATCAAGAAATGGAGGACATGCCACTGCTAAAAAACTGCCCTGTGTGTGTGTCAGCTAATTTACATAAGTCTTCAGACAAACGAGGTAGGTTTTGTGACTTTAACCGGGAAGGTGGTGATTCCTCCTCCAGTTCCTTGGTGATGGTAGGACTTCTTTTTTTGAATGTAATGGTGAAGTAAGAGAACAAAAATGTGAATTAATTAGAGCGAAAAAGGAGGAGCTCTAGCCTTGCATGAGAGCTGAAGTCTTTCAGCGGTTTGATGGATACAGTTAGTGATTTTCTTAAACTTCAGGGCTGAATTTTTGGCCTTGTTTCAAGTTTTAGGAAAATAGTAATTTTAATTTGGAAATTGCTTGACAGAGTTGTCCCAGCTCTCTGAGTGCTCTCCCTTGTAAGAGAGGCTCTCCTTTTTACCACTGGCTCTCCTTTACCACTGGGAAACAACACAGACAGAAGCTCTGCAGCTTGCAGCAGTAGATCTTATAAATATTTGCATGTATTAAATTGTTATTTATGTATGTATAATTAATGTGCAATGCACCTTTATTAACTATAGTTTCAGGACACAAAATCTGTTCCCAAAATCTGTATTATCTTTTCAATCTGTGTAAAGCAGGTACCTGAGCTTTAGTCCAGAGAGGTCCCAGAAGACATACTCTTTGATCTTACAGCATTACAAGGTATACAGATCTCAATTTTCAGGTTATTTACTCTGTTTTCTTTATTGAATACTGTTCCTCATATTGCTTACTACGTTAAGTCTTTGTCTGAGTTTATGATTTCTTTTAAGATGTGTTTGTTTTATTTATGTGATTTTCTTTTGATACTGTTTTAACAATATTGGTAGTAACATTATGAAAGACAGAGACAGAGGGAGTTCCTGCAAGTTCTGTAATCCTGCACAGCTTGGTTTATACTCCTCAGTCCGGACCTACCAACCAAACACGTATGTGGGTAATCTCATTCCAGAGCAGAAACCAGCACACCTATAGCATATGACAAAATTCTTGTTGCTGGTGGGAGTTGCTTTCTGCTTCTATTTAACTATTGTTATATCAAAATATTTTTACAATATTTGGTAGGAATATTTTCTGAGTGACATGAGCAGATGCAATTATATTTATTCAAAGCTATAAAACCCCCCATTCTTCATAGAATAAAAAATATACAGAAACCAAACCAACTGAACAAAAAAACAAAACAGTATCTTTATAGGTATAGGTTGGTTTTTTTATAGAACTCCTTTCTTCACAAGTCCTGTAGAATCACTTTCTACACAAGATTTTCATCTTAAAAATATCTCTCTGATGTTATTCTGACAGAAACATCCTCTAACGTGAAACAGACTTCTTCAGGAAGGAAAGGGGTGTTTTGGGAAAAAAGTGTTTCCTGGAAAAAACTAATCAGTATGAAAGGGAAATGGTCAGCAGCATCTGTGTAAATTTTGAGGAACAACTGAAGTAATCCAAGTGTGTGACAGATTTTTCAGCAACAGGAAAGCACAGGTTATTCTCCTCATTCATGTACACTTGTCTTCTTGCATCTCCACTGAGGAAGGTGGTTTGCCCTATTTTTTTTTTTTTTTTTTGCGGGGATGGTCTTCTCTT